>CM054057.1:234992898-235413153 GCA_028641055.1 Alopecurus myosuroides | reverse complement strand
AGCAACTACTTAGTGTGCATATGACACTTAAGTGCACATAGTTTTAACAGTTGGAGTTTAGTTACCTTAGGCAACTACTTACTGCTGTGAATATGGAAATTGAATGTAGTATATAGTTATAACAATTGGAGTTTAGTTACCCTGTCATCAAGATTTCCATTTAGCTACCTTATCATAAAGTCATAAGTAGTACGTAGTAGTTGCCGAAAATGCTCCCTTCGAATTATAGTAATATTGTGCTGTTTTAATGTTCAATCTTCTGGCTTTAATTATCCGCAGTTAATTGATGACACAACCACAGTTGATCCAAGCTATACTATCTCCCTTATACGGAAGCTAATACCTAAGGGATCCAATCTGGAGAAAGAGTTCAGGTGAGTGGTACTTCCGGATTTTCCCCCATTTTCGCAGAGTGGACACAATGATGATCCACTGACTGGAAACTCCATTGACAGTGCTCGGGAGGTGCTGAGTTACTGCCAGAAGACGCTCCACTGACAAGCTTGCTGCAGCTTGTAACGAACACTGCTGACCTGAGATTGGTTGCTGGATTTTGGAACTAGAAAGTCTGTTCAGAACCTGCTGTCGTTGTAGATAACGGCGATGCTGTAAAGAAAATTATTGCATGGAGAATTAACTAGGGGCATGGGTGGGATACCATTTTTGGGGGAAGCCTGATTGCCGAATTTGGCAAGTTGCAAATTTGGCCTGAAATTTACCTTTCTTGTGTCATCCGAATCTGATATGTCAGCGAATAACGCATATATTGTGTCCGCTAGTAGTACATTTGAGTTACTCCCTCCATTCCATATTAGATGACTTTGAAATACATCCATTCCAAAGTCATCTAATATAGAACGGAGGGTGTACAATTTTGTCCGTCTGCATCTGGCGTGGTCCGATTGTTGGCGAATCGTCGGATGCTACAGTTGCCGTCGATCCAGTTTCACGCGAGCGATTCAGATTTCCCCATTTTGATCAGCCCCAATTAAATGGAACGTGATCAGCGTTGGGATTAATTAGCGAATAAAGGGTTGACCCGCTACACACACACACCCGCCGCGTATCCCCTGCCCCAGCTCGTTTATCCCCCGACCCCAAACCAGAGCAGGTTTCCTCCGCCGTGTCGGAAACAAGAAATCCGCCGTCGCTCGCGTGATTGCTTCCTCCGCCGCTGGTATCCAAGATCCGGATCCCTACGTACCTCGTCCCCCCGGCGGATTTATTCATGGCGATACGCGGCGTGGAGGACTCGCCGGATTGATGTGCTTCCCTGCGGCGTTCGAGTAGGTGACGAGGGGCGGCGTATCAGTGGGCGGCCGTGCCATAGCACAGCGTCGCCGCCGACCCCTTGGGATCCCCACCTCCGCCCCTCCCATCCTCCACAGTCGCATCTCCGCCGCCAACCTCATCTCGTCCCTGTCGTCTCCGCCCCTGACGCGATCTTCAACCGCATTGATTTTGAGGTATGAGCTTTTGGTTATCCACGAATTTCGGTCTCACACCCGGCAAAGCATCTAGATCTGGCTCTGGAAACTAGGTTAGATGGGCTTTGTGCTGCATGTGTTTGTCCATGAGAATGGAGATTTGTGTTGCAGGGGTGAGTAGGTATTGATTCTTTTTGATTGATTTCTTAGATGGGTGTGAGTGGACCTGTGATCTGTAGAAATTCTATGAATTTGATTTCGCCAACTTTAATTTGAGGGTTGGATGACAGAGATATCACACACGCGAGGTCAAACTGTCGATTTATGTGTCTTTGGCGCACCTGTTTGGTTATGTGTTAGTGAATCCGTCATGTCACTTATGTTGAAATATTGGCGGCAACCATGGAAGCATTCTCATGTTCAAATATCTATGCTTCTACATTTATATTATCATGCTTTGCATCCAAATTATTGTGCTTCTGCTTCCAACTCACTAGGTATGTGTTACAGAGAGGTGACATGCTTCCTACCCCCAGTTTGTCCTGGTGGTGCTTTTTCATCAGTACTGTAATGCAGTGCGTGCAAAAAAATATGCTTATGCTTCCTGTTTAGCTTATTTTTACTGTACACAAATAGGCACGTGTAAAATCTCGGGGACACTCATGGGGACACTCTATAGAAAGGAAGTCCAAGTAAGGCTTGTAATGACATGGATTAATAGTAGGTAAATATTCTTATTACCATGTGAAATCATGAAGGAACTCATTTCTATAGATCTCATAGGAAAAAATCAAGGGTATTTCTTTGGCAGGCAGGCAGCACAAACCATGTTATGTAATCCTGAGGACTAACATTTCAGAAAATTGAGACCTTAGAATTTAACATGCACAATATCTGGTCCTTATTCTTTAGTAATTGAAGCAACCGGTAAAGCAGCTGAACTTTTTCTCCTCCAGAGAGAGGTCCTTATAGTTATTGTACATCTTTAGATCCACCTTCCTGAGGTAAGGTGCACCATCCATACTAACCTTGACATACAGGCACCCTGGCACGGCTGCCTGCTTTGCCTCGACCTCGTCTTTGCTTTTTGGAGCAGATAGGTTCGTCGCCATTGTGTTTCTTTCTTGTAACTGCGATTGGGTGGCATCCTACCACTTGTGCCCTGTTACATACATTCTAACAATCAAAACACATACCTTAAGAATTAAGGGGGTTGCTTTAGTAGCCACAGAGCTCTCAAAATGAAAACAGAAACTGAACCATAAACCACAAGAAGATGAACAGGGGGAAATAAAATTTGTTTGTTGTGGGAATTGTGCTTGATAATATAAGTGGTGTTAGTTGATCCGTCATGTCACTTATGTTAAAATATTGGCGGCAACGCATGGAATCATTCTCATGTTCAAATATCTTATGCGTCTACATTATATTATCAAGTTTTTGCATCCAAATTATTGTGCTTCTGCTTACTGTTTACCTGTTTTTTATGTTTGGCAGGATAGCCTAAGTAAGCATGAAGGAAACCAAGCGAAATGGTATAAGCCTGAAGAGGTCGTTTTTTCGGCTGCTCGTTTGAATGATATAGTTGCGGGACTAAATTGAAGGGTCGTAGAACCCTCATTATTAACAGAGGATGGGGGAGTTCTTCTGGACATTTCTGCTTTCTCGGTTCCCAGGGGCTTGCTTCAATGGATGATTGGCCTCATAGATGCTGAGCTTGGTGAATTCAGGAACCCTCGGAACAAGACAAGCATTGTGTTCAACAAAGAAATGGTTATCAAAGTCCTCGGTCTCCCACGCGGAAATAGAAGTGTGCTGCTACTTGGTAAACATGAAGAATCACCATACCGGGAATTCTACAAAATCGATAAAGACTATGGAAGAAGGGCGCCAATAGCACATGCCGAGCAGTTGGTGGAAAACAATAATCTGGATGAGGAAACATGGTTCAGGTCTTTTTTCCTACTAGTTGTGAGCACATATTTCTGCCCTGTCACCGGAGATATGCTTTCGTTAGATTATCTTGGTAGCCTTGGTGATTCCAAGATGGTTCAGGATTATGATTGGGGCCAACATATTTTCCAACATACAATGTCTGAAATCAAGGCATTCCAAGATAGAAAGAAGAAGGCACTTGATGATGGTAACACCAATTTTCAGTCATGGTGTGGAGGTTGCATACCATGGGTCGCGGTATGTCAAGTTTCATATCTACTTTTTGTTCCCGTTTTTAATGTGAAGCCCGTGCCTATGAAGATTCACCAAATATGTGTGCTGCAGGTTGTCTACATGGACCATTTGTCTTTCCCTGTGACATCTTTGTCGCAACATCGGATTAATTACTCCCTCCCTAGAGCCTCCCATGTTACCGACGCCGACTTCAAGTTTGTTATGAACCATGACAAAAACAAATTGACACTAAATACCCATACATATGGTGTACGCCCGGTCAGTGTTATTTGTACTTGTTGCACCACATAATGCATACTTTTCTTCTGTATCCTGAAATTCATGTCATCTATTATTTTTTGTATTTTCGTCCAATCCGAGACACCCCTTATGCCAATGGGATTGGAACATCTGGTAACCTAGCACTCCGGGAACATGTTCTTCCTAAGCCTGTAGCTGCAAAATCGGTTCTGCCGGGGCAGTTAAATACTAATCTAGGCATTTTTCATACATTTCAAATTTGTTACCGCCCATTTTTGACTTTGCTTCAAATGCACCATGCTTCCTACAGGAAGTACCTCACCTACCACCGGACGTACCCAACACTGCCCCTCAGGTACATCTTCTATGTACTGCCGGTTTTAACTAATCTATTTTGTAAATTTCTAAAATTTGCTATTTATGCTTCGTGTATTTACATTACCGAATAAATTTTTCATTATACTTAATAACTGTTTTTTCACATGTACAGGAGCTCCCAGATTTCATAAAACGTATTTTTGAGAAGCATACATCTTTGTGGCTAAAAGATGTTCAAAAACATACATCCAGGTTAACAAAGTTGCACTCGAAGCACATGGCAACTTTTGCTTCTGAGGTGGTTGAAGCGATGAAGACTCATGCCACAATTCCAGATGGGTTATCTTTGCCTATCAGAGCTTCCCCGCCCGTTGGCTCACCACCCAGAGCATCCACCACCACTGTTACACCACAGGTAGATGTTCCACCAACAAATCTCCAGAAAGACAAACATATTTCCGATCCTACTTGCTCGATGGAAGCACCGGGAACACAATTTTGGGATGAGGCCATGAGGATAGCAGCTGAGGTAGAGAATAATTCTACCAGAAGGGAAAGTAGGAATGAACCATCTTCATCAAACCAGATGGCTCCTGAAGCACAATCTGATGCTGCAACAATGAGACCACCGCTTCGCGGAGATGACATTGAATGTCCTTCATTTGACCTTCTTGAAGGGCAAACTTGGACACAGCATATTGCAGAATTCACTAACACTTCCCCTCCAGGTATGTTTTGCTTATTGCAATCATTTCGACGCGTTGTCAGATGTCCATGTCTATGTGTTTGATCATGGCTTTCTTTTCATAACAGGTAATGCACCATATGTGGCCCCTCCCAATAACGTGGAAGCAATTTCTGGTATAAAACAACCAAATCAGATGACACTCGTAGCACAATCTGATGTTATGACAGCAGGAAATCCGGATGTTGATCAACCTGAGTCTCCTGGTACTATACAACTCTCACTGACAATTACAGCTTTACTGTCAAGTATTTTTACAAATGCAACAAGTCTCCAAACTATGTATACCTTCACATACTACACATCCTGATATTGCTGATAATTATAGTTTCCAATTCATACAATTGCTATGCTTCCAAAAATTGGCATGCTTCCATAAATTGTAAAGTATGTGCCATGCCTCCAAAAATTGGCATGCTTCCATAATTTGTAAAGTATGTTCTATGCTTCCAAAAAATGGCATGCTTCTAGAACTGAACCCATTTATGCAACATGCTTCCAAACATTATCTCCCAGCTTCCCTAAACTTGGTATATACAGTTTTCTAGAATTATTATATGCTCGTTTATAGTTCACACACCCCGTGGTACGTAACACAGAACTTGTTTCTACCTACATCCCTTCTTCATCAGGTATTATTATGATGGGCACATAAACTCAAGAGAAGAAAAACAGGAAGAAAAGAGCTTTTCTAGGAAAAGATACCGGTGCTAAACAGAAGAGAGTTAAGATTACCGATGAAGCAAAGGATCTCTATACCACATACATCCTTAGAAGGTGCATCCGGTATTCAGATGGCGATGAAGAAGGGTACCTTCTATATGTATTCTTGCTTTTCACGTATATTAATGTTTGTAAACTGTAAAATTACCTACCTTCTTTTCCGATGCATTCCTACAACATATGTACATTACTAACACAATTTTTTTGTGTTTCCACATGCCACCTTTTGTCGACTACGGCAATTACCATGTCTCGTATCCAAACTTCCGTGAATCTCTTAAACCCCGCGGAAGGGTTGAAAACAACACCATGGAGATTTTCATTAGGCATTTCAACATGGTTGTTAGCATCCCTATTTCCAGCGAGCCGTTGTGCACAAAGTTGCATTCTCACAGTCCATTACCGTAAGTCCATGTAATCTGTACATGTCATGTTTCGTTACGAATTCATTTTACTACCTTGTGCTGATTACTCATTTTTAACCAACAAATTTTGTAGTCCAAACTACTTGCGCACGAGGACGCATTTGATCCAAAATCATGCATAAAAGAGTTCCAGAAAATGTATAAGGAAAACAAGCTCGTATCAAAGGATTTGGTATGCGCCACCTTGCCTTTTTCATAGTGTCGTGAATGCAAGTCTTCACTACAGCTTCTAATATGTGATTCTTTCTTTTGCTTCTATTTTTGTAAGCTCTACTTTGCGATAGTCGATGGAGACCACTGGATTCTAGTCTCCATCAGCCTTCTTCAAAAACAATTCAGTATTCTCGACTCCATGAGGTCTGACAAGGAAAAAAGCATATATGACAAAGCCCATTCCCTGGTATGAACCAAAACGAATGTTGTTTGCATATTTTGTAAAAAATTGCACCTCCCAACTTTTTCTTTCTTCTTTGTAGGTAAAGAATTTTGCCAAGCTTGCTAAATATGCAAAAGCATTCCCAAAAGAAGATTTTTCAAAATATGTGCAGCACAACCCGGAGGAGTTGCGCCAACAGACTACCAAGTAGTACATGCACTACTAAATACATAGTTTTAGTTTGCTTCCATTACCTAACTGCTTCCTTATTACACTAGTTTTGACTGCGGGATTTTTGTAATGCTATTCATGAAACATTGGGATGGCAAGAAAATGCAGGACTTCAATCAGGTATCTCGTAACACCTAGCTTCCTCACCTACAATTAATCAATGGAAGCATGTATTCTATTCCAATTGTTATATGTCTCAATGGTATACAACAAGTTTCCAGCTACCATTCTAATAAGACGTCTATTATTGCAGGACATGTTTGACAATCGCATGGTCGTAGCCCACATGCTCATGACATCTTCGTTGAATATCGCTGACTCAAGCTGGGTCCTCGACGCTAAATAAGCTGCTGGAAGGAAGAGAAGCATGTACACCAGTTATTTACACAATCAACTGTAACCCTTTTGAATGCAATGCACACTACTCTACGGCTTGTCCCCCTTTTGAGTTCACTGCCCACCACTCTAGGTTTTGTCGTAGCTTCTTTTGGAACTCTGTAATAAGTTATGAATACATGAATGATCTTGGGAAGTACGAATTTAAATGGTGTTTTGTAATTTCTATGCTTCCAAAAATGAAAATAGATGATGCTATCACAAATTCTAGAATTCACAAATCCCAGAAGCATTTTTGTTTGGAAACTGTTGTTGCCCGGATTGATTTTAGTAACCTCCTTGCTTCCCAAGTGGAAAATGGTACCATGCTTCCAAAGAATCAACTAAGTGCTTCTGTTTATAATATTTTTGCTTGCTACGAATGCGCATCATGCTTATTAAAAAACATGTGCTTCATTTCACTCTGTAAGAAAATTCTGGAAACCAAATAAACATCGCAAATTCCGTGCTTTTAAAACTCAATTGAATGCTTCTTTTCCTAAAATTATATGCTTGCTTAGTGCAGGTAACATGCTTATTAATAAACCTGTCCTACATTTCCATTCCTAGATACTCCTCCACCAGCGTTGGAAAATCTATTTTTCAACTTGGTTCAAATAAAAAATTAATGTTGGTGCTTCTATATACCAAAACTAGTAGTATTTTATGTGCTTCCATGATGGGCACACGAACTGAAAACAATATAAACATGAAGCATGTTTGTTTTGGAAAATGTTGCGGCCCGGATGGATTTTGGTAACCACCTTTCCTCCCAAGGGGAAAATTCGTGTGGTTATCCATAAAGTACCATGCTTCCAAATAATCAATTAAGTGCCTCTATTTTAAAATATTTTTGCTTCCTAAGAATTCTCATCATGCTTAGTAAAAAACCTGTGCTTCATTTCACTATGTAAGAAATTTCTGGAAACCAAATGTACATGCTAAATTCCGTGCTTTCAAAACTAAATTGAAGGCTTCATTTCCAAAATTTATATGCTTTCTTAGTGCAGGTAACATGCTTAGTACTAAACCTGTCCTACATTTCCTTTCCTAGATACTCCTCCACCAATTTTGGAAAATCTATTTTTAACTTGGTTCAAATAAAAAAGGAATCTTGGTGCTTATATCTACAAAACTAGTAGTATATATGTGCTTCCATGATGGGCAGACAAACTGAACACAAGATTATAGAACAAATGAGATTCTTCATGCAAACATGGTGCCAACATGTATACCACATACATCAGTTCAAGGTGCATCCGATGTTCTGTTCATAATTAAGAAAGGTACCACCTAAACTTAAGCTTAAAAATGGAGAAGAGGTCACAAAACTTGTTGAAATACAGATCAAAATAACCTTGTTTGCTCTCTACAATCCCATGATTAAGCATTACAATGTAGCACTCCTCAAATTCAAAATCAGTAATGACAAGCTTGAAGTTTCAAACAAATTATGAAAGCATCAACAACCATGCTTCCTACTTGTCTTCAACAACACAAATATGATCACAAAGTGAGCTTTGTTTCCCGCCTAAGGCGTTCCTCGCGTTCAGCTATTTCTTTGTTCTCAAGAGCCTGATATGGGCAATGTCTTTTGATGTGGCCGGGTTCTTTACACTTGGAACAACAGCTTGGCTTCCTTTTTTTGGACTTTTTCTCTGCTTCCTCCTGTCTAATCTCAACTGCTGGCTTCTTCCTTTTTTCTTTATCAGCTGGCCGCCCCTTTTTGGTAGACCTTGGAGGATTATCAAGCTTCTGCACACCACCATCTGTTTCTTCCACGGCATCCTTTTCGGTCACACCACCTGACAGCCGGTGTGCTCGGACTAAAGATGTTAAATGTTTCGCACCACCTTCAACAATCTTGTATGTTCCTTCACCAAAGCATGCTTCCGCTGCTAGCGTTGTCAACGTCCTGCATAATGCATTGAACCTCAAAGTGTTTGTGTCTGGAACAGTACTGAAACCATTGAAAGGCTTTCTTGCTTCTGCTACAGTAGCTTCCTCTGACCATCTATGAAGCAAGTACTTCTCTGGTATTTCTTGAACATTGGTATGCACCATAGCCTTCAGGATGTGGTGACACAGCATGCCATTCACATTTAATCTGTTGCAAGTACAGACATAAGAATTGTCCTGTGACTCGAAAGTTACAACCTTCTTGGCTCTAGGATCATTCCGACGTAGCTCGTACTGTACACCAGTACCAACAACCGGGTATATGCTATAAGCTGTTGTCATCTCCATCATTTCCCTAAACTTCGCAAAAGCAGCCCTGGTGTAGAATTTTGATGCTTGCTCCTCAATTTTGTAACTACACAAAGAAAAAAAAACGTACTGTGAGTATGTTTTCATATGTATATATGAAAAAATATAGTTTCCACCTTCATTCCACATACCTCGACCATACTGTTGCTTCCGTCGCCTCTCCTAAAAAGTTAGCATTGTCCTCCCTATCAAGCCTTGTTTCCTAAATGTACTCGTATTGCTTCACAAATTGCCAAACTGAGTCCTCTGGATGCACAAGCGTCTTGAAAAACGAGTTCAGTCCTTCTGACCTTCCGGTTGTACTAGTGAATGGGAAAAAATCATTCTTGAAGTATGCGGGGGCCCAAGTATCCCTGCATCCCCATATATTAACGAGGTGTTCGTTAGCCTCAAGTGAAAGCAAAGTATGGGCACCTAGAGGGGGGGTGAATAGGTGCTACGACCAATTTTAAATTTTCTTTAAAGTTTAGGCTTGACAAGAAGGTAAATTCTCTAGATAGTGCAACTAGTGGTGAATTTACCTATATGACAAGACACGCAATTAACGCAACAAGTACAAGTAAGTAAAGAGAGGGAGGAACGAGGTAACCGATGGAAGCACACGGAGACACGATGTATTTCCGAGTTCCTCCTTTTTAGGGGAGTATGTCTCGTTGGAGGGGTGTGAGCTCGCCACAAAGGCCTACTCAACGCCACTAAGGCCTCACCCTATTCTCCGATGAACTCCGCCACAAAGGCCTAGTTCACCTTCCACTATTGAACCCCTTTGAGGCGGGGATCGAATCCTTTACAAACAACTTGGGGCATACACCCACAACTAAATTGGGGGCTCCCAACTCTTCTTGAATCACCAACAAGTATCAAGATGCCTAGGTTCTCCACAAGAGGAAACCCTAGGCTAGATCCCTCAAGCTAGATAGGGGGAAATGAAGAACGGCTCGGTGAAGACGTAGATCGGGGCCTTCTCCTTCAATCCTCCAAAGATCTTCAAGATTGGGTGGAGGGATTGGGAGTAATGAGAGATTTGGTGACTTCTTAAATGCTCATAAATGCTAAGGGGAAGAACTAGATCTTGAGGAAGAGGAGGAGGGGTATTTATAGCCCCTCCTCACAACTAGTCGTTGCACAGGAAAAAGGGGACCGGAATATCCGGTTCAAGTATGAACCGGAATATCCGGTCAGCTTGCTCCACGCAGTCCTGCAGATCTGAACCGGATTATCCGGCTGCTCCGGAATAATCCGGTTCAAATAATCCGGTGCACTCTAGTACCTCCAAACTTCCAGTCCTTAGCAGTTTTGCGCAGCACCCGGAATATCCGGTCCAGGATGAATAATCCGGACCAAATAATCCGGTTGACTCCAGTATGCGAAACTTCCAGTCCTTAACCATTTTCGCGCAACTTCATGAACAACCGGAATATCCGGTCCGGGATGAATAATCCGGACCAAATAATCCGGTTGACTCCAGTATGCGAAACTTCCAGTCCTTAGCCATTTTCGCGCAACTTCATGAACAACCGGAATATCCGGTCCGGGATGAATAATCCGGACCAAATAATCCGGTTGACTCCAGTATGCGAAACTTCCAGTCCTTAGCCATTTTTGCGCAACTTCATGAGCAACCGGAATATCCGGTCCGGGATGAATAATCCGGACCAAATAATCCGGTTGACTCCAGTACGCAAACCTTCCAGTCCTTAGCCATTTTTGGGCTCCTTCATCAGCAACCGGAATATCCGGTCCTATATGAAATATCCGGTCCGAATAATCCGGTTGGGTTCTCTCCGAAAACTCTCAGGCCAAACTTCACCGAATTTTCGGTGATCGATGCCGATGTTAAGTATAACACCTGCACGCTAAACACCTCGATAAATAATGTACTTAGTATTGTTAACTAACAAACAAAACACTGGGAAAACGAAATGCACTTTCAATCTCCCCCTTTTTGGTGTTAGATGACAATACTAAGATTTGCAATAAAACTTTGATAAGAACATGTTTGAAACATGATGGAAACGTCTCCCCCTATCTCTATGCATATCTTTTGTTTGTCTCAAATGCAAATAGATATAATGATGTATGGGGAGAAATTTCCAACAAGTAGCAAACATGTCAATGAACCAATATCACCAATATGTTGAGAGTAAGATAGAAGTATATACCTTGTGCGAACATAATATATCCACGAATAACCACGCACAACAATAGATAATATCCTCAACATATAAGATAGATAACCATAAAGCCACTAACATAGATAATTCATGATAAAATCCAGATAACCAACATAGTCTCACACATAATAGCACACATAGTTTTAACGAGACAATAAACGACACAAGTTCACGAAAACGAAGATACTAAAATGGACACAAGCTCTCAAAGAATGATAAAAGCAAATGCTTGTGCCCGAACCCATGCAAATCCCGTAGTCTAATAGCTACTTCTCCCCCTTTGGCATCGAGACACCAAAAAGGAGGGAAATAGCTAATCTAACGTCCCAGACACGGTCTAAGCATCAGAGTGCTCAGAAGACTCGCCAGCTGACTCCTCGGACTCTCCCTCGGCCTCGTGCTCAGCATCAGACGCCTCATCCTCATCCTCCTCATCATCACCAGCTCCAGAAGTAGTAGCCTGAGTAGAATGGAGAGCCGCATCAATGCTCTCCTAGGGAGTGCTATCCTCAGCAGACTAAGAAGAGTAAGACTGAGCAGTGAGAGGAGCAGGTACATCACCAGTAGCACCACTCACGTGGTGCAGAATCTGACTCTGTGCGCTAGCCATGGCAGTGTCTCGGCGATAAGCCCTGTACTGCTCCTTGTGGATGTCCACCTTCATGAAGAGCACATTACGCTGGAACCAGGAGAGCTTCCTGACATGGCGCAAAGTGCTAACATCAGGAATGGGCGCATAGTGAGAACCAGTAGAGGGACCTCCCATAGAGTAACCACCCTCAAAAGAAGCATCCTGAGTAGCAGCAGCAGTCTTCTTCTTCCTCTTGATATACAGCCTTTTGACCTTGTGCTCAACCATGGGTAACTCTATGTACTCCTTCTGCATCTCATGCTTGATGAGCATCATGATATATGGAGCATAGGGAATGGTGTAGCCACCAATCATAGCAGCGTATAGCTCGTGATAGATGATATCCATCACATCCACAGTATAGGAGACAGACGAGTCCTCTTCCTCCATGCACTCCTTAGCCAGTACCAGAAGGTTGCATAAAGGAGTGGTGAGAGCATCATTGTTACCTCCACTCGGCACAAGGAAGGATCTGAAGATGCGAACTAGCTGATCATAGAGGGGAAGAAGTCCCTCAAGGACCCCAATAGTGAATCCAGGAGCATACAACTCAGCCATGGACACCTCCCTCCTAGGCCTATCAACCTCATGGACACGGCGACCAAGAGGAGGGTGAGCGCTGTAAGAGTATCCAAGACGACGAGCAAACCTCTCGAAGGAAGCCTCACAAGCTGTGGTCTCAGACATCCACTTGAGACGGCACACAATATCATTAGTGTTGAACACCAGAGTGGACATAAACTGCATCACAAGCTGGGTGTTGTAGTTGCACTGGGTCTCCATGAGCTTCACCAGTCCAAACCGCTCAACAATACTAGCTGCATCAGCAAACTCCTCTTTAGCCTTGAGGGCAGCAAAGTCAAAGGGCTGCATCACACGGATAGGGTGACGGTAGTCACAATAGATATCAGCATAGATGTAGGACTGCTCCAGATTCCAGAACCGAGGATCAATATTTGCAATACGAGGATCGAGGTAGACATCCTTCTGCCTGAGCACATTGAACTCCGGAACAGGAATGTCGGTCTTATAGTTGAGCCGAGCCTTCCTCTTGTTCTTGACAGAAACCTGCTTGGGACGCTTAGGAAGGCGCCTCTCAGAACCACCACCTGTGAAACATGATAATAGAGGGATAGCACAAGATGAGTACACTCGTGTCAAGCAACGGAAACAAACATGCATAAAAACAATAGAGGAGATTCCAGGGAACAATCTAGGTAGAAATCTGGGAAAGATTAATTTTGGGCTGTCCTCAAACAGTACTGGACATAGCCGGATATTCCGGTTCAAAACTGAACCGGATATTCCGGTCACCCGGATATTCCGGTTCAGTCGTGGACCGGATATTCCGGTAGATGCGGAACAGCACAAAATTAATCTAGATCTCAGACTTCAAAACTAGATCGTACACAAGTGAATCTAATCTATCGAATCTAGCATGCAAAGGGACCTCTAATGTCGCACCCAAGGTTTCTAGAGGATACTCCTCGCACGAACTGGAAGTCAGGTGCTTGGATTATGGGGCATAACTGCTCCCACGTCCCAGCTTCCTGGTAGGCCTGCGCTTATGCGCGACAACACAAGCCCTGCTTCCACCGTCGAAGTAAACTATCCGCTAGGAACCTACGGCACTACTGTCGACGTACTTCATATTCAAACACGCACGGTACGTCAACAGCTTTGAACGAAATGATAACACAAACTGTCTCTAAGACACAAAAGAATGAAATAAGTGCAACTGGCCTTCACTAAGGCAGAAATATCGAATACAAACATCCAGAGGACACATGTCCCAACATATCATCCATTACAACAGCGGAAGCAATCAAAGGGGTCTGAGTACAGACAAATCCATGGCTTAAGAAGCCGGAGAAAATAAAGAAGCGAAGCCCATCCACGTAGGTTCTGGATCCTGCCCTGGTCCAGCTAACTACTCGTCTGCAGTCTCGTCGAACTCCACAAAGTAGCCATCCTGGGAAGCATCGTAGTCGTAGTCGTACTCTGCGTAAACCACAGCCCCAACGGGGTCAGTACATCCAAGTACTGGCAAGCAAGACTCACAGTTCATCAAAGAGTTACCCGTCAACACAAGCCTTGATGCTTGGGATCAACGGAAGAAAGGGGTGATATGAAAGTTGCTGCTGGCTGCTCTAACCAACTACAGAAAATAACTACAACTTCCGGCTAACAGAAAAGATAAGATCGAGGATTGTAACCAACTGAAAGATAACTTCAACCAAACCCATCCTGGATCTCGCCCCTTATCCAAAGAAGAAATCCGAGGATAACTCACACAGTTGTGATAAGGTGAATCAATTTATTGTGTGAATAACCTATTACTAGTCAAATTATTAATCATTGGGTGAAACATGATTGATCATTATGTTGAAGTTGTCCTGAGTACTTGTTAGCCAGTACTTTCACCAAGTAATCCATAACCGCGGAAAACACGGCTTCTCGAGAAGATTATCCCTGCAGGGTTGCACCAATTTGGCCGTACACTCATGAATATCCCGCCAGATGGGATGCCTCCCACCAAGCGGGGCACTCAACACAACCAACCATTCTTCGCATCAAGCCCAAAGAACCTTGGGCGCACGGCTAATCAAGCCCAGAAGAAAATGGACCATCATAGCACTCTAAGACCGTGTCCCCCTATATGCCGACTACGAAAGTTCCACCCTGCGCTGGGCTCGCAAAAACATGCATGCGGCAAATGGAAAACACGAACTAAATGAGGCGATTTGGACGAGATGCGAATCAGGTCAAGTTGAGGGGGGCGCCCATACTCGCTTCCCAAATGCGGGTAGTGCGCTCATCATGGATCAGTAGACAAGACCCTTTTCCTATTAGGGTCGACACTAGCAGGCTCCAAAACCTCTCATGGGCCTCCTGCCGGTGCCTTATCATCAAATTATTATTACCATTAGCAATTAACAGGATTGATTGATTAACAACGAGCCCCGGTACAAGATAATAAGATAGTAAAGTAGTAACCGACAACAGACTCGAGTAAAAGCAACCCTAAGCATGCTAGATAGTACTAAGGCACAAACAAAGGCTGTAGGTATGGAGGTGAGGCAGTATCAGTGGTTCAGGGTATCATGTGATAGGTTCGGAGAACAAGCAACGATACATAGGGCTAGCAATAGTAGACAAAAGGATAGTATCGACAACAAGTGTGGAAAGGAACTCGATGATTCATGTGAGTGATAACTTGCCTGGCAGCTCAGCCTCGTACTGGGCTAGGTCCTGAGTAGTGGTGTCGTAAGGCTCGTCGGTACCAACGTCGTCGTCTAATCGAGAAGAAGCAAAAACAACAACGAAGGAAGACGGGCAATCAATACATGGCATAGGTGCACAAACATTGGATGATGCATGTCACGTTTAATAGATGCACCAAACTAAACTAGTTGATATGAGACACAAGTTTAGATGGATTCCATATGCAAAGGTTGCATATGGAAGCCCATGCTTTAGAGTTGAATTAATTGTTCTATCACTAAGCATCATGTGTAAGTGACTTAGTATGATGCATGCATGATGAGGAACAATAAGATAACAAAATTAAATGCAATTGGAATGATAGTTAACAATTTGGAAAAGCATTTATTAAGTTTGGAATTTTGTTACTTAAACATGGCACACAAGTAAATGTTGTTATCATCAAGTTAAAGTGTGCAAAACAATTTACAAATTTTATATTTGAAAAGTTTATCAAATTTTAGTTGGATTACATGTTTCACATTTTGAAATTGGACTTTGGATTATTTAGTTATGAATTAAACAATATTACACAATTTTTTTATTGAATTAAACAAGATTTAAATAGTTTAGGCAATTTAAATTGTTCAAACCAGAAAACAAATTTTATATTTGAATAGAGTACTCAAAAAGGTGTGAAAAACATATTTTATTTGAATTATTTGAAAACAGTATGAATTAGTTATGAATTATTTCAATTTGCATTTGAATTATTTAAGTTTGAATTTTAAATGCATTTGAAGTTTCCAAAACAGAATACAAATTGGATATTTGGAAAGTTTAGGAAATTTGGATAGGAATACATATATAACTTTTATTTATCAGATGCATAGATTAAAAGTTATTGCATTTTAAAGTTTTTAGGTTATTCTGCCCATTTAAAAAGAATTGGAAAAAAAATAACAGATTCAGGTTTAAACTTTTGTTACGCTCAGAAAATACACAGCAGCCACTGCCCTGCGGGGCCTAGCCAGCGTGGCGTGTGCGGCAGTGAGGTGGCAGCAGGGGTCACTGATTTGTGGGCCGCGCGCGCGCTGTGGAAGAAAAACGGAAAAAATTGGGTGCGTCTCCCAGGGATCGAACCAGCGATCTCTAGGGCGCGCGCAAGGAACAGGCCAGCTGCGCTGGCGATCGATTCGTGACAGGAGAAGGGTGCGTGGGAGGATATCTTTGGTACTGAGTTAACTGAATTTTCAACACTGGTTCGCTAACTGAACCTGACGATGAACTCGATCGGAAAAACAGACGCGGTGGCTCGATGGTTGACAGCGGCGGTGTGCGGTTGCTGGTGGTGGTGTGGCCGGTGCAAGCAGGGAGCGAGGGAGGGAGAGATGCGAGGGAAACGAGGGCGCTCACATCGAGGGAGGCGAGGGGGAGCAGTCGACGAGCACGCAGATGATCTCGGTCGAGAACAGCAGTAGCAGCGGCGGAGTTCCCGGCGACGGCGGCGAGCCTATGGACCTCCTCAGGCTCCACCCTGGTGTCGATGATGAAGGTGGAACCGAGGCGTATCCATTCCCGTGGCTAGCGCGCCCTGAGAGCCACCGGAGACGGCGAGCGGCGGCGGGTTTCAGAGAGTGGCGGCGGGGTTCAGAGCGTGGAGTTCAGAGGGAAAAGCAGGGGCTTGGGGGGAGAGGAAAGGAAGCTGGCGGCGCCGGGATAGAGTTCTAGGGTTGAGTGGCCGTGAGGGGGCGCCGCGGTGGTTTTATGGAGTAGGTGGAGGCTGTACGGCGGCCATCGGAGTGGTTCTGTGGAGGATCAACGATGGAGGCGTGATCGTACACCTGGCGTCAGCAGGGGAGGTGGAAGACAGCGACGTGCGAGGGGTTATCGAGCCAAGGAAAATAAACAGGCTGGGCTGGTTGGACCCTTAGCTGCTGCTGCTCTCCTCCCTTCTTACTCTTTTTATTTTTTTTGTACTGTTTTTTTTTTGTAGTTGAGCAAATTGGAAACAAAGCAAGATTTTGTTTACAGAAATTTTGGAATAAAAAATAGGGTAAATTTATTAGTGGAAAATGCAACCTTTTGGTTGTTGTTGTTTTCAAAAACTTTATTGTTTGCTTGCTATTTTAAAAATTAACTAATTTAATTGAAAATTGCAATATTACTTAATATTAGAAAATAATGCCATTCCCACTAGGGTTTCCCCTAGGGTTTTGGAAGGGTTTTGAAGAATACCAAGTTGTGTTGAACATCATGGATTCAAAAGTTTGATGATTTGATAATTGTTTTGAGTTTGGAAAATGACTTGGAAAATAATTGATTTAATGGAGTAATTGATTTTAGCAACAACTTAATGGATGGATTACAATGGATTGCTTGGAAACAAAAGAGGTTTTTAGTTTGCACTTCTTTATTTGAAAGGTTGTAACAGACAAGTGTGAAAACAATGTTTGATTAAGTTTGAATTTTATTATGAAAACAATGCAAACAGAAATAAAATGAGAATGATGCCATGATGCATTGCTTGAAAGTAAACAAGAAATTGAACCACTAAGGGATGTTTTCATACTTGGATGTTACAAAACGCCCCCCCCTTGAAGGAATCGCGCCCCGAGATTCCCTACTGAGAAATGAACAGGTCCGGATACTTCTTGCGAAGATCCTCTTCGGTCTCCCATGTTGCCTCTTTATCAGAATGATGTGACCATTGCACTTTGAAGAACTTGGTGCTCTTGTTGTGAGTCTTACGCACGGTCTCATCGAGAATTTGGATAGGGTGCTCCTCATAAGAGAGATCATCTTGCAGTTCAATATCATCATGATCAACTGCACGATCAGGGTCCTTGAAGCACTTCTTGAGCTGTGACACGTGGAACACATCGTGCACTTGGGAAAGTTTTTCTGGAAGTTCGAGACGATAGGCATTTTCTGCACGTCTTGAGAGGATGTTGAAAGGACCAATGTACCTTGGTGCCAACTTTCCCTTCACACCAAAACGATGAGTGCCCCTGAAGGGAGTTACACGGAGATATGCTTTGTCACCAGGTGCATAGACCATGTCCCGGTGTTTGCTGTCATAGTAACTCTTCTGACGAGACTGAGCAATCCTGAGATTGTCACGAATGATACGAACTTTCTCCTCGGCTTCCTTAACAATGTCAGGGCCTAAGAGTGAACGTTCACCAGCTCCAGACCAATTGATTGGACTCCTGCATCTGCGGCCATACAGTGCCTCAAATGGTGCCATGCCTAGGCTTGCCTGGTAGCTGTTGTTGTAGGAGAATTCAGCATATGGAAGGCAATCCTCCCATTTCATGCCAAAGGAGAGACCACATGCTCTGAGCATATCCTCGAGAATCTGATTGACTCTTTCGACTTGCCCTTGAGACTGAGGGTGATAAGCTGTGCTGAACAGAAGTTTGGTGCCCAATGCTTCTTGAAAGCTCTTCCAGAAATGAGAAGTGAAGATACTTCCACGGTCTGAGCTTATTTCCAATGGAACACCATGAAGAGGAACAATCCTTGCTGTGTAGAGCTCTGCTAACTGGCTAGCTGAGATAGTTTCCTTTACAGCGAAGAAGTGAGCAACCTTAGTGAGACGATCAATAACAACGAAGATTGCATCGTTGCCCTTTCTGGACTTTGGAAACCCAGTAACGAAGTCCATTTCAATCATGTCCCACTTCCACTCAGGAATTTTCAGAGGTTGGAGTAGACCTGCTGTCTTCTGATGGACTGCCTTAACACGTTGACAAACGTCGCATTCAGAAACGTATTGAGCAATTTCACGTTTCATGCCAGACCACCAATACAGAGTCTTGAGATCCTGGTACATCTTTGTACTTCCAGGGTGAATGGATAGAGGAGTTTCATGAGCCTCCTTGAGAATGATATCCTTGAGACTTTGAATCTGAGGTACTGCAATGCGTCCTTCGAAGAACACAGTTCCCTTTTCATCAATTGAGAAGGACTTGAACTTATCATTGCCCTCCTTGATGTGATCCACAATCTTCTTGATTTCATTATCACGAAGTTGTTCAGAACGAATCTTGTCCTCGAGAGTTGGGCTGGCTGTCAAGCTAGCAAGGTATCCTTCAGGAACAAGACCAAGGTTCAGCTTCTGGAATTCCTCATGAAGTGGAGGTTGGCTCTCCATGATCATGAGATTATTGCAATAGGATTTGCGACTGAGAGCATCGGCCATAACATTAGCCTTGCCTGGAGTGTAAGAAATGGTGAGATCAAAGTCTTTAATCTTCTCAATCCATCTCCTTTGCCTGAGGTTCAGATCTGGCTGAGTGAAGATGTATTTCAGACTCTTATGATCGGAAAAGATTTCAGTTTTGTTACCCAACAAGTATTGTCTCCATTTCTTGAGGGCAAACACAACTGCTGCAAGTTCAAGATCATGAGTGGGATAGTTTTGCTCATGTGGGTTCAACTGACGTGAAGCATAAGCCACAACTTGACGTTCTTGCATAAGAACTGCTCCTAGGCCTTGGAGAGATGCATCACAGAATATCTGGAAAGGTTTGGTAGTGTCGGGGCCAACTAGAACAGGTGTGGAAGTGAGTTTAGTCTTCAGGAGGTTGAAACTCTCATCACATTGTGGAGTCCAAACGAACTTTTTGTCCTTCTTTGTGAGATCAGTGAGAGGTTTAGCAATCTTGGAAAAGTTTTGGACGAAACGACGGCAATAGCTAGCCAAGCCAAGAAAGCTTCTAACTTGTTTCACCGTCTTAGGGGGTTTCCAATCAACAATTGCCTTAACCTTTTCAGGATCAATGGCAATGCCTTTGGCAGAGATGATATGACCAAGATATGCAACTTCTGGAATCCAGAACTCACATTTGGAAAACTTGGCATATAGACGATGCTCGCGAAGTTTCATGAGAGTGAGACGAAGGTGTTCTCCATGCTCTTCCTCGGATTTTGAGTAGACTAGAATGTCATCGAGATATACCACAACGAACTTGTCGAGGTATTCATGGAAGACAGAATTCATGAGTCTTGAGAACGTTGCCGGTGCATTGGTGAGACCAAAGGACATGACGGTGTATTCATATAGACCGTAACGAGTGGTGAAAGCTGTCTTAGGAATATCTTCCTTTCTGATCTTTATCTGATGGTAACCCATCCTCAAGTCCAACTTTGAGAATATTGAGGCTCCAGCAAGTTGATCAAAAAGATCATCGATACGAGGAAGTGGATACTTGTTCTTGATGGTTTTCTCGTTGAGAGGACGATAGTCAACCACGAGTCTTTTTGTTTGATCCTTCTTGGCAACAAACAGAGTTGGGCAACCCCAAGCGGAGGAACTAGGCTGAATGAAACCTTTGTCCATATACATATCGATTTGCTCCTTCAACAATTTCAGTTCAGGAGGAGCTATCTTATATGGATGCTTAGAGATTGGAGCAGTACCTGGCTCAAGCTCGATCACGAACTCAACTGCTCTGTCCGGAGGCATCCCTGGCAACTCTTCTGGAAAGACGTCAGGGAATTCACAAACCACCGGAACATTTTCAATTGCAGGAAGGGGTTTGGCATCGAGGCTGAACAGCTGAACAGAACTTGATCCATATGGAGAATAGACTATCTGGCCTGAAGTGTGGGAGAGAGTTATTGACTTTTGAGCACAGTCAATTTTAGCTTTGTGGGTCTTCAACCAATCCATACCCAGAATGACATCAATGTCAGAATTTCCCAGCAACATGAGTGAAGCAAGGAATACACGACCTCCAATTAGGATCTGATTGTCCATGCTTATCTTGGAAGTAATCATTTTAGTTCCCGGAGAGTGCACATAGATTTGATTGCTTAGTGGAACCAGAGCTAAATTGTACGTTGTAGCAAAGATCTTTGACACAAACGAATGCGATGCTCCAGTATCAAACAACACTTTAGCTGGAATAGAGTTTACGGGTAATATACCGAGAACGACGTCAGCAGCTTCCTCGGCTTTGTCGGCCTTGATATGGTTCACCCTCGCGTTCCTCCCGACAGGCCTATTGTTGGAGTTGAAGGCTTTAGCCGGGGGAGCACGAACCATAGCCTGGTTGGTGTTGGGGCGAGGAGGTAGGGGTAGCTGCTTCTGAGTGCACTTATCAGCATAATGTCCAGTATCCTTGCACTTGTAGCAAGTGACGATACGAGAAGGACCTGGCCTTGGCTGCCCCATCGGAAACCTCTGACCCTGCATCTGAGATGGGTTGGGTGGGCGGGGACCAAAGCCTGGAGAAGCTTGGGCATTTGGAGCCCGAGTGACAGCACCATTTGGCACCCAGATGCGGCGCTTCTGCGGAGGGGTGGTCATGTTGGAGGAGGAACCACCCTCACGCGAGTGCTTGCGCGACTCTTCGAACGCCTTGCGCCCATTCTCCTCATTGAGCGCGGTGTTCACGAGCTCCACGAAGTCCTTGCACTTGATGTTGGTGAGAGCGTACTTCAGTTCCGGGTTAAAACCTCGGCGGAACCTTGCCATCTTCTTGGCTTCGGTGGACACTTCGTCACCAGCGTACCGAGCGAGACGATTGAACTCGTTCTGGTAGCCGAGAACGTCCAGCTTGCCCTGTCTGAGAGAGCAGAATTCCTCACGCATCTTTTCCATGAGACCATCCGGGATGTGGTGCTTCAGGAAGGCATCTCTGAAACATCCCCAGGTGATAGGATAGCCAGCTCTCATGGTCTGGTAGTTCTCCCACCAAGTAGCTGCCTGACCCTTCAGTAGGTAGGTGGCGTACTTGACCTTATCCTCTTCTGCAACATGAGCAATCTCCAGAGCTCTTTCTACGTCACGGATCCAGTCATCAGCATCCAGGGGCTCACGTGTTGCCACGAAAGCTTTTGGGCCCAAGCTGAGGAAGTCCTTGATGGTGACCCTTGGAGCATTCTGGTTTTGGTGCTGGTTAGCCTGGATCTGGGCCATCTGTGTCACCACTTGGGTCATCTGAGCCAACAGTTCCCCCATTGGTGGTGGCGGAGGCGGGTTGTTCCTGGTTGGAGGCATCCTGAACAGAAATTCATTTTAGCACAACAACAGAAAAGGATAGACTTGGTAACCGAAAGATAGATTATTCCGACGCATGAATAGATAACCAACAGGTACATCATCACATGTTCAAATACATCAGAATATCCAACAGACCAATACATGGTTCGAAAACGAAAGGATAAACTAGACACAGCTAGTAATGGATACAACGGTACTCCCATGCTCATCACGCAGGACGGCGGTGAGTAGTACGACGAGAGATACGGTGAGGAGGAATCCCACGGAAGTAGGTATCACGACGATCCATGTAGATAGGAACTGCTCTGAGAGCAACTCTCGGTGTGGTGAAGTAGAAAGCGTCCTCTCCCTGTGCTCCATAGCGGGGAATCCCTGTGTAACCAGCTCCGAGGTCGAGAAGTGGGCCTCTGATCGGCTCGTAACCTCCAGCATCTGGCAACGGAAGACCAGCTGGCTGAACGACACGTGCGAAGCGCTCGTCTCCAACAAAGTCTGTGGTGTACGTCGCCAGACGAGTGAGAGCAAGGTGGAGCTGCTCCCTGACTGAGGCTAACTCCTGAGAAAGTGCGGAAGCAACGGCGTCACTGTGACTAGCGAACTGGGCAGTGGTCTGGAGCCTGGAGCTATCAGTCTCGTAGGTATCCAGGTCGCGGTGGACAGTGAAGTGAACTCCCGCTGCCGTGATGTAACCACGGGGGATGTGACGAAAACTGGACTTATCAAACCCCCAGTAGTCAGCACGGAGGACGGTGAGACTCACGTACGCTGCCTGCTGCACTGCCATATCCACTGTGGACCCTACTGCCTCGTACTGGTGTGCAATGCTCCTGCCATCATCCGACAGAATGTAGACGATGGCCCGGTAGCAAGTCTGGTCAAACTCTCGCTGGTGCTCGTAGACCTGGTACTCTGGTGCCCAACGGAACCCCAGATAGGTAACCATGTCTCTCAGCAATTCCGGAAAACCGGCGGTGCTCTCACAGCGAGTCATGCGAACCACTTGCGGGTAGTAGCTGAGACCCATCTGCAGATGATTTGGAAGGTTTTGATTAGACTCCGGTAGAAGAAAAAGGATGTGGAAAACAACAACAAGGTTCAACGGACGATAAGTTTGTTGAAAAGAATATGATATCGAAGCAACATCGGGAAAACGAGACCAAAAGTCCTGAGGTACTACAGATAACCCAAAACACGTGAAATCCTAACTTGAAAGTTTAGGTGAGAACAGAAAACAACGTTGCACTTCCTTACCAGAAAAGGGTGGGTGGGTGGGGAAAGAAGAAAAATGGCAGAATTCCTACTCTCACGTTTCATTTTTCCTATATAGCTACAAAATAGTTTCTAGACTCAACTGCGACCAGTAAAAAGGGATCCTATAGGCAGACAGGCTCTGATACCATTTGTCGCACCCAAGGTTTCTAGAGGATACTCCTCGCACGAACTGGAAGTCAGGTGCTTGGATTATGGGGCATAACTGCTCCCACGTCCCAGCTTCCTGGTAGGCCTGCGCTTATGCGCGACAACACAAGCCCTGCTTCCACCGTCGAAGTAAACTATCCG
Source organism: Alopecurus myosuroides (assembly GCA_028641055.1). Classification (NCBI taxonomy): domain Eukaryota; kingdom Viridiplantae; phylum Streptophyta; class Magnoliopsida; order Poales; family Poaceae; genus Alopecurus; species Alopecurus myosuroides. Next base: position 235,389,251 of record CM054057.1, on the reverse strand, counting down.
CTAGGAACCTACGGCACTACTGTCGACGTACTTCATATTCAAACACGCACGGTACGTCAACAGCTTTGAACGAAATGATAACACAAACTGTCTCTAAGACACAAAAGAATGAAATAAGTGCAACTGGCCTTCACTAAGGCAGAAATATCGAATACAAACATCCAGAGGACACATGTCCCAACATATCATCCATTACAACAGCGGAAGCAATCAAAGGGGTCTGAGTACAGACAAATCCATGGCTTAAGAAGCCGGAGAAAATAAAGAAGCGAAGCCCATCCACGTAGGTTCTGGATCCTGCCCTGGTCCAGCTAACTACTCGTCTGCAGTCTCGTCGAACTCCACAAAGTAGCCATCCTGGGAAGCATCGTAGTCGTAGTCGTACTCTGCGTAAACCACAGCCCCAACGGGGTCAGTACATCCAAGTACTGGCAAGCAAGACTCACAGTTCATCAAAGAGTTACCCGTCAACACAAGCCTTGATGCTTGGGATCAACGGAAGAAAGGGGTGATATGAAAGTTGCTGCTGGCTGCTCTAACCAACTACAGAAAATAACTACAACTTCCGGCTAACAGAAAAGATAAGATCGAGGATTGTAACCAACTGAAAGATAACTTCAACCAAACCCATCCTGGATCTCGCCCCTTATCCAAAGAAGCAATCCGAGGATAACTCACACAGTTGTGATAAGGTGAATCAATTTATTGTGTGAATAACCTATTACTAGTCAAATTATTAATCATTGGGTGAAACATGATTGATCATTATGTTGAAGTTGTCCTGAGTACTTGTTAGCCAGTACTTTCACCAAGTAATCCATAACCGCGGAAAACACGGCTTCTCGAGAAGATTATCCCTGCAGGGTTGCACCAATTTGGCCGTACACTCATGAATATCCCGCCAGATGGGATGCCTCCCACCAAGCGGGGCACTCAACACAACCAACCATTCTTCGCATCAAGCCCAAAGAACCTTGGGCGCACGGCTAATCAAGCCCAGAAGAAAATGGACCATCATAGCACTCTAAGACCGTGTCCCCCTATATGCCGACTACGAAAGTTCCACCCTGCGCTGGGCTCGCAAAAACATGCATGCGGCAAATGGAAAACACGAACTAAATGAGGCGATTTGGACGAGATGCGAATCAGGTCAAGTTGAGGGGGGCGCCCATACTCGCTTCCCAAATGCGGGTAGTGCGCTCATCATGGATCAGTAGACAAGACCCTTTTCCTATTAGGGTCGACACTAGCAGGCTCCAAAACCTCTCATGGGCCTCCTGCCGGTGCCTTATCATCAAATTATTATTACCATTAGCAATTAACAGGATTGATTGATTAACAACGAGCCCCGGTACAAGATAATAAGATAGTAAAGTAGTAACCGACAACAGACTCGAGTAAAAGCAACCCTAAGCATGCTAGATAGTACTAAGGCACAAACAAAGGCTGTAGGTATGGAGGTGAGGCAGTATCAGTGGTTCAGGGTATCATGTGATAGGTTCGGAGAACAAGCAACGATACATAGGGCTAGCAATAGTAGACAAAAGGATAGTATCGACAACAAGTGTGGAAAGGAACTCGATGATTCATGTGAGTGATAACTTGCCTGGCAGCTCAGCCTCGTACTGGGCTAGGTCCTGAGTAGTGGTGTCGTAAGGCTCGTCGGTACCAACGTCGTCGTCTAATCGAGAAGAAGCAAAAACAACAACGAAGGAAGACGGGCAATCAATACATGGCATAGGTGCACAAACATTGGATGATGCATGTCACGTTTAATAGATGCACCAAACTAAACTAGTTGATATGAGACACAAGTTTAGATGGATTCCATATGCAAAGGTTGCATATGGAAGCCCATGCTTTAGAGTTGAATTAATTGTTCTATCACTAAGCATCATGTGTAAGTGACTTAGTATGATGCATGCATGATGAGGAACAATAAGATAACAAAATTAAATGCAATTGGAATGATAGTTAACAATTTGGAAAAGCATTTATTAAGTTTGGAATTTTGTTACTTAAACATGGCACACAAGTAAATGTTGTTATCATCAAGTTAAAGTGTGCAAAACAATTTACAAATTTTATATTTGAAAAGTTTATCAAATTTTAGTTGGATTACATGTTTCACATTTTGAAATTGGACTTTGGATTATTTAGTTATGAATTAAACAATATTACACAATTTTTTTATTGAATTAAACAAGATTTAAATAGTTTAGGCAATTTAAATTGTTCAAACCAGAAAACAAATTTTATATTTGAATAGAGTACTCAAAAAGGTGTGAAAAACATATTTTATTTGAATTATTTGAAAACAGTATGAATTAGTTATGAATTATTTCAATTTGCATTTGAATTATTTAAGTTTGAATTTTAAATGCATTTGAAGTTTCCAAAACAGAATACAAATTGGATATTTGGAAAGTTTAGGAAATTTGGATAGGAATACATATATAACTTTTATTTATCAGATGCATAGATTAAAAGTTATTGCATTTTAAAGTTTTTAGGTTATTCTGCCCATTTAAAAAGAATTGGAAAAAAAATAACAGATTCAGGTTTAAACTTTTGTTACGCTCAGAAAATACACAGCAGCCACTGCCCTGCGGGGCCTAGCCAGCGTGGCGTGTGCGGCAGTGAGGTGGCAGCAGGGGTCACTGATTTGTGGGCCGCGCGCGCGCTGTGGAAGAAAAACGGAAAAAATTGGGTGCGTCTCCCAGGGATCGAACCAGCGATCTCTAGGGCGCGCGCAAGGAACAGGCCAGCTGCGCTGGCGATCGATTCGTGACAGGAGAAGGGTGCGTGGGAGGATATCTTTGGTACTGAGTTAACTGAATTTTCAACACTGGTTCGCTAACTGAACCTGACGATGAACTCGATCGGAAAAACAGACGCGGTGGCTCGATGGTTGACAGCGGCGGTGTGCGGTTGCTGGTGGTGGTGTGGCCGGTGCAAGCAGGGAGCGAGGGAGGGAGAGATGCGAGGGAAACGAGGGCGCTCACATCGAGGGAGGCGAGGGGGAGCAGTCGACGAGCACGCAGATGATCTCGGTCGAGAACAGCAGTAGCAGCGGCGGAGTTCCCGGCGACGGCGGCGAGCCTATGGACCTCCTCAGGCTCCACCCTGGTGTCGATGATGAAGGTGGAACCGAGGCGTATCCATTCCCGTGGCTAGCGCGCCCTGAGAGCCACCGGAGACGGCGAGCGGCGGCGGGTTTCAGAGAGTGGCGGCGGGGTTCAGAGCGTGGAGTTCAGAGGGAAAAGCAGGGGCTTGGGGGGAGAGGAAAGGAAGCTGGCGGCGCCGGGATAGAGTTCTAGGGTTGAGTGGCCGTGAGGGGGCGCCGCGGTGGTTTTATGGAGTAGGTGGAGGCTGTACGGCGGCCATCGGAGTGGTTCTGTGGAGGATCAACGATGGAGGCGTGATCGTACACCTGACGTCAGCAGGGGAGGTGGAAGACAGCGACGTGCGAGGGGTTATCGGGCCAAGGAAAATAAACGGGCTGGGCTGGTTGGACCCTTAGCTGCTGCTGCTCTCCTCCCTTCTTACTATTTTTATTTTTTTTTGTACTGTTTTTTTTTTGTAGTTGAGCAAATTGGAAACAAAGCAAGATTTTGTTTACAGAAATTTTGGAATAAAAAATAGGGTAAATTTATTAGTGGAAAATGCAACCTTTTGGTTGTTGTTGTTTTCAAAAACTTTATTGTTTGCTTGCTATTTTAAAAATTAACTAATTTAATTGAAAATTGCAATATTACTTAATATTAGAAAATAATGCCATTCCCACTAGGGTTTCCCCTAGGGTTTTGGAAGGGTTTTGAAGAATACCAAGTTGTGTTGAACATCATGGATTCAAAAGTTTGATGATTTGATAATTGTTTTGAGTTTGGAAAATGACTTGGAAAATAATTGATTTAATGGAGTAATTGATTTTAGCAACAACTTAATGGATGGATTACAATGGATTGCTTGGAAACAAAAGAGGTTTTTAGTTTGCACTTCTTTATTTGAAAGGTTGTAACAGACAAGTGTGAAAACAATGTTTGGTTAAGTTTGAATTTTATTATGAAAACAATGCAAACAGAAATAAAATGAGAATGATGCCATGATGCATTGCTTGAAAGTAAACAAGAAATTGAACCACTAAGGGATGTTTTCATACTTGGATGTTACATCTAAGGAACAAGTTCTACCAAGCATTGCCAACAAAAACGCAAATCCATGGATTGGTAGGGTTATAGCACCAAGATTCAAAGAGATTGAACATTACCGGAATCCATGGAGGAAGATGCTTGGGTAGAAACGTTCCTAAGGACGAGGGGAACGAGATCCGGGCCAAAGCTTCAAGATCCCGTGGAGGAAACGGCTCGGGAGGCCGAGAATCAAAGAGGCGGCGTTTTGGGGTGGAGAGGAACCGATGGGGGAAAAGGCAAGACTTCCTCCTCCCCGTCGGCTTCCAGTTTTTATGATTTTCGCCGAACCGGATATTCTGGTTCATACTTGAACCGGATATTCTGGTACACCCGGATATTCCGGTCCAAAACTGGACCGGAAATTCCGGCTGCCTTCTGATCTGAAATTTCCTCGTTTCAAAGGACGACACAAGTGCTAGAAAAGAATGGCTTTTTGATAGAATGGCTTAGGATAGAACATCAAACTGAAAACTAGTACTTATCCCTCTCAAAAGCAAGAAACAAAACAACAAAAAGATCAATTGAGTGGGATTTTCCTAGGAGGAAACACTTAGAAGGGAAAACACAAGAAATGCAATGAAATGTCAAATAAAACCCAACTAAGATACAACTCTTCGAAACGAAGAGGTTGGTGGCCTAGGCCACCATGTAAGAGATTATGGTATGCAACCGCGAAGATATATCTTGGGGGCATTGCCAATACTCAACATTGAAGCTCACAATTCAACATTAGAAAAAGAGAGATCACAATGAATTTTTGCTATGGGCATAATGGGGGGAGGGAGAACCCAATGTGTTAGGATAACACTCCCCCTATGTCCATGCCTACACCTAATCTCAAACACGTTTCATCTATATGGGTGTGTGCAATATCCTCAAGTCAAACTCCTAGAATCAATCACATTTAGTTCATTCCTCAAGAATAAGAATCTTGCATCATCAAGTGGCTTCGTAAAAATATCCGCAAGATTGTCCTTGGTGGGCACATAAGATAGTGCAATGTCTCCTCTTGCCACGTGATCACGGATGAAGTGGTGGCGGATCTCAATGTGTTTGGTCCTTGTATGTTGCACTGGATTGTATGCAATTTTGATGGCACTTTCATTGTCACACAAAAGAGGAACCTTATCCAAATGAACTCCATACTCCTTGAGAGTTTGCCTCATCCATAACAATTGAGTGCATGCACTTGCGGCGGCAACATACTCGGCTTCGGCGGTGGAAAGAGATATGCAATTTTGCTTCTTCGAGGACCAACTTACAAGGGACCTACCAAGAAATTGGCAAGCCCCGGAAGTTGAGTTCCTATCATCTTGATCACCCGCCCAATCGGAATCCGTATATCCATTGAGAGAAAATTGTGCCCCCTTTGGGTACCACAAACCAAATCTTGGGGTATGAACCAAATAACGAAAGATCATATGGACCGCCATCAAATGGCAATCCTTAGGAGCTGCTTGATACCTTGCACACACACCTACACTCAAAACGATATCGGGCCTAGATGCACAAAGATAGAGCAAAGAAACAATCATAGAACGATAAAGCTTTTGGTCCACATCCTTACTCCCTTTTGGATTACGAGAGAGATGACACTTGACTTGCATAGGAGATGTCTTGATCTTAGCATCTTGGAAGTTAAACCTCTTGATCATATCTTGGGTATACTTGGCTTTAGAAATGAAAGTCCCACGAGCCAATTGCTTGATCTCAAAGCCAAGGAAGAATTTAAGCTCACCCATCATAGACATCTCGAACCTGTCAGTCATAAGCTTAGAGAACTCATTATTGAAAGCTTGGTTAGTTGAGCCAAAGATGATATCGTCCACATATAGTTGGCATATGAAAAGCTCTCCCTTTACTCTCTTGGTGAAGAGAGTGGGGTCAATCTTCCCAACTTCGAAACCACGATCATCTAACAACTCCCTAAGGTGCTCATACCAAGCACGAGGTGCTTGTTTGAGACCATAGAGAGCCTTGTCAAGTTTATAAACGTGGTTAGGAAAGTTGAGATTCTCGAACCCCGGAGGTTGCTTAACATATACCTCCTCTTTTAGTGGACCATTCAAGAAAGCACTTTTCACATCCATTTGTTGCAATTTGAAATTATGTGAGGATGCATAAGCAAGGAGGATACGGATGGACTCAAGGCGAGCCACGGGCGCGTAGGTTTCATCAAAGTCAATGCCTTCAACTTGGGTGTAACCTTGAGCAACCAATCTTGCCTTGTTCCTAATGACAATGCCATTCTCATCTTGCTTGTTCTTGAAAATCCACTTGGTGCCAATAACATTGTGGCAATCCTTGGGCTTCTCAACCAATCTCCAAACTTTGTTGCGCTCAAAGTTATTGAGCTCATCATGCATAGCTTCAACCCAATCGGAGTCCTCAAGAGCTTCATACACTTTCTTAGGCTCCACCATAGATATATGAGCTTGATGCTCACAAAAATGAGCCAATTGCCTTCTTGTAGATCTTCTAGTTTGAACATCCTCCAAGACCTTGTCATCTTGGGCATCAATTGGCTTCAAAGCTCTTCTTATCCTTTTGATGCGACGGGCTTCGATCTCCTCATTATTGCAAGGAGGGATCACTTGATCATCTTGATCATTTGGGTCCCCATCTTGACCAACATGGCCTTGATCATCATCATCATCATCAACAATATCTTCAACACGAGCTTCAACTTGAGAAGAGGATGGTTGATCTTGGCCTTGATCTTGACTCGCATTAGTGAGAGGAGTGGGTACGACTTGCGGAGTCACTTGATCAATGAGAGGAGGGTCTTGAATATGTTCTTGGTTAGGTGTAATAGTTGGCTCCTTGGCTTGATCTTCCAATGTAGAGGAGGGCTCCACTTGAGTAGAGCATAGTCCTTCTCGAGTCGCCATAAGGTGTCCCTCGATGGGGCGGAAGAATCCCACACCCATCCTTCCTATGGCTTCTTGAGGCATTTCAACATCTACATTTGAAACATGAAATTGCGCCACTTGGGAGCCGTCATTTTCCTCGAAAACCACACTACAAGATTCTATGACAATCTGTGAGGCTTTGTCATAGACTCTATAAGTGTGGGATTCGGCACCGTAACCAACAAAAATACCCTCAATAGTTTTGGATTGAAATTTCGACAACCTAATACCCTTGATCAAATAGAAGCACTTACAACCGAATACACGGAAGTAGGATACGTTGGGCTTGTTGCCGGTGAGGATCTCATAAGGGGTCTTGCTCAAGCCTTTGCGGATGTAGAGGCGGTTGGAGGAGTGGCATGCGGTGGATATGGCCTCGGCCCATAAATATTGGGGAGAAGAGTACTCCGCCAACATGGTCCTTTCCATATCCAAGAGAGTGCGATTCTTCCTTTCGGCAACACCATTTTGTTGAGGAGTGTAAGTGGCGGAGTATTGGTGACGAATGCCTTCTTCACTAAGAAATTCATTCAATGTATAGTTCTTGAACTCCGAGCCATTATCACTCCTAATAGCCATGATTTGCACATTGTGTTGACGTTGCACTTCGTTGGAGAAGTCGATGATGGTTTGTTGAGTCTCACTCTTGCACTTGAAGAAATAAACCCAAGTGTATCTTGAATAATCATCGACAATCACCAAGCAATACTTCTTGCCGCCAAGACTTGCCTCGGGCACGGCACCAAAGAGATCAACATGGAGAAGCTCCAAGATCCTCTTTGATGAGATAATAGTCTTGGCCTTGTGCACAATGTCATGCATCTTCCCTTCAACACACGACCTACAAACGCGGTCCTTTGCAAAGGAAACATTTTCTTTTAGTCCAGCAATAAGGCCACTTTTGTGAAGACTTTGCAAAGTTCTCATGTTGACATGGGATAGGCGGCGATGCCACAACCATCCCAAGTCCGCCTTCCCGAAAAGACACATTGCTTGAGAGTTGGTGGATTTCGAAAAATCCACCACAAACAACTCATTTTCAACATGTCCCACGTGAGCGACGTCAAGAGTCTTGCTCCTTAAAAGGACCACAATATCACCATCGAAAAAGACGGAAAAACCCATCTTTCCAAGAGAGCGGACGGAAAGTAAATTGTAACCAAGGGATTCGACAAGCATGACGTTCACGATAGTTATATCGGGAGCCACCACAACCTTGCCGAATCCGGATACCTTAGACTTGGACGAGTCCCCATAAGTGACGGTTGCTTGAATGTCATTTGGTCGCAACTCCGTCACTAGTTCTTTGCTTCCGGTCATATGATTAGTGCACCCACTATCGAGAATCCATTTAGTCCCACCGGAAGCATAGCCCTGCAAGAGATCATTGACTAGTGTTAGGACCCGAGATGGGTCCCTTCATGTTAGCAACAAGGGTCTTTGGGACCCAAATAGTATAGTCAGTGAAAACCTCAATAGGACCAACATATTTGGCTTGCACAACACCATAATAATCAACATATAAGAAATGGTGTGGATTGTTAGTTCCCGCGGAGGTGCTACGAGTAGTGGTGTCCCTCATGACATTACTACTTGAGGCAACATTGTTTGCTTGTGCGGGTGTGCTACGAGTAGTGTTGTCCCTAATGACATTACTACCCGAAGCACCCTTTTGGTTCTTCTTCTTGTTCTTCTTGTTCTTGTTCTTCTTCTTGGCTATATAGCCAAGTCCTTGCTTACCCACTTGTTGCCTTGGAGCACTCAATTGTGGTCTAGCAATGACCACATTAGGGCTAGGGGCAACCACTTGTGGGGTGCTAATACAACCTTCTCAACTTGAGAGCTTTTGCCCTTGAGCCTTGCTAGCTCATCCTTCAACCTAGCATTTTCCTCAAAAATATTTGCATGATCACAAGAAGAAGTAGAGGTGCTAGGATGGTTAGATTGAGTAAGTTGAGTTTGAAGTTGTTCATGCAACTCTTTGAGGGATGAGTATTGTCCTTCCAACGCTTTGTGAGCATTGGTTAGCTTTTCAAACTCCTCGGTTAGTTTACCATGACCAACCCCAAACTCGACTTTATCCTTTTTAGCCTTTTTATATTTAGCAATAGCAAGATCATGTTCCTTAATGATTTTAGAGACAAGTTCATTATGGGTTGGTTCAATAGATTCAAGTTCATCCTCTAGAGAAACTCTACCATCATGCTCTTCTTCAAGAGTCATTGAGAGGGATGCAATTTCATCCGCATCCCTTCTCTCAGTCTCACCTTTATTCTCAAGGGCCTCTTGGGCCTCTCCCAATTGCCTCATGAGATTCTCAAAGTACTTCTTGGTCTCTCCTTGCATGTTAGACATAAAACGGTCCAAAGAGGCTCTTTCCTCTTCTTCTCTAAGACTAGCAATATGTTCTAGTTCACTAGGGGTCTTAGAGTTAGGAGAAGATGATACCTCCGTGTCCTTAGCCATGAAGCACTTGGCATTATGTTGAGGAAGATTTTCATTGGGGGATTCAAAGAGGGATGACGAAGATGGAGTGGAAGCAATAGCTAGAGCGGCCACTTCACTTGTTGTTTCTTCTTCTTCATCACTCCCGGAATCATACTCCTCTTGATTCAAGAGCACAAACTTGGTGGGGGACTTATTGTTGAAAGGTTTCTTCTTGAAGTGAGGTTTCTTGTATTCAACCTTGGACTTGTCCTTGCGAATGAGCTTGCCACTATGGTGTTCTCTATTCTCGTAAGGGCACTCCGCGATGAAGTGATGCTTGTCTTGGCAATTGAAGCAAGACCTCACTTTTTGAGCCCCATCATTTCCATAACGAGACTTGGTCTTATCCTCAACAAATTTCTTGCCCTTGGGGGGATTGTTCCCAAACTTTTGCACGGTAAGAGCAATGAGATCCTTTAGAACGGGATCATAGTCTTGTTCCTTCAACGGGGGCAATGCCTCTTCTCCATCTTCTTCATTCTCAACTTCTCTAGACAAGACCTTGGCCTTCAAAGCAACGGATGCTCCTTGATGCATTCCAATGGCTCTAGCACGGTTGTCAAGGGCATTCTTGGTTTGCACTTTATAGGAGCACAATTCTTGCATCACTTGAGTTGAGGTCATTGTGACGCCCCGAGATCGGGCACTATGCAGATTTCAGCATTCCCGCCAAAATCCACATAATAACCGATTCCAGGTTGCCACTTGTGATAACATTACAACAGTTCACGAATATTCCGCAACAACAACAGAAAAGAATATACAAGAAGACTCAAACGAGCCAAGGATACAACTGATACAATACAAAGATCCAAATAACAGCGGAAGAATCAACATAGCGTCCGGCTACGGACAAGATACAAATTGGACTAAGAGTCCTGAAGATAACCGATGGCGTCCAATCCCTGCCCGGGCCAAGCCGGAGGGATTCCCAAGCTAACGTCGTCAGACTTCAAACCTGTTGACTGCAATGTGGAATATGCAGCCACGAAAAGGATTTGTGGGTCAGTACGGTTAAGTACTGGCAAGTGGATAAACCATACTCACAAGATACCAGCGTAACCGATCATCACAAGATACAAATACTTTGGGTACAACGGAAGGAAGGGATTATTGCAAAGAAGCGGCAGCGGGCTGCACTAACTAACTACAGAGACGCGCTACAACATCCGGCTAAAAGAAAGGGATAAGATAGCGTATCAGAACCAACTACAACTACTCACCAAACAATACCCATCCAATGTTACCCCCTACTAAGGAAGCAACCCAAGGAAACTCACGCTGTTGATTAAGGTGACATTCATTGTTATGGTGGAGGTAATCTATATTACTAGTCAAGTTATCATCGTTAAGGATAAGTTGTCTGAGTACTTGTTAGCCAGCACTTTCACCAAGTCATCCATAACCGCGGACAACACGGCTTCTCGAGAAGATTTAACCCTGCAGGGATGCACCAATTTGGCCGTACACGTAAGAATAACCCGCCAGACGGGGGATCAACCCACCAAGCGAGGTACTCAACACAACCCAACTCTTCTTCGCATCAAGCCCAAAGAACCCCGTGCAGTTGAGCGCACGGCTAATCAAGCCCCACGAAGAAAAGGGGACCATCATAGCACTCTAAGAACGTGTCTCCCTAAATGCCGACTATAAAAGTTCCACCCTGGCGCCAAGGGTTCGCACCTGCATATGCATGCGGCAAATGGAAAATCCGAACTAAATGAGGCGATTTGGACGAGATGCGAATCGAATCAGAATTGCGGGGGGGCGCCCATACTCGCTTCCCACATGCGGTTAGTGCGCTCATCATGGATCAGTAGACAAGACCCTTTTCCTAATTAGGGTCGACACTAGCAGGCCTCAAAACCACGCCGGGCCTCCTGCCGGTGCCTTATCATCAAATTATTATTACCCAAAACATTAACATGTTGTTGATTGAAATGAAACCCAACTATCAAACTAAACAGGTGATAAGACGGACAACAAGACTTGAGCGCAAACAACACTAAGCATGCAACTACGACACGAGGGCCAACAGGGTAAGCAAACAACAGTTAATAGGAAGTGGAAGGAAGGCTATATCATGGCTGCAAGGTAACATATGATAGGATCGAGACACAAGCATCGAATCATAAGGCTAGAATAAGAACAACGGAAAGAATCGGTAACAAGTGATGAAAGGCAGCCATAGGTAGCAAGTGAGTATACTTGCCTGGAATCCAGCAAGTAGAGGTACATCCGAATAACTTGTCGTTGCTCACATCATCTCAACGTTCTATCCGCGAAGAAGCAACGAACTAGGACAAACACCGGATGCAACAATTACTACTACGGCAAAGATCCAGCATGATCAAGATATGGATGCATGACAGATTTAAGGATGCATCAAAGATAAACTAGTTGACATGGTAAACATATTTAAATGGGCCCATAGGCAATTTGGGTTGCATATAGAAAAGCCCATGAATTAACGTTGAATTAAATGATCTACAAATAACCAACATGTGAAGGTGAATTAGCATGATGCACGGATGATGAAAACAATAAGGAAACAAGAATAGCTTCAGTTTGATATGTTGTTTACCAAGTTTGGAATTTTATTTATTAAGTTATGAACTTTGGCATTTTAAATGATTTAAACAAACATTTGTTGTTTTCACCAAGTTTAAATGTTCAAAACAGATAACAAAATTTATATTTGGAAAGAACACAAAATTTTAGAGGGAATACATATTTCATTTGTTGAATTTGGGTTTTCGATGAGCAAGTTATTAATTTGACAATTTTAAATGCATTAAATAAGAAACAGTTGTTTTCAGCAATTTAAATTATTCAAAATAGAAAACAAAGTTCATGTTTGGAAAGCTTATTCTATTTTGCATGGAAAACATATTTCATTTGTTGACAAAGGATTTAAGATGAATTAATTATGAATAAACAAGTTTAAACAATATTTAATGGATTTAATTCAAGTATGAAATTATTTGAATTTTTATTTGTTCAAAACATTCAATAAGATTCATATTTGAAAAGGTCACACTTTTCTGGTTTGAAACATATTTTATTTGTTGAGATTGGATTTTAATTGAGCAAGTTATGAATTTCACCATTTAAATGATTTAATTAAAGCATTAAATATTTGCATTAGTTTTATTTATCCAAAACAGAAAACAAATGTTATATTTGGAAAGAGCATGGAATTTGGGATGGAAAACATATTTTATTTGTTGGAAAACAATTTTAAATGATTTAGTTAAGCATATTACCAATTTAAATGCATTAAATAAGAGGTGAAACAATTATCCAATTTAAATGTTGCAAACCAGAAAACAAGGTTGATATTCAAGTGTGGCATTTAATTTTGGATGGAATTCATGTTTTGAGTATTTAATTTGGAGCAACCATTTGAAAGTTATTAATTAGAACTTTTAATTAATTAATTAAGGCATTTTTAAATGACATTAATTTTAATTGTCCAAATTGCAAAACAAAGGTGATAAACAGAAAGTTCATTGAATTTTGACTGAAAAACATATTTTACATTTTAAATTTGGAGTTCGTTTGCAATTTTTATGTGTGTTTGAAGTTCAGGGATTGATCTGTGATTTTACAGGGACTTAGATGTGAAGGAATCTGTGGAGACAGGGGCATGTGTGAAAACTGGCGCGGATCTGGATCTGGAGGCAGGATCCACCGGGCTGCAGCCAGCCCCCTGCGGCTGACGCGCGGCCCCTGGCCACGCTGGCGCACACGCGGGCGCGGGTGGAAGCCACGCATGCCACCACGGTGTATGGCAAGTGGGGCCCGCCCTTCCGCGAAGAAAACGGTAAAAAGAGGGGCTAATTGCGCCCGCGGGGACTCGATCTCCTGCCCTCGCGGATGCGCGCGCAGGATCCTTGCCACTGGGCTGGGCTCACGGTGGTGATACGTATGGGATCCACGGGTTTTTGAGGGGAGCTGACAACGTTTTTTTTGTTAACTGACGAACAGACGCAGGTTTCTTCAGTTACGGGCAGAGATCGATCGGGGAAAACTCGCCGGAGCTCCACGTCGATGCCGCGCGAAGGCTGGCCACAGAGCAAGGATGGAAGGAGTAGGAGGGACAGAGGGAAAGCTCACCTCGGGAGGGACTTGGCGGCGCGGAGGCGCGCTCGCGGACGACGATGTCGCTGCAGAAGGTGGACGGCGACGAGAACTCGGAGGCGTGCGGGGCATCCAGAGCATCTCCGGCCCGAGATCTTCGTCGAGGAGGAAGCCAGGGCCCTGGGGGTCCCATTCCCGGCCTTGGCTTGCTCCGGTGGTGGCCAGGGCGACGGCGCCATGACGGGCAACCCACGGCCGCTGCAGCTGCTCGGGTGGATGTTCAGAGGAGAAGCAGAGAGGGTGGGGTGGAAGGAAAAAGGAGTGCGGCGATGTGGAGAAGATGCTAGGGCTTAGGGTTGCAGGGGGTGTTTTATGGAGGGCCTAGGTGGTACGGCGGACATCGGAGGGGGTTGAGGAGATCTCATGGTGGAGGGGGGATGACAGCGACAGGAGCTTTTTCTTCTCTGCGTCCGTACGAGGAAGAAGAGAGAAATGGGCTGGAGGAGGGAGGGGAAATGGGCTGTGGGTGGTTTGGTGGGCTGGGGGAAGAGGGGAAAGGCTGGTGGGCTGGCCTGCCTCCCCACAGCTCACCTTTCTTTTTTATTTCTATTCCCTCTGTTTTTTTTGTAAGAGATGAAAGAGAGAGAGAGAGATAAAAAATAGGGTTTGGGGGTTTTTATTTTTTATGAAATATTTTTATTTGATTTACAAAACAGCAATATCAAGGTAGTTTAACTTATTTTCAACAATTTGAAAAATGCCAATTAGTTTGAAATTTGCTATTTGAAATTCATATAGGGTTTCATATAGAGTTGAGTTTTTAATTTAAGCAAGATTATTCAATAAGCTCATACAACTATGAAACTTAGTGAATTTGAATGGTTGCAAGATTTTAATGTTTAAACCCACATTTGAAACATGCCAAGCATGGATTTGATTGGAATTTGAGTTTGCCATTAGGGTGTTGATAAAAAGGAATTTTTATTAACAAGCAATTTAAATAAATTCAACTTCAAAACTATTGAAAAACAATTTGAGTTGTTTGGTTTGCAACTTTTAGTTGGAAATTTTAGACATGTTTTGAAAGTTTAAATTGGTTTGAATTTTTGAATTGTTTTGAAAACATGGAGCAATGCATATGATGCATGTGATGCAAAGCAAAAAAGAAAAACAACCCACTTTCTAACTTAGGGGGAACACCCCAGGTGTTACAGACGACACCACTAACAAGGGATTGCGCCCTCGCAATCCACCTGCTAACCCGGGAGGGAAAAGAAGTTCGACTATCGATTCTTCATGCTTCCAGTTGGTCTCCTCGACACCACTAACAAGGGCTTCTCGACACCACTAACAAGAGATTCTTGCTCGGGCTGATGACGATGTTCTTCCACCAGGAATCTTCTGATGATCGAACCTATTAGGTTAACGGCTCAGAAAACGTCCACCCACGTAGGATCCTAACACTTTGAAAGATAGACAAGAGGGGAGACTCCAAAACAATTAAGATGGGAGGGGAAATAGAATAGAGATAAGGAGAAAACAAGAATCCTATTGAGATGTTTTCCAAAATAGTTTAGCAGAAATAGTTTTTGACACTCTAGAAACAACGACCGTTAGCGAGGTTATCCTACAGGCTTTGCGGACCCGTTGCTTCGATAACCATTCGTATCGAAACAATATCGGGAATCGAAAACCAACGCTCTGATACCATTTGTGACGCCCCGAGATCGGGCACTATGCAGATTTCAGCATTCCCGCCAAAATCCACATAATAACCGATTCCAGGTTGCCACTTGTGATAACATTACAACAGTTCACGAATATTCCACAACAACAACAGAAAATATATATACAAGAAGACGAGCCAAGGATACAACTGATACAATACAAAGATCCAAATAACAGCGGAAGAATCAACATAGCGTCCGGCTACGGACAAGATACAAATTGGACTAAGAGTCCTGAAGATAACCGATGGCGTCCAATCCCTGCCCGGGCCAAGCCGGAGGGATTCCCAAGCTAACGTCGTCAGACTTCAAACCTGTTGACTGCAATGTGGAATATGCAGCCACGAAAAGGATTCGTGGGTCAGTACGGTTAAGTACTGGCAAGTGGATAAACCATACTCACAAGATACCAGCGTAACCGATCATCACAAGATACAAATACTTTGGGTACAACGGAAGGAAGGGATTATTGCAAAGAAGCGGCAGCGGGCTGCACTAACTAACTACAGAGACGCGCTACAACATCCGGCTAAAAGAAAGGGATAAGATAGCGTATCAGAACCAACTACAACTACTCACCAAACAATACTCATCCAATGTTACCCCCTACTAAGGAAGCAACCCAAGGAAACTCACGCTGTTGATTAAGGTGACATTCATTGTTATGGTGGAGGTAATCTATATTACTAGTCAAGTTATCATCGTTAAGTGTAAGTTGTCTGAGTACTTGTTAGCCAGCACTTTCACCAAGTCATCCATAACCGCGGACAACACGGCTTCTCGAGAAGATTTAACCCTGCAGGGATGCACCAATTTGACCGTACACGTAAGAATAACCCGCCAGACGGGGGATCAACCCACCAAGCGAGGTACTCAACACAACCCAACTCTTCTTCGCATCAAGCCCAAAGAACCCCGTGCAGTTGAGCGCACGGATAATCAAGCCCCACGAAGAAAAGGGGACCCTCATAGCACTCTAAGAACGTGTCTCCCTAAATGCCGACTACAAAAGTTCCACCCTGGCGCCAAGGGTTCGCACCTGCATATGCATGCGGCAAATGGAAAACCCGAACTAAATGAGGCGATTTGGACGAGATGCGGATCGAATCAGAATTGCGGGGGGCGCCCATACTCGCTTCCCACATGCGGTTAGTGCGCTCATCATGGATCAGTAGACAAGACCCTTTTCCTAATTAGGGTCGACACTAGCAGGCCTCAAAACCACGCCGGGCCTCCTGCCGGTGCCTTATCATCAAATTATTATTACCCAAAACATTAACATGTTGTTGATTGAAATGAAACCCAACTATCAAACTAAACAGGTGATAAGACGGACAACAAGACTTGAGCGCAAACAACACTAAGCATGCAACTACGACACGAGGGCCAACAGGGTAAGCAAACAACAGTTAATAGGAAGTGGAAGGAAGGCTATATCATGGCTGCAAGGTAACATATGATAGGATCGAGACACAAGCATCGAATCATAAGG
Source organism: Alopecurus myosuroides (assembly GCA_028641055.1). Classification (NCBI taxonomy): domain Eukaryota; kingdom Viridiplantae; phylum Streptophyta; class Magnoliopsida; order Poales; family Poaceae; genus Alopecurus; species Alopecurus myosuroides. Next base: position 235,372,357 of record CM054057.1, on the reverse strand, counting down.
CTAGAATAAGAACAACGGAAAGAATCGGTAACAAGTGATGAAAGGCAGCCATAGGTAGCAAGTGGGTATACTTGCCTGGAATCCAGCAAGTAGAGGTACATCCGAAGAACTTGTCGTTGCTCACATCATCTCAACGTCCTATCCGCGAAGAAGCAACGAACTAGGACAAACACCGGATGCAACAATTACTACTACGGCAAAGATCCAGCATGATCAAGATATGGATGCATGACAGATTTAAGGATGCATCAAAAATAAACTAGTTGACATGGTAAACATATTTAAATGGGCCCATAGGCAATTTGGGTTGCATATAGAAAAGCCCATGAATGAACGTTGAATTAAATGATCTACAAATAACCAACATGTGAAGGTGAATTAGCATGATGCACGGATGATGAAAACAATAAGGAAACAAGAATAGCTTCAGTTTGATATGTTGTTTACCAAGTTTGGAATTTTATTTATTAAGTTATGAACTTTGGCATTTTAAATGATTTAAACAAACATTTGTTGTTTTCACCAAGTTTAAATGTTCAAAACAGATAACAAAATTTATATTTGGAAAGAACACAAAATTTTAGAGGGAATACATATTTCATTTGTTGAATTTGGGTTTTAGATGAGCAAGTTATTAATTTGACAATTTTAAATGCATTAAATAAGAAACAGTTGTTTTCAGCAATTTAAATTATTCAAAATAGAAAACAAAGTTCATGTTTGGAAAGCGTATTCTATTTTGCATGGAAAACATATTTCATTTGTTGACAAAGGATTTAAGATGAATTAATTATGAATTAAACAAGTTTAAACAAGATTTAATGGATTTAATTCAAGTATGAAATCATTTGAATTTTTATTTGTTCAAAACATTCAATAAGATTCATATTTGAAAAGGTCACACTTTTCTGGTTTGAAACATATTTTATTTGTTGAGATTGGATTTTAATTGAGCAAGTTATGAATTTCACCATTTAAATGATTTAATTAAAGCATTAAATATTTGCATTAGTTTTATTTATCCAAAACAGAAAACAAATGTTATATTTGGAAAGAGCATGGAATTTGGGATGGAAAACATATTTTATTTGTTGGAAAACAATTTTAAATGATTTAGTTAAGCATATTACCAATTTAAATGCATTAAGTAAGAGGTGAAACAATTATCCAATTTAAATGTTGCAAACCAGAAAACAAGGTTGATATTCAAGTGTGGCATTTAATTTTGGATGGAATTCATGTTTTGAGTATTTAATTTGGAGCAACCATTTGAAAGTTATTAATTAGAACTTTTAATTAATTAATTAAGGCATTTTTAAATGACATTAATTTTAATTGTCCAAATTGCAAAACAAAGGTGATAAACAGAAAGTTCATTGAATTTTGACTGAAAAACATATTTTACATTTTAAATTTGGAGTTCGTTTGCAATTTTTATGTGTGTTTGAAGTTCAGGGATTGATCTGTGATTTTACAAGGACTTAGATGTGAAGGAATCTGTGGAGACAGGGGCCTGTGTGAAAACTGGCGCGGATCTGGATCTAGAGGCAGGATCCACCGGGCTGCAGCCAGCCCCCTGCGGCTGACGCGCGGGCCCTGGCCACGCTGGCGCACACGCGGGCGCGGGTGGAAGCCACGCAGGCCACCACGGTGTATGGCAAGTGGGGCCCGCCCTTCCGCGAAGAAAACGGTAAAAAGAGGGGCTAATTGCGCCCGCGGGGACTCGATCTCCTGCCCTCGCGGATGCGCGCGCAGGATCCTTGCCACTGCGCTGGGCTCACGGTGGTGATACGTATGGGATCCACGGGTTTTTGAGGGGAGCTGACCGCGTTTTTTTTGTTAACTGACGAACAGACGCAGGTTTCTTCAGTTACGGGCAGGGATTGATCGGGGAAAACTCGCCGGAGCTCCACGTTGATGCCGCGCGAAGGCTGGCAGCGCGAAGGCTGGCCACAGAGCAAGGATGGAAGGAGTAGGAGGGACAGAGGGAAAGCTCACCTCGGGAGGGACTTGGCGGCGCGGAGGCGCGCTCGCGGACGACGATGTCGCTGCAGAAGGTGGACGGCGACGAGAACTCGGAGGCGTGCGGGGCATCCAGAGCATCTCCGGCCCGAGATCTTCGTCGAGGAGGAAGCCAGGGCCCTGGGGGTCCCATTCCCGGCCTTGGCTTGCTCCGGTGGTGGCCAGGGCGACGGCGCCATGACGGGCAACCCACGGCCGCTGCAGCTGCTCGGGTGGATGTTCAGAGGAGAAGCAGAGAGGGTGGGGTGGAAGGAAAAAGTAGTGCGGCGATGTGGAGAAGATGCTAGGGCTTAGGGTTGCAGGGGGTGTTTTATGGAGGTCCTAGGTGGTACGGCGGACATCGGAGGGGCTTGAGGAGATCTCACGGTGGAGGGGGGATGACAGCGACGGGAGCTTTTTCTTCTCTGCGTCCGTACGAGGAAGAAGAGAGAAATGGGCTGGAGGAGGGAGGGGAAATGGGCTGTGGGTGGTTTGGTGGGCTGGGGGAAGAGGGGAAAGGCTGGTGGGATGGCCTGCCTCCCCACAGCTCACCTTTCTTTTTTATTTCTATTCCCTCTGTTTTTTTTTGTAAGAGATGAAAGAGAGAGAGAGAGATAAAAATAGGGTTTGGGGGTTTTTATTTTTATGAAATATTTTTATTTGATTTACAAAACAGCAATATCAAGGTAGTTTAACTTATTTTCAACAATTTGAAAAATTCCAATTAGTTTGAAATTTGCTATTTGAAATTCATATAGGGTTTCATATAGAGTTGAGTTTTTAATTTAAGCAAGATTATTCAATAAGCTCATACAACTATGAAACTTAGTGAATTTGAATGGTTGCAAGATTTTAATGTTTAAACCCACATTTGAAACATGCCAAGCATGGATTTGATTGGAATTTGAGTTTGCCATTAGGGTGTTGATAAAAAGGAATTTTTATTAACAAGCAATTTAAATAAATTCAACTTCAAAACTATTGAAAAACAATTTGAGTTGTTTGGTTTGCAACTTTTAGTTGGAAATTTTAGACATGTTTTGAAAGTTTAAATTGGTTTGAATTTTTGAATTGTTTTGAAAACATGGAGCAATGCATATGATGCATGTGATGCAAAGCAAAAAGAAAAACAACCCACTTTCTAACTCAGGGGGAACACCCCAGGTGTTACAGTCATGGAGGAGAAATCATGTCTTCCTTGAATGCTCTTCAAGTCCGTGCCCTCAAACGGCATCACGGCAATCATGTACTTCCTCTTGATCCAAGCATCATCAATATATGTTGCACCCGCACTAGAGAAGGCGGTGGCAAGAGTTTTGAGTCTTCGATACATGTCAACATGATCTTCTCCATCACGCATGAAGAACCCTTCGGCCTCATTGGTCAAGGCATCATATCGATTTCTTTGCATGCTCTCATTCCCAACAAACATGATGACAAGAGCATCCCATGTTTCTTTGGCGGTGGAGAAGTGTTGAAGATGCGGCATGTGGTTGGGACCCACGGCTTGATGAAGGATGGACAAGGCGGTGTAGTTGAGTTGGCAATCTACGACCTCTCTTCTTGTGAGATTCTTGGGATCAAATGGCTTGTATCCGTCCCGAGTGATTCTCCAAAGATCTATACAAGAAGATTTCAAGTGAGTCTCCATGTAGTATTGCCATTCACGAAAAGAATATGCATCAATTTTAGGTGGATCTCCTCTAGGGATTATATGGGGAAAAGGGATGGGGGGATCGGGTGAATATCGGCCTTCAACGGCGTGATATTCTTCCTTATCACCCGCACCCTTCTTAGCGGATTGTTCGGCGGAAGCAGTTTTAAGTGGTTCACCATCAACCCCTTTCTTGGCACCCTCCGGTTCTTCCGGAAGGGATGAGTCGACCACCTCCGGTCCTTTGGCTTTGAGGAGTGTTGTCATGAGTTGACGCAACTCCTCAAATTTCGTGTCTATGGATGAGGTCAATGATTCTCTCAAAGCATTGAGATCATCCATGGACACATTGCCATCGGACGGAGCGTCAACCAACTCATCTCCCATACTTAAACTCTTAGGCGGTTAAGCCCGATAGAAGAGCCGAGGCTCTGATACCAATTGAAAGCAAAGTATGGGCACCTAGAGGGGGGGTGAATAGGTGCTACGACCAATTTTAATTTTTCTTAAAGTTTAGGCTTTACAAGAAGGTAAATTCTCTAGATAGTGCAACTAGTGGTGAATTTACCTATATGACAAGACAAGCAATTAACGCAACAAGTACAAGTAAGTAAAGAGAGGGAGGAACGAGGTAACCGATGGAAGCACACGGAGACACGATGTATTTCCGAGTTCCTCCTTTTTCGGGGAGTACGTCTCGTTGGAGGGGTGTGAGCTCGCCACAAAGGCCTACTCAACGCCACTAAGGCCTCACCCTATTCTCCGATGAACTTCGCCACAAAGGCCTAGTTCACCTTCCACTATTGAACCCCTTTGAGGCGGGGATCGAATCCTTTACAAACAACTTGGGGCACACACCCACAACTAAATTGGGGGCTCCCAACTCTTCTTGAATCACCAACAAGTATCAAGATGCCTAGGTTCTCCACAAGAGGAAACCCTAGGCTAGATCCCTCAAACTAGAGAGGGGAAAATGAAGAACGGCTCGGTGAAGATGTAGATCGGGGCCTTCTCCTTCAATCCTCCAAAGATCTTCAAGATTGGGTGGAGGGATTGGGAGTAATGAGAGATTTGGTGAGTTCTTAAATGCTCATAAATGCTAAGGGGAAGAACTAGATCTTGAGGAAGAGGAGGAGGGGTATTTATAGCCCCTCCTCACAACTAGTCGTTGCACAGGAAAAAGGGGACCGGAATATCCGGTTCAAGTATGAACCGGAATCTCCGGTCAGCTTGCTCCACGCAGTCCTGCAGATCTGAACCGGATTATCCGGCTGCTCCGGAGTAATCCGGTTCAAATAATCCGGTGCACTCCAGTACCTCCAAACTTCCAGTCCTTAGCAGTTTTGCGCAGCACCCGGAATATCCGGTCCAGGACGAATAATCCGGACCAAATAATCCGGTTGACTCCAGTATGCGAAACTTCCAGTCCTTAGCCATTTTCGCGCAACTTCATGAACAACCGGAATATCCGGTCCGGGATGAATAACCGGGACCAAATAATCCGGTTGACTCCAGTATGCGAAACTTCCAGTCCTTAGCCATTTTCGCGCAACTTCATGAACAACCGGAATAACCGGTCTGGGATGAATAATCCGGACCAAATAATCCGGTTGACTCCAGTATGCGAAACTTCCAGTCCTTAGCCATTTGTGCGCAACTTCATGAGCAACCGGAATATCCGGTCCGGGATGAATAATCCGAACCAAATAATCCGGTTGACTCCAGTACGCAAACCTTCCAGTCCTTAGCCATTTTTGCGCTCCTTCATCAGCAACCGGAATATCCGGTCCTATATGAAATATCCGGTCCGAATAATCCGGTTGGGTTCTGTCCCAAAACTCTCAGGCCAAACTTCACCGACTTTTCGGTGATCGATGCCGATGTTAAGTATAACACCTGCACGCTAAACACCTCGATAAATAATGTACTTAGTATTGTTAACTAACACACAAAACACTGGGAAAACGAAATGCACTTTCATCAAGTCCATGCTTCGACACCATCAGCTGCCACATGCCCTTAAACTCGCCAACTGTGTCAGAACCATAAATACAGTAAAAAAAACTCCTTCTTGAACCCTTCACGGGACCTGAAAAGTACTCCAAGCTTGTCTTTTGCTATCCGAAGCACATGCCACAAGCAACAACGGTGCACCGTGAATGGAAAAGTATCAGATATGGCACCTGCAATTGATTTGCATTGATTCGTCATTATGCATGTTGGATGTTCACCACCCATTGCTTCCATCCAAGTCTCAAACACCCACTTGAAAGTGGGGATTGTCTCATCCGGGATCAAAGCACACCTAAGCATAATGGTCTGCAAGTGGTTATTGATGCCTACTATAGGTGCAAACGGCATATCATATCGGTTGGTACAGAAGGTTGTGTCAAAAAATACACAGTCTTTGAACCTCCGGTACATCTCTCGCGTTCTTCCGTCTACCCAAAAAAGTGCTCTCACTGTATTGTTCTCATCTACTTTGATAGCATAGAAGAATTGTGGACTCTCAGCCCGAAGTCTCTGGAAATACCGAACAGTTTTTGACATGTCGTTCTGCCTCACCTCATTTCTCAATTTTGTTCTAATGTTTCCAACATCTCTGTTTGTGTATGGTAAGTTGCGGAGAGTCCCATGCAAATCTCCAAGTGTGGCCATGATAAGGGACGTATCGGCATTACGATTATGCAAGGTCTTGATCATCATATAGTCTTCATATGGCACTTTTCGATGAGATCTGTAATACCTTGTCCACTCGTCCTTACTCATCAACGTGTGTGTGTGTGTTCCTCAATGAAGATGGTTACCTCCCATTTCCCCCCCTAAGACCAACAGACATCCGAGCCTTACAATCATGTCTCTTCAGCTTGTTCCGTTTCCTCTTCGCAACATCCATCTTACTACCAAATTGTGTCACCTCAGATGATGCTTCCGTTACATTCTCCACGGTATAAAAAACCTCTGGATCCATCCCCTCTTCTCCTGCTGTCATATTAACCTTGGACTTCCTTGCATGAGCACACTCAAAATCTCTCATGATTAAATGATCACATCCTTTCTTCTGACTCCTTCTTGAGCATCCAATCCTGCTGCCAAAACCCATCTTCTCTGCGTACTCATTGTAAAACTTCTTTGCATCCTCAACATTATCAAAAAGCATTCCTACGTGCGGAGTTAACCTCTTTGAACTTCCACCATCAACCTAAAAAACGAAGCAGACAAATATTGTGAGGTTCCAAACTGAACACAGCATTCACCACAAGAATATGCTTCCTTACAACTAACAAAATGTTTCTTCCCAACAATAGAAATGCTCATAATCTCGAATTTACGTACCAATTGCATATGCTTCCTTGAGTAAAAATCTCATAATACATTCCGAAATGAATAACAAACTTGTAAACAACTCAACAGCATACATGATACAAGTGGAAATCATGCTACACTACGTCAAAATCTTCACATAATCGAATATCCGTAGTATGAAACTGTGCTTACATACGTACTACGAAATGCTACGTCATCTATTCGAAAAAGTTTTCTATTTTAGTATTAATTCCACTACCACGTCCATTTGCTTCCTTGCAAATTTCCAAATGCTCTGACATATATGAACAAAACCTTACTTTATGTCTACTCTCGAATTTACGTACCAACTACATATGCTTCCTTGATATCCATGAAATGCTTCTAGATATATAAAACATGTTTTGTCATTGTTTCCTAACGGATTACACAAGAACGCAATTATCCCGAACCCAGCTTAGGGACACCAAACAAGCACGACGGCTGCATCTATATAGTTCACCTTTTTTGCAACTAAGTAAAATCAGAAGGGTTAACACCTTTACCTCATCATCGCCATGGATTACTACAAGGGGGTTGCTGATTGGTTCAGGATTTGATACTCCAATGTTACCAACTCCATCGCCATGGTTCACCAAGGGGGGGTCGGCGTCTGCTTCTGCACTAGATGGTCCATTGCTTCCACACACAACAGAGACCAATTCCGGGTCGATTTGACAGGAAACACGAATGGAAAAACGGATTCATGGTAGGTGGGTACTCAATTTCCTCTCTCAGGTGTGCCATATGCAATAAAACGTGGATACAGGAAAGATGAAACTATGAGGGAGAGGAAGCACACGGTTGAAACCTAAAATGAGACGAACCAAGCACTGGGAAAGGAGGTAGCCATTAGAGGCGAGGCAGGAGGTAACGCGCGCGCGTGAGTTATGTGCGCATGCAGGATTTTCGGGGCTAAGCTGAGGGAGTGATTCCCGGCCGCGGGCGGGACAACATAACTCATCTGACCGTCACTGTGCAATTCATCGTACGGACAAAAATAGGTCCGATTTTATTCACGTAATCGGCGTCCGACTCCTAGTAGGCGCCTTTTGTTTGCCATACCATATACGGCTATGCCCTGCCAACCAGGATTTGACTCCTTGAACTTGATTATGCATGTTTTGATGGTTTAGTGGCGAGGCCTTTGTGGTGACAACGTTTGGTAAAACGGAAAGAGTAAATAACACTGGACATAGTACAACAACTTGTATGGTGGGCGCAAATTGGTGAACTTGAAAGTTGGGGTGAACCAGTACATAAACTTGGTATATGTGGGTGAGAAAAAATCATCTACCGTCATCGAACTCGACGGGTGGTCTCGCTTTGGTCACTGATTTTCAGAATACCCAAAATACGGTCACGAGAGTTGTTTAAGTGACTCAGTACAGTCACTGGTATAATTAGGCATACGCATTTTGCTTAGCTGGCATACGGTTGACCATTTTGACCGCCACATGGCACTAATTAATCAGGCTACGTGGCAAAAGGCTTTTACAAATAATCTTGGTCCCACCTGTTTAGCTAGTTGAACGAATAAACATGATATTAAAATCTGCTCGCGTGGTGGGGGTGAACAGAAGACCTCATTGTGTCCCGCCAGCCTCTCTCACCTGCTCTTGCGTCGCGCCGCCAACTCGCGCCGGAGCTTGCGCGCCTTGGACGACCGTATCCGGCTCGGTCCACGAGCTGCCGAGCTCTGTTGCCATCTGGTTCCCCTCCCGGCACGGCTGTCTACCGTCCCTCTGATCGACGGGCGCCCTGCCCGGCTCTGCTCTGCGCGTCCCCAGGCCGCTCCCCAGCGACGGCGCCCAGCTCTCCGCTAGCACGCCTCCGGTTCCCAGCTCCCCACCAGCACGCCCCTGACGCCCGCTCAAGGAAATCTGCGACGTGGAGCTCGAGCTGCTCGCCATGTCGAGGCAAACGGAGCGCCGGTGCTCGCGGCCGAGCTAAGCCGGAGGCGGGAGCGAGCTGGAGAGGTAGCACAGAGGAGGGAGGATACCGGGCGAGCCGGGCGCTCGCACTGACGGCGTGACAGGCGTGCGCGCCGTAACCTTCCCTCCCCAGTGCACTCCCTGGCTGCAGCGGCAATCCGCGTAAGCTCCTTCCCGGCCATGCGCTCGGACGTGGCGGCGACCACGAGAGAGAGCTTATCGGTCACTCATTGAGAATGCCGTCGCGTGGAACACGGTGACCGTGTGATGGGCTGCTCGACGACGCCACAGATTTTGCAGACCACGTGGCGAGGATGGGATAACTTAGCCGACCATGGTGTTTTCGAATCGCACGAAAGGTGTTTGACGAATTGACGCGCGAGAACGGGGAGCTCGTTCATGTCCTGTAGGATGGCCTCCAACAGCTCCCGCTCCACCAGGATCACATACTTGAGTTGCTGGATGAGCACCAACATGCAGGCCTTGAGCTCCTATTCGGCTGCGACACGGACGCGCGGCACCGTCAATGGCACAACGCAAGCGCAAGCAGGTCGTTCTCACAACAGCGTGGCGAGGTCGTGCGCGATCAGAGATGGCTGATTCTTCTCAACGCCGCACTGTCGGTGATGGTTGTGCTGGTGCAGATGGATGTGGCACGGCCGGAAGGCGGCGGACCATCGGCTGCTTATCATGGGTCTTCGCCGGCGCGCGGGCGGACGGGCACGAGGAGCACCTGAGACCGCTCGTCATACATCAAACATCATGTGTGCTCCTCTGTTTTTGTATCATTCCGTCGATTAGGTTACGCGCGTGTGTATTTTCACCGTGTTCCTGGTGAGTGAGCGACTCTTGAAATTGGCATTCAGAAAGACGCAGTCCGGATCAACCTGTACTTGGACTCTACTAGCGTCAAGTGGCACGATTCACTCACGCATTTACGCTCGTCGGCGCGTGCGCGGAGGCACGAGCGAGGCAGACGCCGATCGTCCCGTCAGAAAGCAAGCTATTCTCGTCTCACCAGCAAACCATGAAAGGAGGAACTATGCATGTCAGATAACACCAATTTATTGGGATGTGGACTTCCTACAAAGCAGTTCACGGGGGCCACGGTTCAGTACAAGCTTGTCAATCATCAACAAAAGAAAAGAAAACAAAACAAAACAAAGCGGTGGTGTGACAGTTCCCGCATCAAAATAATTAACCATATTAAGTAGTGCTGCCTTTTATTGACTTGTATCAAAAAAAAAAAAATTGGCGTGTGCTAAGATCGGGCACGCGGATCAGCCGCCTTGACACTTGACTTGACAGCGGTCGGTCTCATGCTTTCGCTTGCTGGCGCGCTTTCGCCGCATACAGATGTCGTTGTCCACAAGGACAAGGTGGCTTTCCATTCCTGAATCGAGCGGCTTGGTCGAAAAAAATAATGCACGTCGCTCCCCACGTGAGTCCGATCCCACCAAACCTAGCACGACCACGCCTCCTGTGCTGCTGTTCCCTCTCGTTGAGCCTAGGATGGTCACCAGGAGATTCCTTCCAGGATTTTATATATACCCATCGCTTGTTTGTTGTTCCTGCTATGCTAGGATAGCCTACAAAAGCTTGGCAAAACTGGTATTATGTCGTCTTGCTACAACCTCGAAACTGCAAAAGTAAGTTATTTGTAGGTACTAGCATTTTTTAGGAATCTGGTCAATCCTTAAAAGAAAATCTAGAATGTAATATGTAGCAGTTTTTTCAGAAACGTAGAAACTTACAACGTGTAGCAAGAAATGAAAGATGTTGCAATATTTTAGGTATTCCTCCTGATGTACGGGGTGTGCAAAATGTCTTCGCTTGGCTACAGCTTTGGTTTATTTCTTGGCTAATTCGTACGTAGTTGGCTGCGGCAGTTGCGCCTCTCCGTCCTTGTGGATGCTCAGGCATGCCTACTTTGCCCAAGCGACAGGGACAGCACACGTACCGGCACGACCACGGTCATATACTGCTAAAACCGAAGCGTCCGCACGTGATCGTTCCTCTCAGATTCTTGAAGAAAATGACAAGTCCAGTGCAAACCAATTGCTAGTGCGAGTGGGTCCCGGGAGCTCTGCAAAATCAGACGAGACAGTTTAGTTTGCCGAGTCTGGTCCGCATAGTAAATCTCTTTGAGAAAAGACAGAAAAAAATTAGATTAAAACAACGTAAAAAAAATAACAATACTATAAAATGGTAATGATACAAAATTGCTAACTACTATTTATAAGAAATTTATTTGACTATTAATAGAAAATCTATTTAACTAGTTATGATAAATCTATTTTACTGTACTACTAGTTATAACAAATCTATTTAACTTCCTAATACTAACAAAGAAACGAGAAAATACTAAACAATCACATGAACTAAAATTATAATAAACTAAAAATTAAAAATACTATCAATACTATGTCTAAAGATCACAATTATATGAACTATCCCTAATACTATACCTATTTACAATGAACTGAAATTCCCAAAATACTACTAAATACCTCATGATCAATTTATTTAACGTTTGACTACACTGGTACTGATAGCAACATACCACTTAATACCTCGTAATAATAACCTAGTCGTAACATCATATTACTAACAAATCTAATTTGACAAGGAAATCTAAAACTATAATCTAGGGTTTACACTAGAAATCTACAGTAACCACTAGTTCTAGGGTTTTCACTAGTAATAGCAGCCACTAAATCATTACTAAAAAGCTAATACTAACAATTTAAATAGTTAACAAAACTAGATGAATTAGGGATCGGGGATTCATAGGAAAAAAATATCAAATGTGAACATTTGAACCAATAAAAAGAGGAGAAAAATGGGGAAATATCTTCACAACTCCAATGGGGACAAAATCCCCCAAAGATTCCCTCCGACTTTGCCAGCAAGGAGGGATTTGAGGGAGAGAAGAGTGTGGCGGCGGGGTGTTCTTCATGGGCTTGGGAAAGAAGAAGAGAAAGGGAGGGGAAGTTAGGGGTTGGGAGCGGGCCGCCTGTGTTAAGTTCACTCATATAAGAGCATCCCCATGGGCACCCTTCAAATTTGTGTCCGACACCCCCCAATTGGACCCCCTTCGGAGGACGCCGGACCTGTGTCCGCGATTTTGGTGGGCGTGCTTCGCAGCGGCGCCCTCCAATCGACCATCCCCCAATTCGCCCCGATCAAACAGTTGCAAATTCGGTGATCTGCCAACACAAGTCAACACAAGTCTGGCGATCGAATTACCCAAAATAACGGCGCGGCCAACACATGTCAGGCGATCGAATGATAGTCTCGACCAACACACAACCGTTCAAAAGGGCACCACTCTCGATGCATGGGGGTTCAGTCTTCTTCGGTCTTGGCATCCGCTATAGCCGCCGCCTCGGCGACATCGGAGTCGGCGTCGGCAACCACCGCAGCCGCCGCATCGGCCTCGATAGCTAGAGCATGACAATAGTGAAATACCTCTGCTTGCTCCGTCGTTTGGTTCATCATGTTGGCGCCTTATTCGGCGAAGAGGTCACCTCGGGATGCCGTCTGCTCGCCCCTTGTGAACCATGTCCGACGCAACGCCGACGAGGACTCGAAGAAGGCCTCCTTGTTCAGATCGATGCCGATGGACTGAGCCGGGTCGTCTGGCAACATGGAGAAGCGGGATTGTTGCGAGGCATGTACCTGGCTAGGCTCGGCGTAGTAGCGCGGGGAAGACGGCGACGCGCTACCCTGGGGGGAGGGGGCGGCAGATGTGGCAGTTTGGCTCAACGCCACCAGCACGTCGGCGGTCTGATTCGTCTCCAACAGCGCCAGTTCCCTCGCTCGTACGCGGCGCTGTTGACGGAGGGTAGAGGTGACGGTACGTTGCTGCTTCGCCGACAGCTGCACCACCGCATCGGTCAGCTCCGGTTTCATCAGCAGCCTCTTCGGCGCCAAAATCGACGCCGCCGCACGCGGGAGGCCGAGTTTCTTTGGACCTTTTGGCGGCATGGTGTGGGAATACGAGGAGGCGGCGGCTGCGACGGTGGGAAAGGGAGGAATGGAGGGAACAATCGCCGTTTCAGCGTTCTGCGCGCCAAAGTGGTGCCTTGGGGGAGGTTTGTGTCACTGACGGGTGGGGACAGCCTGTCGGTTGGGGGACCGGACAATGTCCGGTGCCCCCAGGCAGGCCCCCAAGTTTGGCGGGAGGCCCGGACACAAAAATAGCGGGTGGACACCTTTGGGGGTGCCACTGCGGCGGATTTTTTTTGTCCGGACCCCATTAGGGCTTTGGGGCCGTTTGGGGGTGCCGTTGGAGATGCTCTAACGGCCCCGACCAGGGCGTTAAAAAGCATAACGTCCCTGTCAAGTGTGTTAAGAAGCGTAACGCCTCCGCTGGAGCGTTAAGGCGCATGTCACGTGGAAGTCCACATTGACGGTGGCACGGTCAATGACGTCTCATGTTCTCGCGTTAAGATATACTACGTCAGTTCCGCAAAATAAGGCGTATTTTGTTTGTTTTGACCAATAATTAGTCTATTTTTTTGACATGTAATTAATTCGTATTTAAAAGTACTTCACTATGATTATTATGAGTTCTATCATATACTTTCTCCGTCCACTTTTAATCTACATTCTAGGCCATGAATTTGTTCCGCAAAAGTATGTCGCATATTAAATGCGTAATTCTTGGTAAAAGGCTCGGTCAAACGAAGGGAAATACATCTTACTTTTCGGAATGGAGATCATAACATCAATCGTTAAATAAAAGAGTTACTTTTTTTTTCGGATGTTAAAGTGTGAATTTTCCTGCACCAAAATATTATTTATGTAAAATTTCACATGTATCTTTGTGCTCACCGCTCGACTAATACAGTACCTTTTAGGGCTTTCCCGTAAAAAGAAAAAGACGATAGTCGTTTGTCCCTATTCAAAACACCTTTTGCAAAAAACAACTGACCTCCCCACCAGAGTTGAACTCCGTCGTGGTACAAAATGGCTCATGACATGAAGCGTGAGCGTGTATATGCTCCGCATAAAATCCTCGTGTGCTAGCTAGTTAAATGATTGCACACTTCCCCTTGTACCCATGTGTTATACTACTACTGTACCACATGATAGCGAGCTAGTAGAACCAAACGGCGGCAGGAAGCTACTAGTAGTAGGAGCAACGACGATGGGGATGCACACGGCGGGAACCGAATCATTTATTCCGTGGACCGCTCACGTGGGAAGCAGAGCGGGAACGCTCGACATAGTACTATTGTATTTTCTTCCTGGAAGAGCGTGAATGTTTTTCCTCCGGGGCGCCACAAATTTTTGCGTGAGCGTGGCGTGGGCGCACGCGTCTGTTGGAACCAGCTACTAGCAGGGCGGTTGATAACAAGCGTTTTCCGAAAAATATCCAAGGAACTTTTAGTGCATCAAATATTACTGCCAATTGCCAAAATGGCTACTCATTTCTAAGTATTCCGTTTCTTAGAGCATCTCCATCGGCATCAATTTATTTTGTGTCCGATATACTCTAATGAATCTTTTTTTTATATGTCAGACGTGTGTCCACAAATTTTGTGGGTGTCACCATAACGACGCCGGCTAAACAAAAATAAAATAAAATTTTAAACACGGAACTTTAATTAAAACTTGCAAATTTCCTTCGATATTTAAACTATTTAACATATTTGAATGCAATTTAGACATGGCACTCGGCTAACGAAAATTTAATTAAAATTTGCAAATTTCCTTATTGCCGCTTTAGTCGAACGACGAGTCGTCATCGTTGTTGTCCTCAGGAATGATGACCTTGGAGGAGGAGTCAGTGGCGTGATTCGAGGAGGCGACGTGGCTCGAGGAGGGGCCGACGCGAGGGGTGTGGCTGCTGGAGACCCCAGAATGGGCCATGCTGCTGGAGTCGCTGCGAACCCTGGAGGCTTCCATCGTCGTGGAGTTGATCGTCGTCAGCAACCCCGGTGCCTCCTGCTCCAGTGTGGCCACCGAGTTGGCCATCCCCATTGAGCGTCCGACTCCTCCTCCAAGGTCATCACCCCTCGGGGGAGTGGCGCCATGGGGAAGCTGTGGGGCGCGACACAGGCGGCAGCGACAGGAGAGCCGAAGCGGCAGCATGTTCCCCGTGGCGGCGTGCCGTCTCGCGGCTTCGATTGCACTGGCCACAGTATGGCCAGTCGCATCCCAACAACGATGGCGCCCTGCGGCGTTGTGCCGCGATAGGAGCATGTCGGGACTGTCAACGATGTTGATGACCGCCTGCCGCTCTTGCTCTGATCGAGCGAGTCGCCCAGTTGTTTTGTCGTTCTCGAGGAGGCGGCGCTCTGCCGGCGTCATCCAGCTGCGCCGACGAGCGCTGTGCCGTCGTTGCTGGCATCGGTGGCACGACGAGGCCGCCCTGAGAGACACGTCAATTCATCAGAATGCGACAATCTGGAGGGGTGAGGAGCCCGTACATGATAGCTCCCAGGCTCCATCGTTGTTGATGGTGCGCCCACTAGTAAGGCACGAGCCGGAGGAGGAGCCGGCCTCCCAGTTGTTGGCCGTCAGGGAGAGGCAAGGGAGAGAGCGAGCACGGGAAGATTCAGACGATGAGACAGAGGGCAAGGGAGAGGAGGTTGTGCGGCATGGTGAGGCAAAGTTTGTGCATTTTACCTCTGGTCAAAAGGCGACGACGGCGTAAATGCTACGTGTGCGGAAGGGCAACACCGACATCGTTTCATCGAAAAAGCCGCGTCGCCGGTGCTAGTGCTAGGTGTGGTGCAGGTCGTCGTCGCATTAAAAACCGGCGAGCGCCATTAACGGGGACCGGCCTCCTGCACGAGATCTTTACTCACACCCGCCACCGCTTCCTCTCTATGACGAGCGGGCCTCCGTCAGGTGGGCTGACCGTACAATGTCCAACGCGCGAGCAAGACCCCGAAAATTAGCGGGTAGCCTGGAGTGCCGAACACAAATTTGATGGACGGACAACATAAGAGGTGTCGATATGGGCGGTTTTTGGGTGTGGACCGTCCTATGGGCCATTGTCCCGTTTGAGCCAGAGTTTAACAATCCCAAGCACTTGTCTACTACCATCCAAACTTCAATACTCTGCAATTGTATGCGCGACAAAAGGGAAATCCTTCCCCGGAGAAGGAGGCATGCGCGCGTGCACCTGAATAGCCAAAGTCTGTCGCTTCCTCCGGGAAGTAGACCGTGGTGCGTTTCGAGCCTTCCTCTGGGAAAGTAGCCGCCACGACCTCGCAAACACGACAAGCGACCAATCCTTCGAAGGGATTTGGCTAGTGTCCTGACAATTAGGCCATCTCGTACGGGGCTGCTCAATTGCCCCGGACAGGACGGATTTGAGCAGGCCGGGCTAAAAGAAGGCCCCTACGGGGCTGCTCACCTCTGGCGCCGGTTCGTTTTTGGTCTGTGGCTACTCAAACCCAGACCAAATTTGGTCCAGAAATGAGCAGCCCGCGGACAGAAAACGGACGTGTGGCGCGGCCCCATCCCTACTCGGTCAATGCGCGTGGCCCACCGGTCAGTGACCACACCGACGGCTGGCCTCCCCCACGGTCATATTAAATGGGACTGCCGCCACGCGTCCGTCCCCACACTCCCTCCCACTCCCCACTCCCTCCCTACTCCCTCCCCACCTCGCCGGCGACCAGCAAACCCTAGCGCCATGGTTCGCGGGTGGCTCCCCTTTGGCAAGGGCAAGAACGACCACGAGGCGGGGAGCTCCTGCCGCGCCGCTCCCGCACCACCACCGCAGACGCGTGACACCCACACCGCACCCGCACTCGTCGCCGCCCCCTTTCGCATCGCGTCGCCACCTACTGGCCGGGCTCGCCGCGTCCGACAACGGCCTTACCTCTACAAGAGGAAGTGCCAATGGTACTGGGACAACGCGATCTTAGTACCATGGTCGGACGTGCACCTGACAGAGGACTGGCACCTCAACCGCGACCGTATCCCGGTGCCGCCGGTCCGTAAGGGCGGCCTGGAGCGGGAGCTTGAGATCCTCCGGCGCCGCGAGGAGCTACCGTAGGACTTGCGCGGCCACCCCGCGTTTGCCGTGACCAGTTCCCAATGGGACACATGGTTCACTGACGAGCACGACCTGCGCCGCTGCTCTTTCTTCAGGGCACGGCAGGCGCGCGGCATGGCCCAGTTCCCGCCGCCATCTCCCCCACGCCCGGCGTGGCGTGGACGCGCGGGCCCTCCACTGCGCATTGGCTAGGCCGCGCCCGTCAAGGTCGAGGAGGAGCCACTGGAGGAGCCCCCAGTGGTACGACGAGGACGAGGACGACGACGAGAAGGAGGCCAAGCCCCAGCCCACCGAGGAGGAGGAGCTGGCCATGGCCATCGCGGCGTCTTCCCGGGACATCAAGGAAGTGGTCGCGGCGGAGGCTAGGGCCGTAGCCAAGGCCGTGGCGGCTGTGGAGGCCCAAAAGGGGGCGGATGCCGAGGGCCGGAGCCGAGGCCATGGTGGCCACGACCGAGGAGGAGGACGACGAGGAGGAGCACGATGAGAACCGGCCGTGCCCGCCCTGGTTCTTGCCACTCGTCGGCATGAGCTGACAGTGGACAGGACCACCGCAGGAGCTGCCGGTGGCGCCAGCGCAGCCACCCACCCCTCCGTGAGCCTCGGGGCTGCCGGCCCACCTAGTCGACGATCCGGAGTACATCATCCTCGAGTAGGATGCTCCGGGGATCCTCCGGCCACCGCATAGTTGCCACTGGCCAGTTTAGTTATTTTTGTTTTTTTAATATTGTAAAATTATGGGCCCTTTTGGGCCCTACCGTATCTATGCAATGTCCTCTCCTGAAATGAGTAGGCCCGTAGGGATGATCTGCTCCGGTCACTGTCCGCGCAGCACGGACGGCTGCTCAAACAGACAAATTCCAGACCAGGCCAGTCCGGATTTGAGCAGCCCCGTAGGAAATGACCTTAGGGATTTATATTCTTCTACCTCCTCGAACTCAACCCAAAGCGTCGAGGCTAAAAATGACTTGAACTCATATCATTATTATTGATGGACTAGAGTCCCATCTCTTTTTTTTTTCTAAACAAAGAGCATTCTTTTTAAAGAGCCGTTGGACTGCATGGAAGAAGAAAAACACAAAGGCCTAATAATTTGACGATCACGACCTTTCTGAGAACTTGGACTCATATCGAGACGGACCATGGGTGATATCTACTGTTTGTCTCTAAGCTTATTAGAGCATCTCCACTCGTCAGCCTGCCAAGACGCCCGACGAAGCAATTTCGGTGTCCTTCAGTAGTATTGTTTGGCCTGGGGGCGAAAGTTTCCACTCGTTTCGGCCCTAAAGTTGACCAATTCGGTATAAATTTAAAACATAGATTCCCGCTACAAAACAAGGTAGAGGTTCGGCTACACAGGCCATAGTTAGCGGCGATAAACAGAATCAAAGTTCGGTGGGAAACATGCCACACTTGGCGATAAAAAAGAAACATCGTGGCGAAAGTTCGGCGATGATGGCGGGATCAGACTGCGACCATCTCGTCCTCCGCGATGGTGACCACCTCATCCTCGGTGACAGTGATCACTTCTTATTCCGCAACGGTGGGCAAAGGGAGTGTGGTGATCGGCCGGACGGTGGGCGCGAACGCAGTGAACTCCTTGGTCGGCGCAGGATGGGTTGTGGGCGCAGGCTCCTCGGCGCGTGTCGCCGACATCTGGTTCAGGATGAGATCACACTCGGCCTTCCACCACGCGGACCAATGGGGGTCATCGTCGCCGGATCTTCGGCTTGCAGTAACGCCAAGTATGTTTTCCTTTTCTTGGCGGCGACGTTGGTCTTGAGGAGCTCGAGCTTGATGACGTTCTACTGCATCAGCTCCGACCACCTGGCGGCGTCAGTCTTCTCCTTCCTGGCGAGGGCACTCTTCTCATTGCCGATAGCGTGTGCGTTCGCGTCGGCAATACACTTCTCAATCGCCGCGTGCACCCTCTCGGCCACTTGAGATCCTACCTTCGCCGCCTTTGCTTTCTTGTTGCCGTTCGGACGCTCGGCCGACGCGTCTGGATCGTACGCACCGTCGTTTGTCTTGGCGAGCGCGATGCAAACCTCCACCCACTTCTCGCAGGACTCGATCTTGGCGAACACGTGGATGCAATTGAACTCGAGGTCGTTGTTGTCCCGGCGGTAAATGTCGAACATGCGCACAACCCGCACAAGGTCATATGTGTACCATCGGCGAGGGAACAATGGCGAAACCAGCGTCTGGGCAAATGCGTTGTCGGGAGGTTACCCCCGAGTAGGGTAAAGGCAAGTGCTAAGGGGCAAGATCAGAAGAGATGTTCGGCAGAGTAGCTGGCTACCCGGTACTTGCTACCCGGTCGACCGTTACTCGGTTGTACACGTTGATGGCCAAACGGAAGAATCAAGGAAGTTACTTTCCTCCGAGTAGAAGAATTGGCCGGAGTAGAAATGGCGGTTTCCTACTCGGGCCAGAAGTCAAAGGAGCCGTTCTGACACAGGATCCCGCGTATCCTGGGTCCATACTGAGGCACTGTGCATCTGCAGAGAGCGTGCCTGTCCGTGTCAGGGTGTCAGCAGACCGTCGCAGGTTAGGGGGGCCTACTCTGTGATGGTGGCAGTGATAACAGATCATCTTCTTGGTTTTGCACAACGACTTTCCACACCGGACAAACTAGGAAGCCAAAGCTGTCAGCGGGAAGCCGGAAGTACGCAGTGTGCACACAATGTTGACATCTGTTTGTACTTTTCCCTGTTGGCTGTATCCGGCTGGGCACCAGTATATAAGGTGCCCCGCCCCCTCCTGCGCGAGGGATCCCAGGATCGATTCACATTCTTGACCTAGGTCTCCACAGAGAGAAGAGTGGCTACTCGGTTATAAGCAGAACCTGTACTGTGGCTATTCGGTGACATACCTATATAGAGAGAGAAAGGCAGGAGTAGGGGTTTTACCTCCACACGAGGGCCCTGAACCTGGGTAGATCTTGTTGTTTGCAGTGCTAGTTTCATATCTCACGCGGCTACTCGCTGCGTGATCCCTCCCCGAGCGCCTCCAGCGTCCATCGTCCCCACAACTTTAGCCATCCCATGGCATCTGCCGTGACACCACCACGACATGCGTACCTATTGTTTGACGTTCGCGCCGCTTGCCGGGCGGTTCTGGACCTCCTCCTGTATGTCGTGCCAATTGTTGCACGCCTGCAGGATGATGGCCAAGTGATTCGCCATTGCTTTCTCGCTGCGCTCGACGTTGAGGCCGTTGTACTCTAGGTCCTGCAGCCGGCGCTCGCCAAACGACCTCTTGATACTTTTCCAGTAGTTGTCGCCGTGCTGGTTCGCGACGGTGATCGGGTCGATGCTCACCGTCTTCCATGCTTTGGCCAGGCACTCGTTCTACTTCGGCGCCCACTTCATGTTTGGCTCGGCCGAGCCGGCGATCGGATGCTTTTTCTTCCTCTTCTCTTTCGCCTTTGGAGTCAGCTCATCTTTGTCCTCCTCGGCAACATCGTCCTTCTGCTCACCGAAAGTCTCATGTGTGACCAATCCGACGATGTCCTCCTCCTGCGTGTCCATGTACTCAGGGCTTGACGCGGCGGCGTTGGAGCCGGAGGTGATGATGTCGTCCATCTCGGCGTTGAACGGCGGCGTCGAGCTTGATGAGGGCGCAAAGGGCAGACGGCCGCGACGAAGGTCCTGTGCCGACGTCATCCCCGAGTAGGTGGGCGAGCAGCTGTATGCGGCATTCATGTCGATGTCGAGCGTGTATGACGGACGGGTAGGCGGACAGTGAGAGGAAGCCGTGTTCAGGTTGAAACCACCATGGGCATCGGCGTCGGCGTACTCAAGCAAAGACGAGTACCTCCACACGGGCGGCGAGTAGCTCGACGGCGAGGCAACGCTCTTCTGACTCGGCCACAACCCTTAAAGGTACTGACCGACGAGATGAGAAACGGGTGGTGATGTGGATGGTGCGGCGGCAGCGGAGGTGACCGCATGGCCGGCCTAATGGAGGTGTTGGCGGCATTGACGAAGGCGTTGCTCTACGCCAAGGACGCACGAGACTCCTCCTCCGCCGCAACCGCCTGGTCCCTGGCCTCCCTCATGTCCCCCGGTTGTGCCTGTCGTCGGTAACGGTGAGACGACGATTCAGCTCGACGGCTCACGCGGCATTGGTCAAGCCTGCCGGCTTTCTGCTTTCGCAGGGATTTTGGCTAGCTTGGATTGGCGACGGCGCTGGGTGCTCTGTATTTCTTGGGCGACATGACCGGGCAGATCTAGAGAGGCGGGCGAGAAATGGCAGGAGCTTCGGCGGAGAGGGGGGAGGTTGGGGGAAAAGGAGGGTAATGACGCGAAAAAGGGCGGGGAAAGGCTTCGTTTCGCCGACAGCCTGGCCCCACCCGCGCTTTCGTCCAATTTCGCCCCCTCCCCAAGAGCCCCCGGTGCGCTGGGTTTAGCTTGGGTTTGTTGGATGAAGTTTTGGTCCGAACCGGCAGAAAACGAGAACAATGGGGGGGGGGGGGATGGGAGGCGAGTGGACGAAAATTGATTTGCCGACGCCGAAAAAGTGGCTTGGGAGCGAGCGGAGGGAGATGCTCTTTAGGCTGGTCACAATGGGGAGTAACATAAGGTAGGAACGTACACGCTTTCCTATACTATGTTCCTACCTCCACAATGAGGAGTAACATGTATGTAGTGTCATGCAACAATGTATTTATTAGGCTATAGACTCATTGTTTCTTGGAGTGTGTGATGTTCCGGTAACTTAGCTAGTTACCACACTCACCTCTCTCTCTTCATTAAATACGTGCCACATAAGCAAAGTTGTATTGAAATGTGTGATGTTACTCCTAAGTTCCTCCCCATTGTGACCAACCTTAGGCCTTCTGTAATGCATTGTCTCTTAGCGCGGTATCCTAGGTAGTACACGATTGTAAGATACAACCATCCTAATGCATTGTATGTTAATTGTTGTATCTTAGTAAGCTTGTATTTAATGATTTTGGCCTAATACTAATATGTGATTGGTCTAACAAGTTATTTTGCTTATGATACCGTGCAATAGCTGTATCCTAAATAATATACAACAACCTCCTCCTTCCTCAATAAATATAGTGTCATGTCAGCATTTTGCCTATGATATTGTGCCAAGATACTACCATTACGGAAGGCCTTAGTACTCCCTCCATTCCAATGAATAATGCGTGCACGTTTATGTGAGGTGGGCATATTTGGAAATCATTGATTCTAGCAGAGTAGCGTTTACAGTCGGCTGTCCCGTTCCCCGATACAGGAGACCCACCCACCCACCCTCACGTGATGGGATCACACAGCCCGGCGGATCCTGCGGAATATCATCTCGACCGTCCACTCACACAGCTCACCTAAACGGATGAATGAGATCGACTGCGCGAGCGACGGAGGCGCGCCTGTGCTTCCTAGCTTAGCCTTCACGCTACTCCGGCTATATAATGCCGCCGCCCGCTTCAACCGGCCGTATCTTCTCCATTCCACCAGAGACTTCCACCTCCACCTACCCGCCGTAGCCAGCCAAACCCCAGCCATGGAGGGGGCCTTCCGCCTCCTCATGGTGGTCGGCCTCCTGGCCACGCTGCTCCCGGCGGCCGGCGGCCCGCAGGCGGGGACCCCCTGCGAGCCCACCCTCCTCGCCACGCAGGTGTCCCGCTTCTGCGCGCTCGACATCCCCACCGCGCTGTGCTGCGAGCCGGTGGTGGCCGCCGTCGACCTCGGAGGCGGCGTCCCCTGCCTCTGCCGCGTGGCCGCCGAGCCCCAGGTCGTGATGGCCGGCCTCAACGGAGAAGATCTCCTGGCCCTGTACACCTCCTGCGGCGGACTTCGTCCCAGAGACGCCCACCTCGCCGCCGCCTGCGAAGGTATGCGCACGCACGCTTCCTCCATCTCCCTGCGACGATTCGGTTTTCGTTTTGCGGTTTCCTCGAGCATTTGATGGTTTTGCGTAAACTCGCTGCTCCGATTTGGCTTGGTTTTCTCGCTTTGTTACGGATCTGGTACGGCGGTGTCGGGTTTTCGTCTTTGCCGTGGCGAACCACCCGGTCGCGCGCGCGTACGGCTTAGTTCCTTACTGCCTCGATTTTTTTCGGTTCTCTGCTCTTGAGCAGTTCGTCCTCGGAGACTGCTAGTTCGACGCACTTGGTTGAGATCAAGCAGTGCCTAACGTTGCGTCGATTTCGGTTCTTTTGTTCGTTTATTATGTGGTTTGGTAGTTCCTTCTACCCGTGGCCTTTTTTGCTCTTGGTTATTCGCCACCTCTGGGCTTTTCCTCTTTGATATGTAGGGTTTTTATGCTTAATCGTGAGAGATCCAGAGCCATGCAGAGGCCATGTCTGCCCTTCCAGGCTCTTTCGTTCTGTCCTATGGTGATTATATCGATACGGTTTCTGATTGGCCGACTTCTAAATTTCATCCGCGAGTTTATTCGCTTGCTACCAGATCTATATGTACCTCTCGCTTCGAGAGAGTTGTTCCTTATTTTTTCGATTTTCGGTTAGTACTTTTCATAGCCATGGCCGATGTTCTTGAGGATTTAACTTGACGTCATCGTCGTCTAGATCCCGGAGCGGGCCAAAATCATCCATGTGTTTTAGCCTGTTTGAATCACCCGATCGGTTCTGTGTCGTGTCGGCTCTGCCACTCTTGTAGTCTTGTGCAGTCTTTGGCGGTCAACAACGCTTTTCTGTACGCTCTGCCGTGCCGATCGAAGCCCGCCAGAGCAAAGCCTTCCCGTGCTTTTTGTTAATATAATCTCCTTTTATTTGTGCTGGGTGGCAGGTTGCTGCTTCACGCGTCTCCATGTAGCCTTCCTTTGTCGTGAAAAAATTGCTCTCCTTTTCTTCACGGATCGATTGCTTTGTTTCGCGTTACTGGTAACTGCTCTCTGGCGGAGCAGCCTGCTGGACAGATGGCAGGCTGTCGCGCGCAGCTTTTGACCGGGTTTTTTTTTGTCTTAGCCCGCCAAAGTTTTCTTGGCGCACACGTCATCGGGGGGTGCCGTTCGATTTCTTGTTACGAGAACCGACGATTATTTTTTGAAATCAGTCTGCTCTGCAGGACCAGGACCCTCACCAGCCGATGTCAGCTCAGTGTTCCCCTCCGCTGAAGCACGTACGGCACTGCAGCCACACACCGAAAGTAATACACTTTTGCCCCTATAGTTTATCATTTTCTATGCCCAGCGGAATGCCTAATATGCTCATTATGCAGGGAGAAATCTCGCTTCCCTGATGTGCACGAACCCTTCACTGCTTTCGCGAAACCTGCTCGCCTTCTGCGGTCGAACCCAAGAGCTGCCGTCCAGAATCTGCTGCACCAACGTACTGAGAACGGTAGACGGTGGTTGTTTATGTGAGGTGGGCGAAGACCCAAGCATTCTTACTTCCATTCTGGACTCTGATCACATGTGGTATCTCTATAAATTTTGTGGTGGAAAATCAAAAAATATTCCACAAGACACGAGGAGCTGCATAGCGCAGCAATCCCCTCCTCCACCGCCTCCTTTTTCGCCCCCTCCTCCCAGTAACCCACCACCCTCACCTCCAAGTCCCATCCGGTCCACCCAATCACTCACCGCCTATGACAACATTCTCAACTCCCTCCACTCATTTGAGCATTCTCTCACCCTTTTATCTATTTGCTTGGGACTTGGTGCTGTCGCCCTGGCTGCGGTGACGATTGCCACTGGAGTCGCCCTCTTGAGGCAAAGAGGTAAGTTAACAGGGAGAAGTTCACGGGTGACTGATGCTCATGGTTCATTGGAGAAGGTCTCTTCTCCGCCTGTTGCCATCAAGGCAATGCCTTCCAGAGATGCCTCGCCATTGTCCCCGTCTGTGGAACTTGCGGCTCTATCGACAGAGAAACGCGCAAATGAAGCACCCGTTCAAGGCGATTTAAGTCCACCGCCCACCCCAACACCAAGCGCCCCTCCTGTTAGCCTTATGGCCTAATTAGGTCTTTAAACAGTTTTGGTTGGTTTTAATATTATAAGAATTTTGCCTCGGAGAACTTTGTAATGGCTAACCGCTGTATATTATCTATATCCAAAACTAGGTGACGTGTACTTTCTGCATGGTCGTGACTCTGTGGACGTGTGTGTGAGTATGTGTTTCTTCTCATGCGTCCGTGCATCCCTGTTCGATATAATTCAACTTGTCTAATGAGTATTAGTTGGAGAGATACTGGGTCCTCTCCTTAGTACCAAGTTTGACTATAATTAGGTTTGGTTAGTATGGAAAGTTCCATGTAGGTACGTGGTGTAGCTTCTGCATGGAAATAGCTGGTAGTGTCTTAGTCCAATTAGTATTGGTGCTTACCATACTAGTGCGTGTAGGTACCAAGTATATAAACACATGAGGCTACGTAAGCTAGTACCAAGATATTGAGAGAAATAAAGAGAAAAACAACGGGCGCGATAAGTGCCCTTGGCAAAAATATTTGTCTGCGAGTGTTTATCTATCTGCTTGCCCAGGGAGGCGACCCGTAATAGCCCCTCGGGGCGGGCGACCGTCGTTCGTCGTAGCGACACGAAAGTGACGGCAGAGAATTGTCGTCGAGAAGGAGTACGGCCGGGCGATTGTCGTTCGTCGAAGCGACAAGGGAGAAGACGGCGGGCGATCGTCGTTCAACGGAGCGAGATGAAGGAGACGGCGAGGATGCGCCGTTGGCAAATAGGTTGAGGTGGAAGATCGGTGATGAGAGCGGTGGTGTCGTGGTTCGGTACCGGAAAATCTCGTCAAGATCTCTGGGGGAGTATGAAGGAACCGTCAAGGTGTGCACATGAGTTCTTGCTAAATGCGTCCAAGAACTTGTGGATATGAGTTTCTGCGGCAGTTGTGTTACTGGGGAGAAAGTTGTGTGCGAGAGCGAGCGGATAAAGGAAATTGTGTCCTTGCGTTTCTGCTCGTGATCGGGGAGTTCCGGTGAGTTCATGTACGGAGAGATGTTGTGCATGCATGACAAGTTGTGTTGCCACCGGATGCGAGGTGTTGTTCGGTAAGATGCGTCACCGACAACAAAGATAAGATGTGACCGAAAGTCCAATGAGTTCATATACGAGAAATTGTGTATGCGTATATGGCGAGTTGTGTCGCCGCTGAACCGGTCGAGGATCATGTCTGATGTTGTGTCCAAGTGCTGGTCTGCGGTACGCTTGGTGGAGTGGAAGCGTGTCACGGTCGAGGTACTCCAGTGAGGTGTATCTTCAAGGAGCGAAGGCGTGAGACGTCATGGTCGAGGTGCTCCAGTGAGACGCATCTCCAAGGAGCGAAGACGTGCGTGGAGACAAGATGGCGGGTGGCTATCTCCGTGTCTCAACGAGAAGACGAAGACCAACGTGAAGATGGATGCGAACCGGTTAAGATGAGTTGCCTGCATGAGGCTATGCGTTTAGTCTGCATGTGGCACGCTAAGATGCGACAACGTGGGCTGGTAATCCGGAGAACGCGTTGTGTTGAGTCATCGAGTTGTGAATCTGCATCGATGTCAAGACCAGAAGAAGCACAAGGAAACGACAAGTTTGGATTAGGGAGAGAATGTTGGAAATAATCCAACTTGTCTAACGAGTATTAGTTGGAGAGATACCGGGTCCTCTCCTTAGTACCAAGTTTGACTATAATTAGGTTTGGTTAGTATGGAAAGTTCCATGTAGGTACGTGGTGTAGCTTCTGCATGGAAATAGCTGGTAGTGTCTTGGTCCAATTAGTATTGGTGCTTACCATACTAGTGCATCTAGGTACCAAGTACGAGTAGTAATAGGAGCAAAGGTCGGTTGGTTTCTTGTGTATATAAACACAGGAGGCTACGTAAGCTAGTAGCAAGATATTACGAGAAATAAAGAGAAAAACAACGGGCGCGATAAGTGCCCTTGGCAAAAATATTTGCGTGTGTGTGTTTATCTAGATTGATGTGATTCGATCCGTGGGGAATTCTAACAATCCCATCGCGGCCGTGGCTCGCGTCTCAGAGCCAGGGCGGCAGCGCAGGGGTAACAGTAGTGAGGCTGCTCGTAGTCGGAGTAAGAGAAACCACAGTGTATGCCATATTGCGATGCCAAATACTCTCTCGGTTCCATGATATAAGATGTTCTACCATTTGCCCATATCTACATGTATATAGACACGTATTGGTTCACTCATTTGTGTCCACACCTAGTCATTATTGTGGAGTATGTAAAACGTCTTATATATTGAAACAGAGGGAGAAATTTGGCTCTAGAAGCTCTCTACACTGGTAGAAAATAGGCCTTCCCTACGCCCTCATTAGTCCCCAAAATAATCGAACCGCGACCAAAGGGGTCTTTAGTCGCGGTTCGGGAGGAGACCCGCGACCAACTGTCTGGGCCCAGCGCGCTCGGTCCACAGCTGGCGGACGGGAGGGGCTTTAGTCGCGGTTGGCCTGACCAACCGGGACTAAAAGGTCCTCAGGCTGGCCCGAAGGCCTTTAGTCACGGTTGTCCAGGCCAACCGGGACTAAAAGACCATCCCAATATAGGACTCAGTTCGCTGCACTTAGCCACATTTGGTGTCACTTCTACTCACAATATTCATAAGGGGGTGGTGGGTTTGATTTTGGTTCCTCCTATGCACACAAGGTGTTCGATGAAATGCCCGAGAGCATGAAACACACATGATATGAAGTGTCCGAGCCACACTTGAGTTTTGTCATTTATTTTTCCTCCACGATCGCGGTTAGCAACTTGAGCCTTTCATGGTTTGTATTATTTCTAGCTAGTTAGTTTAACAAATGCATGATTGTTAATTATATACTTTATATAATAATAATGCAGATGAATCGGCAATGGATGTACGGTAACCGACTCTCCGGCGAGTTCACTACGGGTTTGAAAGATTTCCTCGTAGTGGCAAATGCGAACAAGCACCGAGGTTTTATTATATGTCTATGTGCTGAATGTAAGAATCAGAAGGGTTACTCCTCCTCAAGAGTTGTTCACATGCATCTGCTTCGGCACGGTTTCATGCCAAGCTATAATTCTTGGACCAAGCATGGAGAAAGAGTGGTTAGAATGGAAGAAGATGAAGAAGAGGATGATATCGATGTCAACTATCATGAGGCTTTCGGTGATACTTTCATGGAGGATGATGCTGAAGGTGGGGAAGGGTTTGGTGAAGGTGAAGAAGAGGCACATACAACCCCACCATGTCTACTGGGTGCATATATGCATACCAAATGCACGTCAGGACGTATGATGACGAATCCGGATGTTTTGTATTTGCTCGATGAACTGAATATATGATGTATCAAACTTTAAAGGGGGTGTAGAACAAAACAATCGGTATCGCCATCATACAGCCCCACCGTGTCTACTGGGTGCATATATGCATACCAAATGCACGGCAGGACGTATGATGGCGAATCCGGATGTTTTGTATTTGCTCGATGAACTGACCGGTGTATGAATGTGGGCTATATATATGGTCCTCTGTCTCACAAAGTGTTGTGATAGGGTTTTGATCC
This sequence comes from Alopecurus myosuroides, assembly GCA_028641055.1. Taxonomy (NCBI): domain Eukaryota; kingdom Viridiplantae; phylum Streptophyta; class Magnoliopsida; order Poales; family Poaceae; genus Alopecurus; species Alopecurus myosuroides. Next base: position 235,343,938 of record CM054057.1, on the reverse strand, counting down.
AACGGTTAAGAAACACCCTCATCCAACGGCTCACAACAGTTCGAAAGAAACACACTGTAGCCCTGATCGAACGGCTCACAACAGCTCGAAAGAAACACACTCCGGATCCAACGACTCACAAGCGCTTGAAAGAAACACACGATCCGTGTGATTCTATCTGATTGGTCCAAACGAAACCCTAACCCATTTAGTCCCGGTTGGTGTCCCCAATCGGGACTAAAGAGATGATCCGTTTCCCAACGAAACCCGTACCATTTAGTCCCGGTTGGTAAAACGGGCCGGGACTAAAGGGATATATGTTTTATTCTCGCTATATATATGTATGCATTGCCACACCATTGGCATAAACACATACAAACTCACCACTCTCTCATGGCTTCTCCCGTACCCACTCTAACATTCATTCAGGCGGAGGCACTTTCCGCCTCAAACTACCCCTGCCCGCCCGGCTACAGCGTTCCCGCCGGTTGGATGCTGAGCGTCGGAGGAGTGCCGACACCTCCTCTTCCTCAAGGTGTGGCGCGTCGGGCGGCCATCACGAACCACTACTACCACGAGCTCACGCTGGAGCAGCGGAGGAATCCCAGTTGGAATCCTGACTACCGCCCTACTTGGGACGACTTCTTCATTAATCGGCGTGAGAGTGCACTCGCCAGGTACGAGGAGAACGGCCCGCCTCCTTCAAACTTCAACGAGGCCGGTCGTCGGCTGTGGTGGGACGGCAGCCGGACTCTTCAGAGCGTCATGAACTACATCAGGGCTGGCGATAACCCCCGCCTGCGCTACCCTCACGCCTAGTCCTGGAGTCGTGACCCTCCGAGGGAGTGCAGAGCACCGTCCGACGATAGTGACGACGACGGCGGCGACTACGACGACTACGAGTCGGAGTACTATAGGCCTAGGCAGGAGTATGACTAGCAGATATCAGATCCACAGTCTTGCCATTATGTAGATCATCTATGCTCTCCGTTTAGGTTTAGATCCACTCTTTCCATTATGTACTTCCTTTTTTTATCTATATATATATATCCAAGATGCGTGTGAATCTTTCTGATTGGTCGGAACAAAAACCCTAACCATTTCGTCCCGGTTGGTAAAACGTGCCGGACTAAAGGGACGATCCGTTTCCCAACGAAATTAACCCGAACCAGAGACATGAGGCAGGAAGATAGGAGGCGGCAAGAAATGAAGTAGTTTTATTTTTCTGAATTTTCTGATATATTATTTGTATTTTTAAGATTTTAAAAATAATTAGTTTTATTTTTCTGAATTTTCTGATATATTATTTGTATTTTTAAGATTTTAAAAAGAAAAGTATTTGAAAAAACACCTTTAGTCGCGGTTCGTGTCACGAACCGCGACTAAAGGCTTTTTCCGCGCGGGAACGAAAACGCCGCGAAAAAACCTTTAGTCGCGGTTCGTGACACCAACCGCGACTAAAGGTACCCCTTTAGTCACGGTTGGGGACACCAATCGCGACTAAAGGCCCGCGGATGGTACCTTTAGTCGCGGTTGGTGTCCCCAACCGGGACTAAAGGCTGGCCCTATATATTCTCTGCCCCGAAATTTTTCTAAGGACCAACCGCATCTCCGCACTGCTCGTCTTCCTCACGCCGATTTCGCCGTGCGCGTCGCCGATTCCGCCGTCGCCCGCGCAGAGACTCTGATAGAGGACCGCGTCGTCGCCGTCGCCCGCGCCCTTCTCTCCACCGCGCCCGCCCTGCTCCGCCCCCGCCCCGCGCCGCCGTCTCCGGTAGGTTCCCCCGCGGGCCTCTCGCCTCCCTCGAACGGGAACAAGAACGGACCACGAACGAACCCTCTCCGGTGAGGACGGCGACAGCGACGCAAACAGAAGAAGGGTGACGTCACGCTGGCGTCACCGGTGGGTTCCACCTGGCAGAAAGAAAGGGGTGCGGGCTGCTGGCGTTTTTTTTAGGCAGGGCGGTGGCGCAGTTGGGCTGGGCTCCTGGGCTGCTGACAGTTTTGTTTTTTTTCAGCACTCGTTTTTTTCTAAGTCAAAAAAAAAGTCAAAACAATTTGAATTAAATTCATTAAAATAATGAAAATAAATTTTAATTCAATAAATTCAGAATATTAAGTGTAATATACCAAAATGACCAGGAAAGCAAATGCAACCTAGCTATGGGGTTCTCCAAGTCATTTGAGCAACTAATCTTGGACACACCTCTAAAGTATGGTTACCATGTACTGAATACTTTCCTTCTTTCCTGTGTTGTTCGTTATCGGTAGACCGAGACCCGGAGGGTGATCCAGCCTTCTACGACAATATTTGCTAAGTCTCCTTTATACTTAATTAATTTTTTCTACATGCATGTCTGCAGGAGTGACATATGGCGGACAATAGAGCCTTGCCGCTTACGGATCAAGAGGCTGAAGGTTATATAATGGACATCATAAACAACGAGATTCCTTATGTGCCGGGCCCATAAGATGAGCAAGAAGAGGATATAGTCTCTTCTTTTCTGAACCTTGATGATCAATAAGGTGAAGGAACAGACATTGCAGATGATCAAGAATGTGAAGGAACGGACATTGTCGACGGAGGTCAACCGTCGACAAACGACGATCTCGAATTGCAAAGACCAACCACCTCCGGCGAGGTATATATATACATTGAGCCTCTCGTGATACAAACTTACTGAAATATGAATACATATGCATTAACGTGCGTGACTCTCTTTATTATTTTAGCCCTCGGCCGGATCGAGTACGACAAAGCGTGGCAAATCCAAGGCGATGAAACAAGGAGACACATATACCATCGAATTATTCGGTGAAACCGGCAAGCCCCTACAACACAACACAAAGTTTATCAACCAATGCGGAGTCATTGTTAGAGACAACGTCCCGATCACCGTCCAGGAATGGAAGGAGCCAAGGAAGGCACGTCTTGGTTTCAGTTTTGTCGACAAGAGAACGAAAAAGGATTGCTGGAGAAAGTTTATGGTACATTTCATTCTACCTCTGGAATACAACAAAGTCGATGAATTCGGTAACGAGGTTCCGGGTGGACGTGAGAGGAGAAGGCTAGTCAAAGAGTTCGCTCTTCAGAAGATGGCCGAAGCATTCCGGAACTTTAAGAAAAATTTAACCCGTGAATATGTCAACAAGGGCAAGACTCCGATTTTCACTGGACAAAATGAGAAACTGAAAGATGATTGGCCAGAATTTGCGAGGCAAAATAAATCGGAGCATTTCAAGGAAATATCAAAAAAAATAAGGCTAATGCGGATAAGAAACAGTACCATCATGTTATGGGCCCAGGAGGATACCGCCTTTCGGCGCCTAAGTGGCAGAAGATGGAGGACGGCCTGAGGGCGCGAGGAATCCCTCTAGGTACAGAGGGATGGGACGAAAGAGCCAAAATATGGTGGTACGGGCATGGGGGATCGCTAGACTCGGAGACAGGGGCGTGTGTTCATCGGCAGAAAACGTTTGCTCCCACAAAAGCCCTTATTGACGCAATGACCCAACCTCAACAGGGCTTGATCACGTTCAACAGAGAGAAAATTGCCTCGAAAAGACTCCACTGGTCCTAAAACAGCAGAAGACCCCGGAAACCAGAAGAGGCCAGGAGAGGGGCCAGGAGGCGGCCACACCACCCCCCGGCGCACCCCCCCTTGGCCGCGCCGCCAGGTGGCGTGGGCCACCCAGACACCCCCTCGGGCTCCCCTTTCGACTACTTATTCCCCGAAAATCTAAAACAAAGGGGAGTTCGTCATATTCCACAGAAACACAGCAGAGCGTCGCTGCCACCCAAAAACTCAATTCGGGGATCAGAAGTCCCTATTCTGGCACCTTGCCGGGACAGGGAACCGAAGGAGATCATCGCCATCGACACCGCCACTCCTTCTCCATCGACCATGCATGTTTCCCCGTCCATGAGTGAGTAAACACCGCTATAGGCTGAGAGGGATGGAAGGGATTGGATGAGATTGATCATGTAATAATGTCAGACTGTTAGGGCATAGTGCCTAGTATCCATTGTGAGTGTTTTCTACCGTTGTTGCATATTGTTATGCTTAATGCTTGTCACTAGGGCCCGAGTGCCATGATTTCAGATATGAACATGTTATTGTTTCATGAGTATAATTATGTTTCTTGATTATATCTGCAAGTTGTTTACATATGTCACTGTCCGTAACCCGATGCCCCAAAGTGACAAAAATTGGGACAACCGGAGGGGATGGTTGTGATGTGAGGATCACATGTGCTCACCTTAATTACCAGTAGTTTCCCTAGAGGCCCCACTGCCACGGGCTGGTAGGACAAAAGATGTTATGCAAGTTTCTCACTGCGAGCACGTATGACTATATTGGAACACATGCCTATGGTTTGCCTAAATGTTTTATGCTTTATTATTATTATCTGCAATGCCCACGTTATTATTATTAAATGACCCTTGTTATCCATGCAACGTCCGTCCATCCATTCCCTCTATGCCTGCGGTACTCCCCATCCTGCTGTTTTCCGCGATTGCTACTGATGTTACTATTTTACTACTGATGCTATTTTATTTCTGCTGCTGCTATAAAACTGTTACCCCTGATAAATTGTTGCGAGCAAGTCTACTTTCATGTGCAGCTGAATTGAAAACTCAGTTGTTAAGGCTAATAAATATTCTTTGGCTCCACCTGTGTCGAATCAATAGATTTGGGTTTTACTTCCCTCGAAAAGATTGTTGCGATCCCCTATACTTTTGGGTCATCAAGACTATTTTCTGGCGCCGTTGCCGGGAAGCATAGCTTTATTTATTTGCTCACTTGATCGTGATATTGTTTACTGCAAGCCTTTAATCATGGGCAAGACTCGTGATGAAAAGTTTCCTATATTACCATCCACTACAATGAGAGGTACAACACTAAACACCTCTGTTGCTCTTTATTCATCGTCTGTTATGAGTAAGCTTCTTACTCCACCACATGCTACTGTTACTTCTCCTGATTCTCAGAATGCTTATGATACTTTTGATGATGCTTCTACCGTGCTTGATGATACTGGTTCTCTAGGTTCTTTCCTAGATGCTACTATTGCTAAATCCAGACAAATTAAAAATGCTGAAATTGATGTTGAAAATATTGGTACACCTATTAATTCAACTGAGTTTATTGATGATCTTGATGAAACCTATATTGAACTTAATGATGATTTTATTGAAGAAGCTCGTGCTACTACTGGTGCAAGTGCTCTTAAGAGTCTTTTTTGCAAGACATGCCGTGAAATATAAATCTTCTCTTGATGCTAAGTTTGCCAAATCTCCCATACACATTATAAACAAGGATTATGATTTATCTTACATATCTATTGTTGAGAAGAAACCTTTTTGTGGAACTGAAAGTAAAAGTTCTATGGAACACATAAATGAGCTTTCATCTATGAGTAGTTTATTTTCTGATGATACTAAGCTGCGTACTTGTTTTGTTACCAAGTTTTTTCCTTTTTCATTAAAAGATGAAGCTAAAACTTGGTTTAACAATCTGTCACCTGGATATATTACTAGTCCTATGTATTCGATTAATCCTTTCTTTCAAAAATATTTTCCTGCTAGTGCTCAACATGTTGTTGTGCAACAGATCTTTAACTTTGAGCAAATTAAAAGAGAAAAATTACCTGAATCTTGGACAAGGTTTTGTTTTTTAATAAGAGCTTGCCCTGGTTATCCACTACCTAAAAATGAGCTCCTAGATATATTTTTATAATGTACTAACTATTGAATCCAGGACATAACTGGATAGTTGTGCTGGTTGTGTTTTCAGGAAAAGAATTGCAGAAGAAGCTGAGGAATTAATGGCTAAAATAGCCAAAAGTAATGATGATTGGAATATACCCGAGCCTACACCTACGCAAGAGCCAACACCAATACCAACACCCAAGAAGAGAGGGATGATTGAATTAAATAATGAAGTGATGAAGGAAGCCAAGAAATCTCTTAAAGAGAGGGGTACTAAATCTTAAGATGTGAAGAATTTACCTCCTATAGAATAATTATGTATGCCTATTCCTCATCCATCAATAGTTGAGGTACACTCTCTCCAATACTTTGATAATAGAGATATTCCCTACTCTAAGCAAGATAATTTTAATATGAGAGTGTAAAATCATCTCATGGAAAACTCTAGAGCCATTGATAATTTGCATGGTATTACTGAAAGAACCTCTAATGATGTTAAAATGATTGTTAAACATTTTCAAATGGTTCAAACTCAAATTGATCAACTTACTAAAGTGCAAAAAGATATGCTAGATAATGCTTCGAGAGATAAACATGTTTGTGAAATAATTATTAGAAGTGGTGTTTCTACTCAGGACCCCTTGTATCCTGAAGGACATCCTAAAACAATTGAACAAGATTCTCAGCAACCTAAAAAACAATAGTTCTCCTTCTAAGAAAAATAAGAAGAGACATAAAAATGTTGTGAAATCTCGTGAACCTGCTAAAGATCCTAATAGTATATCTATTTCTGATGCTGAAACTGCAAGAGGTAATGATAAAAGTGATGCTTCTGATAAATAAGAAACTGTAGCTGAACCTGAAAAGCAAACCAAAACTGCAAAATATACTAAGGAGGATTTCATTGCTAACAAACATGGTAATGAAAGAGAGCCTTGGGTACAAAAAAGCAATGCCTTTTCCTAATAAGAAACACAATTCTAAGGAAGAAGAACATTATAAAAAATTCTATGAGTGGATTAAAACTTTGTTTTTGCAAATTACTCTGACTGATGCTATTAAACTACCTCCTTATTCTAAATATAAGAAAGATATTGTCTCTAAGAAAAGGAAAAATTCCTAATGAGGAAATTTCCACTATGCTTGCTAATTAATCTTTCAATGGCAAGGTTCCAAAGAAACTTGGAGATCCTGGTATTCCTACTATCCATTGCTCTATTAAAAATAATTATGTTAGAACTGCTTTATGTGACTTGGGAGATGGAGTTAGTGTTATGACTTTCTCTCTTTATAATAGACTCTTAAAAAATTGATACACACTGATATATCTTTGCAAATGGCTAATAAATCTACTGTTATTCCTGTTGGCATATGTGAGAATGTTCCTGTTCAAGTTGCTACTAGTTATTTGATATTAACTGACTTTGTTGTGTTGGAAATGCCTGAAGATGATAATATGTCTATTATTCTCGGGAGACCTTTTCTTAACACTGAAGGGGCTGTTATTGATTGCAATCAAGGAAAAGTAACTTTTAATGTTAATAATAAAGAGCATACTGTTTATTTTCCCAAGAAGATTGAATGAAGATATGGTTTAAATTCAATTGAAAATATTGAGACCATCAAGATTGGAGAATTTTATTGTACCATTCTAGTACCACCAAAATAATATGAAATTATTATGATTGGTACTATGTCTATCAAGGTTGAGATAACATCATTATTTAGTGTTGAGCAAAGTTTTTCTTCATATGAAAATTGTTCTCGTAACAAGACTTGATCACCCTTGTTAACAAAATGATTTTGAATGAAGAGGACAATGTTTTCACTATGTTTTCACCTTCCCCATTATGTTTTCACCATGTTTAGTTCTATTATCACCTTGCTAGTTTAGTACAATCATGTTTTGCTTCATCCATAGTCATGTTTTCATCTTGATTACTGTGGTTATTCATGTTTTCATCACCCATAATTTTGTTTTCACCACGTCCACCTTTGTTTTCCATGGTTATTTTTCCATTGGAGTGTCGTAGAACCATACTTCTGGTTTTGGTTTTGTTTTCCACCTTTTTCACTTTTGTTTTTCTGGTCTTTATTAATTATTAAAATTCTGGATATACCTCAAAAATAAAGTTTTCGAAAAAATCCAGAAAAATTATGATAATTTTTACGTCAAAAATGGGCGAAGAGCCACCTAGGAGACCGCAAGGGGACCAACTACTCAGGCATACCATGGGGTGGCGCCAAAAAATGGTGTGGGGCCCCTTGGCCCTCCACTTACTCTCTCCACTACCAAAGTGCTCTCTCTCACCTCCCAAACTGAAAACATTTCCTGGAACCCGTGTTCTTGTTGTTCTTCCTATGGATTTTTGATCTCCTTCTTCAGCCCATCATTTGTGCTGAAATCTGGTGTGTTTGATCTTCGGTATGCGACTCCTCCGATGATCCATGTAGAATTTTGTTTAGTGAAGCATTTCTTGAGTATTTTGGTACTGTAGGTGATAGCTTATGTGAGTTTGCATGCTTGATTTGAGTAAAAATAATTTAGTTTTGATACATGTTTATCTCTCCTATAAGTCTCTATGGTAGTTTCGACCTTATAGTTGCTTGAAATCAGTTTGTGATGATTGTTGAAAAATTTCAGAGATGGAGCACAATGTACATCAACTAAACCAGCATGAGTTGGAGTTGGATGAGGTCATGCCTGTGCACCGAGAAGAAAAAGTTGTAACATCCCAAGTATGAAAAATAGCCATTAGAATGTTTGCTCTCTGCTATTTTATGTTTTGCATCATGACATCATGTTCATTGCATTTGTTTTGCTTGTTTTCCATTTGTTTTCCTCAGTTTTCATTTGTTTTCCTTTGTTTTCTATTTGAATTTCAACTCAAATTTTAAACCTTTTGTTTCATACTTGTGATGTTACAATTTCCAAAATGATATTTCAAATCAAAAAAAATCAATTGTTTCCATTAAAGTTGTGATTTCAAAACTGTTGATTTATTTCTAATCAAAAATTCATTTAATACCAAACTCTTTTCAAATTCAATTAATTTCCAAAACAGCAACCCCTTTGAAAATTATGAAAATGACAAAACACTTCCATCATTTGTTTCCATTAAACTAAGGTTCAAACTATTTAAATTATTGCTTTCAATATTTCACTTAATATTCAAAATTCATTCAAATTGCATTCAAATTCATTTGCATTTTCCAAACAGCAACCATTTGAAATTAATGAAACAAAACATTTTCCAAATCAATTTGTTTCAAATAAACTTGAGGGTCCAAAAACTAATTATATGTTTCTTTTTAATTTTCACTTAATATCCCAAATTCATTCAAATTTCAATCAAATTACAAACAACATTTTATTTTGAACTTTTTGGAAAAAAAAACTTGGCAAGTTGTTGCTGTTACATAATTAATCAATACCAAATTTTTCTAAAATTTTCTAACATCCAAACCTAGCCCTTTTATTCCTATTTCATCTCAGCAAATAAAAAAAACTAACAGAACAAGAAAAATAAAAATAAAAGAAAACAGCAGAGAGAGAGGGGCATGCCAGCAGGCCCAGCCCAACTCCCCCTCAGGCCCGATACCCCCTCTGTCTTCCTCCTCTGTACGGCTCAACATCGAGAGCTCCCACGTAGCAGAGGGGAGCAGCAGACGGCTGAGCAGCGCCTTCCCCTCCCTTAAAACCCTAACTGAGCATCTCCTTCTGCCCTAGTGCCTTTCTCCCTCCTTCTCTCTTCCCCCGCCTCCATTCTCTCTTCCTCTCCCTCTGCTCTCTTCTCTCTGCAACTCTCCCTCTCTCTGTAACTGAAACTCTGAACCCGAGCCCCACCCCCTTTTCCCCTCCGGCGATCGCCGCCAATGGAGGCTCCCTCCGGCCAGGTTGGGCGCGGGAATGGAGCCCCCACGGTTCCCTCTCCCTCACCGTTTCCTCGGCTTCCCCCGAGGAGCCCCACAGCGCCGCCGCCGTCTCCACCTTTCGCCGCCGGTCGCCACCACCGAGCCAGGCCGCCTGCCTCTCCTCTGCTCCCTCGAGGTGAGCATCCCCTCGACCCCTTCCTCCCTCTCCTCCATCCCCTCCGCACGAGCAAGCACACCACGCACGAGCACGCAGCAGATCACCGCCTCCAACCGCGGCAACGGCGAGTCTCTGTCCGCCGGCGCCCGTCCTCTCGCCTGACGAAGTTCACACGAACTGAACTTTGCAGTTCAGTTAAAATCCCGCGATCTGAAGCATATCCCCCCCGCTGCCTTACTGTCAACAAGCGATCGCCCACCGCAGTGGTTCCCGTCCGCTGTGCGCACCCAGGGGGTGGTGGGTTCGAATCCCACCCCCTGCGGATCAACCCCTTTTTTCTCTTCTATTTTTCTAGACCCTGCACAATCACAGAATCACACCCAGGTCCCTGCTAACTATCTTCTAGGCCCCTGTAACTTTTTCCTAAGTCCCTAGTTAATAAAAAATGGCAGAATAACACCTAAATTTGGAAATTGCTTAAAGAATTCATTTTAACTCCAATTTCAACTTTTTAAATATGTTTTCTGTACCAAATTGAATTCTCTACCCAAATATAAAATTTGTTTACTGTTTTGAATATTTTAAATTGGTGAAATATTTAAATTCTTGTTCAATTCACTTAATTTTGCAAAAATCATAACTTGGGCATAAAAATTCCAAATTCAACAAACTAAATATGTTTTCCATTCAATTTTTCATGTACTTTGCAAATATCAACTTTGTTTGCTGTTTTGAATAATTTAAATTGCTGAAAACAACTGTTTCTTGATTAATGCATTTAAAATTGCCAAAATAATAACTTGCTCATTTTAAATCCAATTTCAACAAATAAAATATGTTTTCCATGCTAAATTAAACCAACTTTCCAAATATAAGATTTGTTCAATGTTTTGAATAATTAAAACTGCTTAAATAATTTAAACCTTGTTTAAATCATTTAAAATTGTTAAATTCATAACTTGGTCAAATTAATTTCTTTTGGGACATATAAAATATGTTTTCCAACCATAAAAGTATAAGATTTTCAAATATGAATCTCACTTAATGTTTTGCACAAATAAAAATTCAAATAAGTTCATGTTTGAATTAAATTCATTTAAATCTTGTTTAAACTTGTTTAATTCATAAGTAATTCATCCTAATTCCTTTTTCAATATTTGAAACATGTATTCCAGCTAAAATCTTGTGTTATTTTCAAATATGAACTTTGTTATCTGTTTTGAACAATTAAAAGTGGTGAAAACAACAAATGCTTGTGTAACATCTTTAAGGAACCAAAATTTCATAACTTAATAAATAAAATTCCAAACTTGGTAAACCTTATTACAAATTGTTTCTATTGTTGTTTTCTTTTGTTTTCCTCATCCATGCATCATGCTAATCCACTTTCACCTATTGGTTAGTTGTAAAACAATTATTTCAACCTTAATTCATGGGCTTTCCATATGCAATCCAAATTGCATGTGGGTCCATTTAATTATGTTATGTTACCATGTCAACTAGTTTATTTTTGATGCATCAATTAAATGGTCATGCATCATCCCATGTTTGTGCACTATGCCATGTTATTGATTGTTTGTCTCTCTGCGTTGTTTGTTTGCTTCTTCTCGGATAAACGACGACGTTGAGACCGACGATACTTACGACACCCCTTCTAAGGATCTAGCTCAGTACCAGGCTGCTGAGTTTGCAGGCAAGTATTCACTCACATGAACCATTGTGTTCCTTTCAACATTGGATACCGATACTTTCCGTTGTCTATTCTGCTAGCCCTATGAATCGTTGCTTATGTTACGAACCTATCACATGTTATCCTTTAACCCTGATATAGCCTCACCCCCATACCTATAACCCCTTTGCTTGTTGCCCGTGTCTTACTAGCATGCTTAGGGTTGTTTTGCTCGAGTCTGTTGTCCGTTACTTTCTGTTACTATATCATCATGTTCTGGGGCTCGATGTTAAACAATCAACCTGTTAATGTTTGAGGTAATAATAATTTGATGATAAGGCACCGGCAGGAGGCCCGGCGTGGTTTTGAGGCCTGCTAGTGTCGACCCTAATTAGGAAAAGGGTCTTGTCTACTGATCCATGATGAGCGCACTAACCGCATGTGGGAAGCGTGTATGGGCGACCCCCTCAATTTGATTCGATTCGCATCTCGTCCAAATCGCCACACTTAGTTCGGGCTTTCCATTTGATGCATGCATGTGCAGGTGCGAACCCTTGGCGCCAGGGTGGAACTTTTGTAGTCGGCATTTAGGGAGGCGTGGTCTTAGAGTGCTATGAGGGTCCCCCTTTTCTTCGTCGGGGCTCGATTAGCCGCGCACGCACAGCATGTGGTTCTTTGGGCTTGATACGAAGAAGAGTTGAGTTGTGTTGAGTGCCCCGCTTGGTGGGAAATGCCTTCCCATCTGGCGGGTTATTCTTACGTGTACGACCAAATTGGTGCACCCCTGCAGGGATAAATCTTCTCGAGAAGCCGTGTTTTCCGTGGTTATGGTTGACTTGGTGAAAGTACTGGCTAACAAGTACTCAGAACAACTTACACCTAACTCATGATAACTTGACTAGTAATAGCCTTATTGACACAATAACTTGAACCATCATTAATCCAACTGTGTGAGTTATCCTCGGATTGCTTCTTTGGATAAGGGGCGAGATCCAGGATGGGTTTGTTTGGAGTTAGTTATAGTTGGTTACGATACGCTATCTTATCTCCTTTCTGTTAGCCGGAAGTTGTAGTATGTTTCTGTAGTTGGTTAGTGCAGCCAGCTGCCGCATCTTTTGTATCACCCCTTTCTTCCGTTGAACCCAAAGCATATGTGCTTGATGTTGTTGGGTACACTTTGGTGAATTGTGAGTCTTGCTTGCCAGTACGTTTATGTACTGACCCCTTTGGGGCTGTGGTTTCCGCAGACTACGTTTCCGAGGATCCCCATGGTGGCTACTACGTGGAGTTTGACGAGGCTGCTGACGAGTAGATAGCGGACCCGGGCAGGATCCGAGACTTCGTGGATGGGCTCCGTCTTTTCGTTTCCGGCCTCTTAGGCCTATTTGGATCTTGTCTGTACTCAGACACTTTGAATGCTTCCGCTGTGATGTAATGATGAATTGTTGGGACATGTGTCCTCTGGATGATTGTATTTGCTATCTCTGCTCTAGTGAGAGCTATTTGCAACTTATTTCAATCTTTTGTGTCTTAGAGATCTGTTGTGATATCCATTGTTCAAATGCCTTTGACGTACCATGTGTGTATGTTATGAAGTACGTCAACGGAAGTGTCCTGATTTCTATGGTATGGTTTGCGCAGACGATGGATAGTAGAGAAAGGTTGTCACACGTTTTCGTGTTGGCCTGCTCATATTGAGATGCGGGTGCCGGTATGCCCCGTAAGCCATTTGTTCTACTATTTAGCGGACTGTGAGTATCCCCTAGAAGTCCGGGTGCGACAAATGGTATCAGAGCCTGTCTGCCTGTAGGATCCCTTTTACTGGTCGCAGTTGAGTCTGGAAACTATTTTGTAGCTATATAGGAAAAATGAAACGTGAGAGTAGGAATTCTGTTCTTTTTCTTCTTTCCCCACCCACCCTCCCTTTTCTGGTAAGGAAGTGCAACGTTGTTTTTCCCTTCTCATCTAAACTTTCAAGTTAGGATTTCACGAATCCTGGTTTCTCTGGGATAGTTATATCTACTAGACCATAGGAATGGAGGTGGTTGTGACATGATTTATCATGTTGCCTACTCACGATTGAGAACGGAGGCGTGTAAGCCCCGGAAGCAAATCCTCTATCCCTTAAGCAGTAGATATTTATCCTTTAGAAGCCCGGATGGGTTTTCCGTAGTACCCCAGGAGTGTTTTGTTATCGTGTTTTCCCGATGTTGCTTCGATATCCTGTTCTTCTCAACATCCTTTTCGTCCGTTGAAACCTTGTTGTTGCTTTCCACTTCAGTTCTGCTATCGGCGTCTAATCAATAACTCTGTTCCACCCTTCTGGCCAGATAGTCTATTCTCCAAATGAATCAAATTCTATTCAGCTATACACCCTCGATGCAAAACCTCTACCTTTACTCAAAAATGTTCCGGTGGTTTGTGAATTCCCTGACGTCTTTCCAGAAGAGTTGCCAGAAATGCCTATCGTCTTGAACTTCCAGAAAAACTATCCAAGGTGCACGATATGTTTCACGTGTCACAGCTCAAGAGGATCTTCGCAAGAAGTATAAGGACCTTTTCTCTTCTCAGTAGGAATCTCGGGGCGCGATTCCTTCAAGGGGGGGCGTTTTGTCACATCCCAAGTATGAAAAATAGCCATTAGAATGTTTGCTCTCTGTTATTTTATGTTTTGCATCATGACATCATGTTCATTGCATTTGTTTTGCTTGTTTTCCATTTGTTTTCCTCTGTTTTCATTTGTTTTCCTTTGTTTTCTATTTGAATTTCAACTCAAATTTGAAACCTTTTGTTTCATACTTGTGATGTTACAATTTCCAAAATGATATTTCAAATCAAAACAATCAATTGTTTCCATTAAAGTTGTGATTTCAAAACTGTTGATTTATTTCTAATCAAAAATTCATTTAATACCAAACTCTTTTCAAATTCAATTAATTTCCAAAACAGCAACCCCTTTGAAAATTATGAAAATGACAAAACACTTCCATCATTTGTTTCCATTAAACTAAGGTTCAAACTGTTTAAATTATTGCTTTCAATATTTCACTTAATATTCAAAATTCATTCAAATTGCATTCAAATTCATTTGCATTTTCCAAACAGCAACTGTCGAGACATCGTAGTAGTTTTCATAGACTGGGGTGCCATGAGACTACGGTAGAGACGTGGGGTAACGGGATAGCGTAGTAACACAGAACACGGGATTTACCCAGGTTCGGTACGTCGCGACAGTACGGCGTACCTACTCCTGCACTTCTCACTAATTGGGACTAAAGCCCGTATAACTGGGTTACAATGTGAGGGAATAGATCTAGCCACTCGGCGAGGATGCACTTCTCGGCGAGTTGCCCAAAGCTTGAATCTTAAGTTGTCTAATCTATCTCCCGTCCGGCTTTATATAATAGCCGGATTAGGGCTTACAGAACAGGAAACCTAGAAGACTACGTTTAACTTGTAACTTGGAAAGTAAGGAATCCGTCTTCTCCTCCAAGCCAGATCACGTGGGCCATGATCCGGGTTCTTCTAGAATCCGGCTTCTGCACGTCGGACTACTGGGCCGCCCAATGGACCTAAGCCCACTACCATTTAGGCCACCCTGGTAGTCCGGCTCTTTGTCTACCATCTTCTATACCCCTATTCAGTATATATCCGACAGTAGCCCCCAGGAAGGATCAAAACTCTGATTCTCCGTCTTCTATCAAATAATTTTGTCCGGGAAAACTTGATTCAGCAGTCTTGATTCTTTCTTCTTTCCTTTTGAAGGAGATGGTAACATAAAAACTCGGAACTCTGATAATCCGGCTTTTCTTCTCGCGATCCTTCGCGGAAAAGGAACTTATGACATCAACGCTTTAATCATGCTGACGCAAGCGCCGCTTGGTTTCACGCGGGAAACCCTGCAACGTATCTCTGACAGATTCTCACGAGAAACGAGGAGATAGCCATCATTCCTCTGTCGTTCCGTTTCCCGGATTTCTCGGTGGTTGACACGCGTCAAAAATCCAACGTTCGAAAGAGCCGTTAGCACGTATCTAGAGGTTTTCAGGCTATAAATAGCCGTCCTCGTCTCCATCGGCAATCTTCTTCACTCCCTCACTGCCCTCACCATTGTTGCGAACGCGAGCTCGAGAGCGAGAACGAGACCTTGCCCCGACGAGCTCATCGCACGCCGGAGCGCACGCACACCACCAAGGAAGATGGCCTCTCCGCAGTCCTTGCCGGCCCGCGCTTCCATCGATGATCTTTTGGGCGACCTAGATCCACAGCTAGGGTCGCCCAAGCACGCCGGCAGCGAGCCGGAAAAAACCACGGCCTCCGCGGCGGGCGGAGGAAGCACTTCCGCCACCGCGGATGTTGCGGGTCCAAGCGCCGCATCAACTCCGCCGTTTGCACCTGAAACGGCGGAGGAAAAAATCGAGCTCCTCGGCGACAAACTCGCCGCCGCGAAGGCCGCCGCCGCCGCCGCCGCCGGAGCCGACGAGGAAGAGGAAACTGCAGGCAACTGGAGTGCCTGCAGTATTCCCCCGGCTCTCCTTCCAAACTTGGAGAAGGAGGGTTTGGTGCTCAAAAAGCAATGGCGGCTCCCGGAAGAGGAGACCGAACCCATGCCACAAGAGGGCGAAAGGGTGCTTCTTACCTCCCACCTTCTACGAGGTATGGGGCTCCCACCTTCGTCTTTCTTCCTCCAGGTTCTGTCACATTACAGCATCCAACCTCACAACCTTCCTCCCAATTCCATTCTGTACATGGCCGGCTTCCAGGCCTTGTTCGAAGGTTACCTAGGAATAGAGCCTAGGTTAGATTTTTGGCTGTATTGCTTTGGGGTCAAGCGTAACTCTTCGGAGGGCGCACTCCCAAATTGCGGGACCATTTCCTTTACTCTTCGGAGATTCCGAGAGGATTGGTTCCCCAAAATCAAAACCTCAGAATCCGTCAAATTTTGGACGGGTTCTTTTTTCTATCATCCCGACGTGCCTTTCCCTAAAAAGGCTGTCGGGGTTCCACCTTTCGTGAATTCCGCCGCTATTCCCCAAGATAACTGGGGGACAGAAGCCGTCCAGGTTCTGCCTCCAGATCTGTTAAGGATCAAGAGGCGCATCGCCAAGCTCACCTCCTCGAAACCACCTTTGACCGGTATGGACACGGTCATCTGCTGGTTGAATAGGCGGATTCAGCCGTTGGCAAACCATGAAGGTCGCCTTCTGTGTGAATACACGGGGACCAAAGATCCTATGCGGACAACCGACAAGGAATGGGCCCCGAAGGAGCTTAGACGGCGCATCAATCAATTGGTCGCATCTCGCGACCAATATGAAGCGAGCCGGCAGATGTATACTGCCGACAACCCGGCTCCCAAGGTAAATTTTCCACCATTTGGGTTTCAATTGTGTATCTCGGATATTCCAACTTCTAATTTTGATTGGTTTTTCTTCCGACAGCTTGCGGATCTTCCAGACTCGGAGTTAGCCTCCGAGGCTGAGCTGGACGCGCTGCGCACCGCTGCTGCTGGTGGACGCAAGCGCAAGAAGATAGTTTCCTCTGAGGAAATTATCGATCTTGACGGAATCCCCGTCGCCACTTCCAGGTTATTTCCTCTGGATTTTTCTTTCATGGGAGCTTTTTTCATCCATCTTCGGTGTTTTAACTTTATCCGGGTTTTCTGTTTTTAGCTTACCCCCCTCCAACCTGAAGCCGAGAAAGATGAAGAAACTCAGGGTTTCTTCCAGCCGAGGCAGCCAACCATCTCCCGCCGTCGCCCCGGACACGCCGCAGACAATGGCGGAAGAGCCTACTGCAGCCCCCACCACCAAGCCCCCAGAGCCCAGCCAGCCCGTTGTGTCCGAGTCGGACACGAGGGAAAGGGCGGCCCCAAAGGTGGGGGAATCTTCTCGAACTTTTGACGAGGAAATCCCCACCTTTGATAAGGATTTCAAGGTGATCAATGACGTCTTGGACGCAGCCGGGAACCTTTTTGCAGAATACGCAAAAGGATTCCAAGAAAACTTGGCAGGTTTGCAGCGTTTGAGCCAGGTATATAACTCTAGCCCCCAAGCATTAAACAAAATGCGTGATTTTTTTTGCTTTGATGTTTTTTGTTAACCATACTTTTCCTTGCCGTGTTTCAGCAAACCTCCGAAGCCATAAACCTGGAAGTTTTCAGGAAGCTCACCATCAAGAATAAAGAAGTTCGAAGTCTTCTTTCTATTCTTGAGGAGAAGGAGGCGGAGCTGGAATCATCTCAGCTCGTATTGACGGAAACGAAAGGTAAGCTTTTTCGTTTTGAAATTTCCGATTTAAGACTTTGTCTAAGTTTTTTCCCGAGGAAATTGATCAACTCGGATTTTCCCTTGCTTTTCAGCTGCCTTAGCTCAGGCTAAGCAAGCAGCGGAAGATTCTGGCAACGCCGAAATTCTCCGCAATGAGAACATTGAGCTTCACAAGGATCTTGTGAAAGCTCAACAAGACCTGGAAGCCAGCAACCTGGCTCTTGGAATGGCTAATTCCAAGGCTTCCGAACAGGCGGAGAAAGACAAATCCACCATTCAGGATTTGACCGAAGCTCTGAACCTTCGCCTGGAGGAAGTTTCCGAGATCGACAAGCTCATCGGTAAATTTCTTACCCTTTTCTCGTCTTTCCATGTTTTTCTTTCTCTGTTTGTCTGCCTAATCCTTTTGGATGTTTTATTGGATCAAACAGGGGACACCCCAGATGGATCTCGGATTGCAGGCATCCGAGCTTTTGGGGAGACATGGAATTTGATGAAGGCTGCTGGGACGCAGCTCATAGAGAAGTTCCTTCCCGATAAATCTGGGGAATACTCGGAGGTTGAAAAACTTCCGGGTGCCATCATGGAGGTGGCGGAGTCTAAGGAGTCTCTTCTCCGCTCCGCCACACGGGGTGGTGCGCGCATGGCCCTAGGCCTTATGCGCATGCATTATCCCAGTGCCAAATCCTGGCGTGTGGCCACCGGTGTCCCTCAAGGGTACACGGATGCGCAACGAACCACCATCTTTGGTGAAGTTATGGGCCACGCCACCCAGATTGCCGCCATGGTGAATGTTTCCGTGAACTATCCAGAAGAGGAGGCTCCTCCAATCCCTGATGAAGAAAGCAGCAAAGAGGAGTCGGATTCTTGAAAGATTACCTGGATCCTGGATAGAAAAAATAGACAATAGGAGCATTACTGTCCTTTCATTTGTAATCCAAAATGTAATGCTTCTTTTGTATGAATGAAAATTCCGTCTTTTGCAGTTTAAACTATGAAATTACTTTGCAAGTTATTTGGATTTTACCATTCCTTTATCTTCTAAGTTCTCTGGTGTATATGCTTTAACTGTCCTTAGTGTTTGAAATGGATCGAATAGCATTATGAATCGTTATGCCGAGTAACTGGGGACGAACCAATCAGTTTTGAAACTCGAAAACATGAATCATGCTAAAGACATTTTTACTAACTAGTTCCAGTAACCCGGCACACACACAATCAGATAAGACTTAGAGAAACAAGGAAAGTTTTAAGTGAAACTTGGGCACGCAGGCAATTCAAGTTTCCTTTAGCCGTTAAAAGGCTGAAAAATCATTCAGTTATGTAACGCCGAGTACGCAAGCACAATTCGGGTTAACGTTGAGCAATTTGTAAGATCATTGGGAAATAGATGAGGCGGAAACACTTTGCACTTATAAGAATATGGATGACAGCATTCCGACAACTTTATTTCATGATCTCAAAAGATGTTTACATAGAATTGAACTAAGTACGGAAAGGTACATAACTTGCTTGACGTTCTCCGGCTTCCGCAATCCACTTGATTTTGTCGAATTTTTTCAGCACCTTGTAAAGTGGTAAGGTTTTAGCCCCCAGCCAACTAGTAAATCTTTTTTATGGCTGTGGCGGAACCCGGCAATTCTGGGACATCTTTTTCACACGTAAACTTGGAGATGTTCGAGATGGCCTTGATCTTTTCCGGGTTAACTTCTATTCCTCTGTGGGAAACGATGAAACCCGGAAGTTTTCCTGAGGGGACCCCGAATACGCACTTAGATGGATTCAGCTTCATCTTGTAAGTGCGCAAATTCTCGAAGGTTTCTCGCAGATCTTCAAGGAGTGTATCTTTTTCCTTGGTTACGACAGCGATATCGTCCACGTAAACATGGACGTTTCTGCCAATTTGACTATGCAAACAACGTTGCATGCAACGCTGGTATGTTGCACCTGCATTCTTCAGGCCAAAAGGCATGGTTACGTAGTAATACGTCCCGTACGGGGTTATAAAAGAAGTCTTGATTTGATCTTCCTTTTTCATGCGTATTTGGTGGTACCCGGAGTAAGCATCCAAAAAGCATAAAAGCTCAGAGCCTGCAGTGGCATCTATTATTTGATCGATTCGCGGCAGTGCGAACCTATCTTTCGGACATAACTTGTTCAATCCTGTGTAATCTATACACATTCTGAGAGCAGTTGTGTCTTTCTTCGGCACTAATACCGGATTTGCGGACCAGTCAGTATGGATTACTTCCTTGATGAAGTCCGCTGCTAAAAGCCGGATAATTTCCTTGCCAATAGCCTTCCGTCTTCTTCCGTCAAATCGACGGAGACCTTGTTTGACGGGTTTTGATCCCGGAATAACCTTGAGTTGGTGCTCAGCAAGTTCCCTGGGTACGCCTGGCATGTCAGCTGGACACCAGGCGAAAATATCCCAGTTCTCACGGAGGAACTTGATGAGCTCGCCTTCCTATTTGTCAGTCATCCCAGTCCCTACGACGACGAATTTTGTCGGGTCTTTGGGATCTAGGATTACCTGTCTTGTATTTTCGGAGGCCTTGAAGCTATCTGTTGGCTTCCGAGTTTCTTTTCCTGCCGGCATTTCTTTCGGCGATACCTCCTTGGCTAACTCCTTCAGTTCTTCCTGTGCTATAACTCTCTGAGCGCAAAGGGCGTTTTGTTTCTCCAACTCATTTGCCAGCTTGAAATCACCGGAATGGTGATTACTCCTCCTTTGGGTCCTGGCATCTTCATCTTGTTGTAGATATAGCAAGATCTTGCCATAAATTTGGCGAAAGCCAGACGTCCGAGTATTGCGTGATACACGCTTTCGAACGGCACTACTTCGAAGGATACTTTTTCCTGCCGGAAGTGATCTTTATCTCCGAAGGTGACATCTAGGGAAATTTCTCCTAGGGAGCGTGCTTGCCTGCCAGGAACAATGCCATGGAAGCGTATATTGCTGTAATTGAGCTGGGACTCGGATATCTTCAAGTGCTTCAGTGTATCCAGGTACATTATATTAATGCTGGATCCTCCGTCCATCAGCACTCTTCTTAGCCTAGTGTTTTGAACAATAGGGCTTACGACAAGAGCTTGTGTGCCGGGTTCCGGGATATTTCCAGGATGATCAGACTGATCCCAGACTATTGGTGTGTTGGAGTACTTCAAGAATTTCGGGGTCGCAGGGACAACTGCGTTTATCTCCCGGAGTGTTCTTTTGGCCACCTTTGCTGACGGGGTTGCTAGGAAAGTTAACATTGCTTCTCCGTCAACTCTCGGAAATTTGGGTTCGCCTTTTCGCTGTTGTTCCTGGATTTTGTCATCAGTGTCCGATTCACTGTCCTCTTTATCAGCTTCTGGCTTTTGTTTGGCGGGTTTCCTCTTGGAACCCTTCCCCTTATTTCCGGATCCTGCGTTGCCTTTCATATGCTTATTTAGCCGGCATTGCGCATTTGTATGGGTAGGTTTGCCAAATTGGGAGTGGTGGACGCAGGGTTCCGACTTAATTCTCTCCCATTCTTCGGGAGTGTAATTGATTGGATCTGGACTGCGACCTTTCCACTTATTTCCCTTTTCTCCTCCAAAGGCTATGTTAACCTCCTTGGGCTTTGTTGTTGACTCTGGAGTTCCTTTTTTGTCAGAACGAGGGGTTTTCTTGGCGAGTATTAGTGACTCAATATTGCCTCCTCTTGCTCTGATATCGTCTTCGGCTGCAGCATGCTCATTGGCGGTTGTAAGCATAGATCCGAGATCTTTGTGCTGTTTGGAACCAACCATGAACGGTACGAGTCCGGGTTTCAGGCCATTGACGAAAGCATGCATTGCTTGTACGTCAGTTGCTCCAGAGCAACTATTCTTCATTGCAGTCCATCTGGAGATGAAATCCACATATGGTTCATCCTCAAATTGGGTGCAACGGTTCAGCTGGTTGATGCTATTTGGGCGTTTGTATGTTCCTCGAAAATGCTGAGTGAATACTCTTGCCATATCATCCCAACTGTCGACAGTTCTTGATGGTAAACCATTGATCCAATCTCTGGCTCCGTCTAGCAACATTAGGGGAAGAAACTTGACAGCTTCCAGGTCTGTCCCATTGTTGATCTGAACGGCTGTGTAATAGTCTGAGAGCCAGGTATCCGGGTTTGTGCTGCCGGTATATTTTTGATAGGTTGGACCAACTTTGGCGAAGCCAAAATGCAGGGTTATCCTTCGGATCCTGTCAGTAAAACACTTAGGACCAAAGTATAGATCGTCCTTTTCTGCTCTATCAATGTGTGCAGAATATCTTCCGGCTGAATGGACAGAAGGGGATCTACTCCTTTCTTTTCCATTGTTGCGCGGATGCGCTTTTCCGGGGTTGTTTCTATCTCTTCCATTGTCACGCCCCTTGGGATTAGGTGGAGTTCTGCTCCTGTATCTTTCCCTATCCTTAGGCGGTGTCCGAGATCTTTCACGTCTGTGAGGTATATCATATCTTCCAGCTTTTTCAGCTGGGTTTCTCGGAGGTGGCATTAGTTTGCCGTCATTCCGGTTTTTGTCCTCCCGATCATGTGGCTTATATCCATCTTTCGGGAGATGAGGTCCGGTTCTAGACGCTGCGTCCCGGTTGTCGGGGTTTTTCTTGTCCTTTCTCGGATCCTCTTTTTTATCTGAATCTCCGGGTCCTTCCGGTCCAGGTGCTCCAGCAGCACAAGTGGCTGTTTTGCAGAGGGCGGAATTATCATGCAGCCTCCCTGATCGTTCTTGGCCTCGCTGTTGCTGCTGTAATGCTTTTCCTAAGAAGGCATACACCCCTTGGAGTTTTTCCCCGTTAGAGTACAGATCGTTGTTTAGGATGGCGAATGCTGCTTCCGCGTTTTCAGCTGCGGTTTTGTATATTGGTTCGCCCTTGGCATCTTTGCCGTTTAACTGCTTTTGCCAAGATGGGTTATAAAACCTTTCTTTCGGCGGCAGTTCTTCCGGCCTTGCGATTCCGGGTAACCTAGTAGGTTTTAAGGCAGATCTATGCTTTCTCTCGTACTCCTCTATTTCCTCCTTCATGATTTTGATATCATGCTGGGTTTGTTGAAGATGTTGCCGAGATCGGAGTAGATGTTGCTGTTGCCGTTGAAAAGCTTGTCTCCTGGCTTCCAGCATCTCAGGGGATTCATTGGGTCCCACTGGCGTTTGCAATAGTTCTTGCTCTTCCTGTTCTGTCATTGGCACAACAGGGATTTCCTTTTTCTTCTCCGCTGGCTTTTCTTTGCTTGCTTCTCCTATTTCCGGGTTTTCTTCAGCTGCATAAGCTAGCTTTTTCTTCCGGAGTTTTTTAGCAGATTTGTGCCTTTTCTTGGAAGAGGGAGGGTTTTTGGCAGGCTCATCTTCTGTCATCTCCTTGACATGAGGGAATACCGGGGAAGTTTCTCCGTCTTCTCTCTCTTCCTCTGGCGGAGGGGTTTTAGGGCTTTCCTGGCTGCCGGCACCCGTTGTATCAGCTGGTTTTGCCATTAGCACTTCATGGAATCCCTCTTGAAAGGACTTAACTTTTCTTACGAAGGCATCATCGTCTTCGTCTTCGGAGTCGAAGTTATCCGATCCGGTTTCCGACTCCAATCTCGCCTCTATGGCGGCAAGCACGGACTCTGCTTCCGAGTTCATCGTCTGGTTGACGGATGTCGGATCTTCCGTCTCTGTGACGGGTATTGGTTCTTCCGTCTCTGTGACGGGTGTATTGTTGTCTGCCTCTTGCACGGGATTTCCATCATCCGTGTTTTCGGCGACTTCAGATTGCACCATGCCGATAAAGTGTGAGTCACTTCTTTGTCGGCGATCTGAGCAAAATCCGGCATCATAGTCGTCTTCGACTGGGTATAGGGCGGGTGGGAAATACTTGCTTCCACCGCAAAACCCCATTGCCTCCGCGGTTAATCCGATAAAGATGTTAGCAGATCCAATCGGTAAAACGCAGGCACTTACCAGGTGGTTTTGCGCCGGTATGTAGGATCCATTGTCGAGGAAGCGCCCGACGTCGTCGTCGAATTCCAAGCTTCCGACAGTGATCGATCTTCCAATTCCGCCGAGTATCCCAGATCGGAATTTCACGCCTGACGTCGTTTGCCCCACGGTGGGCGCCAACTGTCGAGACATCGTAGTAGTTTTCATAGACTGGGGTGCCATGAGACTACGGTAGAGACGTGGGGTAACGGGATAGCGTAGTAACACAGAACACGGGATTTACCCAGGTTCGGTACGTCGCGACAGTACGGCGTACCTACTCCTGCACTTCTCACTAATTGGGACTAAAGCCCGTATAACTGGGTTACAATGTGAGGGAATAGATCTAGCCACTCGGCGAGGATGCACTTCTCGGCGAGTTGCCCAAAGCTTGAATCTTAAGTTGTCTAATCTATCTCCCGTCCGGCTTTATATAATAGCCGGATTAGGGCTTACAGAACAGGAAACCTAGAAGACTACGTTTAACTTGTAACTTGGAAAGTAAGGAATCCGTATTCTCCTCCAAGCCAGATCACGTGGGCCATGATCCGGGTTCTTCTAGAATCCGGCTTCTGCACGTCGGACTACTGGGCCGCCCAATGGACCTAAGCCCACTACCATTTAGGCCACCCTGGTAGTCCGGCTCTTTGTCTACCATCTTCTATACCCCTATTCAGTATATATCCGACAGCAACCATTTGAAATTAATGAAATAAAACATTTTCCAAATCAATTTGTTTCAAATAAACTTGAGGGTCCAAAAACTAATTATATGTTTCTTTTTAATTTTCACTTAATATCCCAAATTCATTCAAATTTCAATCAAATTACAAACAGCATTTTATTTTGAACTTTTTGGAAAACAAAACTTGGCAAGTTGTTGCTGTTACATAATTAATCAATACCAAATTTTTCTAAAATTTTCTAACATCCAAACCTAGACCTTTTCTTCCTATTTCATCTCAGCAAATAAAAAAAAATAACAGAACAAAAAATAAAAAAATAAAAGAAAACAACAGAGAGAGAGGGGCATGCCAGCAGGCCCAGCCCAACTCCCCCTCAGGCCCAATACCCCCCTCTGTATTCCTCCTCTGTACGGCTCAACATCGAGAGCTCCCACGTAGCAGAGGGGAGCAACAGACGGCTGAGCAGCGCCTTCCCCTCCCTTAAAACCCTAACCGAGCATCTCCCTCTGCCCTAGTGCCTTTCTCCCTCCTTCTCTCTTCCCCCGCCTCCATTCTCTCTTCCTCTCCCTCTGCTCTCTTCTCTCTGCAACTCTCCCTCTCTCTGTAACTGAAACTCTGAACCCGAGCCCCACCCCCTTTTCCCCTCCGGCGATCGCCGCCAATGGAGGCTCCCTCCGGCCAGGTTGGGCGCGGGAATGGAGCCCCCACGGTTCCCTCTCCCTCACCGTTTCCTCGGCTTCCCCCGAGGAGCCCCACAGCGCCGCCGCCGTCTCCACCTTTCCCCGCCGGTCGCCACCATCGAGCCAGGCCGCCTGCCTCTCCTCTGCTCCCTCGAGGTGAGCATCCCCTCGACCCCTTCCTCCCTCTCCTTTATCCCCTCCGCACGAGCAAGCACACCACGCACGAGCACGCAGCAGATCACCGCCTCCAACCGCGGCAACGGCGAGTCTCTGTCCGCCGGCGCCCGTCCGCTCGCCTGACGAAGTTCAGATGAACTGTACTTTGCAGTTCAGTTAAAATCCCGCGATCTGAAGCATATCCCCCCCGCTGCCTTACTGTCAACAAGCGATCGCCCACCGCAGTGGTTCCCGTCCGCTGTGCGCACCCAGGGGGTGGTGGGTTCGAATCCCACCCCCTGCGGATTAACCCCTTTTTTCTCTTCTATTTTTCCAGACCCTGCACAATCACAGAATCACACCCAGGTCCCTGTTAACTATCTTCTAGGCCCCTGTAACTTTTTCCTAAGTCCCTAGTTAATAAAAAATGGCAGAATAACACCTAAATTTGGAAATTGCTTAAAGAATTCATTTTAACTCCAATTTCAACTTTTTAAATATGTTTTCTGTACAAAATTGAATTATCTACCCAAATATAAAATTTGTTTACTGTTTTGAATATTTTAAATTGGTGAAATATTTGAATTCTTGTTCAATTCACTTAATTTTGCAAAAATCATAACTTGGGCATAAAAATTCCAAATTCAACAAACTAAATATGTTTTCCATTCAATTTTTCATGTACTTTGCAAATATCAACTTTGTTTGCTGTTTTGAATAATTTAAATTGCTGAAAACAACTGTTTCTTGATTAATGCATTTAAAATTGCCAAAATAATAACTTGCTCATTTTAAATCCAATTTCAACAATTAAAATATGTTTTCCATGCTAAATTAAACCACCTTTCCAAATATAAGATTTGTTCAATGTTTTGAATAATTAAAATTGCTTAAATAATTTAAACCTTGTTTAAATCATTTAAAATTGTTAAATTCATAACTTGGTCAAATTAATTTCTTTTGGGACATATAAAATATGTTTTCCAACCATAAAAGTATAAGCTTTTCAAATATGAATCTCACTTAATGTTTTGCACAAATAAAAATTCAAATAAGTTCATGTCTGAATTAAATTCATTTAAATATTGTTTAAACTTGTTTAATTCATAAGTAATTCATCCTAATTCCTTTTTCAATATTTGAAACATGTATTCCAACTAAAATCTTGTGTTCTTTTCAAATATGAACTTTGTTATCTGTTTTGAACAATTAAAAGTGGTGAAAACAACAAATGCTTGTGTAACATCTTTAAGGAACCAAAATTTCATAACTTAATAAATAAAATTCCAAACTTGGTAAACCTTATTACAAATTGTTTCTATTGTTGTTTTCTTTTGTTTTCCTCATCCATGCATCATGCTAATCCACTTTCACCTATTGGTTAGTGGTAAAACAATTATTTCAACCTTAATTCATGGGCTTTCCATATGCAATCCAAATTGCATGTGGGTCCATTTAATTATGTTATGTTACCATGTCAACTAGTTTATTTTTGATGCATCAATTAAATGGTCATGCATCATCCCATGTTTGTGCACTATGCCATGTTATTGATTGTTTGTCTCTCTGCGTTGTTCGTTTGCTTCTTCTCGGATAAACGACGACGTTGAGACCGACGATACTTACGACACCCCTTCTAGGGATCTAGCTCAGTACCAGGCTGCTAAGTTTGCAGGCAAGTATTCACTCACATGAATCCATTGTGTTCCTTTCAACATTGGATACCGATACTTTCCGTTGTCTATTCTGCTAGCCCTATGAATCGTTGCTTATGTTACGAACCTATCACATGTTATCCTTTAACCCTGATATAGCCTCACCCCCATACCTATAACCCCTTTGCTTGTTGCCCGTGTCTTACTAGCATGCTTAGGGTTGTTTTGCTCGAGTCTGTTGTCCGTTACTTTCTGTTACTATATCATCATGTTCTGGGGCTCGATGTTAAACAATCAACCTGTTAATGTTTGAGGTAATAATAATTTGATGATAAGGCACCGGCAGGAGGCCCGGCGTGGTTTTGAGGCCTGCTAGTGTCGACCCTAATTAGGAAAAGGGTCTTGTCTACTGATCCATGATGAGCGCACTAACCGCATGTGGGAAGCGTGTATGGGCGCCCCCCTCAATTTGATTCGATTCGCATCTCGTCCAAATC
This sequence comes from Alopecurus myosuroides, assembly GCA_028641055.1. Classification (NCBI taxonomy): domain Eukaryota; kingdom Viridiplantae; phylum Streptophyta; class Magnoliopsida; order Poales; family Poaceae; genus Alopecurus; species Alopecurus myosuroides. The sequence continues at coordinate 235,316,628 of CM054057.1, read as the reverse complement.
GCCACACTTAGTTCGGGCTTTCCATTTGATGCATGCATGTGCAGGTGCGAACCCTTGGCGCCAGGGTGGAACTTTTGTAGTCGGCATTTAGGGCGGCGTGGTCTTAGAGTGCTATGAGGGTCCCCCTTTTCTTCGTGGGGGCTCGATTAGCCGCGCACGCACATCATGTGGTTCTTTGGGCTTGATGCGAAGAAGAGTTGAGTTGTGTTGAGTGCCCCGCTTGGTGGGAAAGGCCTTCCCATCTGGCGGGTTATTCTTACGTGTACGGCCAAATTGGTGCACCCCTGCAGGGATAAATCTTCTCGAGAAGCCGTGTTATCCGCGGTTATGGTTGACTTGGTGAAAGTACTGGCTAACAAGTACTCAGAACAACTTACACCTAACTAATGATAACTTGACTAGTAATAGCCTTATTGACACAATAACTTGAACCATCATTAATCCAACTGTGTGAGTTATCCTCGGATTGCTTCTTTGGATAAGGGGCGAGATCCAGGATGGGTTTTTTTGGAGTTAGTTATAGTTGGTTACGATACGCTATCTTATCTCCTTTCTGTTAGCCGGAAGTTGTAGTATGTTTCTGTAGTTGGTTAGTGCAGCCAGCTGCCGCATCTTTTGTATCACCCCTTTCTTCCGTTGAACCCAAAGCATCTGTGCTTGATGTTGTTGGGTACACTTTGGTGAATTGTGAGTCTTGCTTGCCAGTACGTTTATGTACTGACCCCTTTGGGGCTGTGGTTTCCGCAGACTATGTTTCCGAGGATCCCCATGGTGGCTACTACGTGGAGTTTGACGAGGCTGCTGACGAGTAGATAGCGGACCCGGGCAGGATCCGAGACTTCGTGGATGGGCTCCGTCTTTACGTTTCCGGCCTCTTAGGCCTATTTGGATCTTGTCTGTACTCAGACACTTTGAATGCTTCCGCTGTGATGTAATGATGAATTGTTGGGACATGTGTCCTCTGGATGATTGTATTTGCTATCTCTGCTCTAGTGAGAGCTATTTGCAACTTATTTCAATCTTTTGTGTCTTAGAGATCTGTTGTTATCCATTGTTCAAATGCCGTTGACGTACCATGTGTGCATGTTATGAAGTATGTCAACGGAAGTGTCCTGATTTCTATGGGATGGTTTGCGCAGACGATGGATAGTAGAGAATGGTTGTCACACGTTTTCGTGTTGGCCTGCTCATATTGAGATGCGGGTGCCGGTATGCCCCGTAAGCCATTTGTTCTACTATTTAGCGGACTGTGAGTATCCCCTAGAAGTCCGGGTGCGACAAAAGTGTTCCCATGAATCTGTCCATGCCAGGAATCCATGCGTATTACGGGAATTCTGCAGGATTTTTACACTCTTGTGCATAATACAGGGTTGGGTAATTTCCTTGAGGATGAACCTACCCAACACATTAAACTAACCATGGGTGTGGTGCAGGATTTTCATTTTAAATGGTCCTCAACTAACCCTATGGTCCATTACAAAATTTATAAGGAAGCTGTAGACTTGCCTTTCAATGATTTTTGGGCAACTATCAAGGTGCCACAATGGGGTTCATGTGAGAATAAGAGGGCAGCCTAAACCACTGCTGGAATTATATGAAGAGATTTGCCAAGGCAGAAGCTTCACGAGGGAGAATGGTAAAATACGAGAAATTCAACTCCCTATCATTCGATACTTCACTTATTTTATTTCCAAATGTGTGCTAGCTAGGAAAACTGCCAACAAGATGTCTGTTTATGATCTAGCTTTTCTTCCAGCTGCTTTAAAATGTGATAGGTCTTATAGCTTTGGTGCTTTAATTGCTTACCATCTCTCACTTAACCGTGAGAAGGGCGGAATTTGTGGAGATCTTATTGCCTCTCGTTTGCTAGCCTTGCATGGTGTGGAGTCACATCCTCTAGACCTTCAGTTTCCTTTAGAGAGGCTGAACCTTATTTCCATGATTCAACATAAGTTTCTCTCTACTCATGCTAACATGCGCAACTTATCTTATGAGATAACTTTCTCCAAACAATCAAGGTGGAGAGTGACTAAATCCGAAAGAGTAGTACTTTTGCCTGCACCTCTTTTGTTTAATCTTAATAGCAGGAAAAGATGGCCACTTTAAGAGAGTGAGATGGATGCACATATCGAGCAGTAACCCCAGCACGTTGAGGATGCCGGAGAGGGGGAAGATAGTGATTTCTTCCAGCCTTCCGACACCGCGGGGTTCCTTATGAGCACCCTGGCTATGGTTATGCGCCAGCCTCTTCATCTTCTTCATGGGCGCCCGAGTACGACCATGCGAGGGATGACCCACCACAGTCGGGATACTTCTCGCGCCGTGATTGATCTCCACTTAGGCCAAAAGCCTAAGCTTGGGGGGAGGTACACCGACATCACACTCATTCATATATCATGTTCGGTCGGCTCTTTGTATATCCATGTTTTCGTTTCTTTCATTTGTTTTAGTTTTCCTTCGCTTCTTTCGTTTCTCTTTGTTTTATCGTTTTGTTCTTACTTTCCAAAACACAAAAGACCAAAAATATTTCTGTTGTTTCTCTTTATTTGTTTCTTTAGTTTTTTTTTGTTTGTTTGCTCTATTTTCTCGTTTTGGTTTAGTATTCAAAAATCCAAAAATATTTTGCTTTGTTTGCTTGTTCGTTTTGTTCTTATTTTAATTCGACAACTCAAAAAAATTTGTTGTTCTTCTTTGGTTTTGTAAAGTTTATTGCAGAGTTCATCGGACTTCCGTGTCTCCATTGGAGTTTGATTATCATTCTATATTATTCAATCCACAAGTGAAGAGCAGTAATGATGAATTACGACAATCCGAGTTGTGGCGAGAGGCTGGTATGAACTCTATTTGTTTTAATTTTTTACATATACTCGTCTGTGTGAACATGCTTAGTTCGTTCATGTAAGGTGTATATTATTTAATTGATGCTTAGTAGTTCATGCTCTCACGTGTTAGTTCCAACTTATTAATATAATATAACATGTCATATGAATGTTTGCTTGCATTGTGTTATTCATAGAAGGGTATGACATTGTGGGATCTCCCTCAGATTGTTTCGCTTGAATCGACTTGGCACATGCCCACGCATGCATAAGACTGAAAAAAAGTCAATTAAGCCTCGATGATTTATTTTTCCTAAGAGTATTTGTATAACTTTTATGCCCATGTTTTCTTTATCGCAAGCATTATTATGACAGTTGTTTCTCTCTTGATTGTCGCTCCTCGTCTATTGCTAGACTTCACCTGTACTGAGTATAAGCTCTACTCGTGCATCCAACTTCCAAAAATGAAAGTTTGCCAGATGTATCCACCATACCTACCTATATATGTGGTAATTAACCGCCACTCCAAGTAAATTGCTCATATGCTACCTTTAAAACCTTTAAAATTTATTCCTGTTTTGTGCCCCTATTTTAGCTCATGAGGACGTAAATAGAGAATTTTTATCTCACTTGTTGATTGTATTTCACACCCTGGACTAATGGCTTCATCCGCTTATCCAATTGATAGAAGAGCTGGCAGCGGGGTTCCCATCCCCAAATAATAATACAAATTCTCTTCACTATTTTTTCCCCGAATTTATCAGCCAAAGCATAATTGTGTAAACAAAAGAGAAAGAGGGATGGCATTCTACACCAGTTGCGTCCTTCAAATGGGAGCCGCTCTTGTGAAATCTAGTTGCCTTGTGACGTACTGTATTTTCTGTTTACCATTCGTTGACATAAGCATACACCTCTCTAAAAAATGTTTTCAATACCTTTGTTTAATAAAATAAAAGCTCTACCACATGAGTGATCCATGCTCCCCTCTGCGAAGGGGCTTTCTTTTACTTTAATGTTGAGTCTTCACCTTCTCACTTTATGCACCTTCTTGAGAGCAATGGTTGTTATTCTTAGTGTAATGTGCTATCCCAGAACACGGTCAATTGTAGTATAACTTTGATGCTTGTATCTTTGATATCTGTATTTCTTGTCTTTATTTGAACTTCAGAGGTTCCCTGGCATTTATATTTTGCTCCATTATTAAAGGCAAGCGAGTAACTTTATCGTACCCTATTATGAGCATTGTAATCCCGCATATTGATATACTTCATGTTGTCTATTATTAGTTTGTTGGCATCTTTTTATGGTTTGCATAACTGCTGGGTAACTTTTATCTTGCGCACGTCTTATTATGAATTGCCTCAGCACTTGATCGTGTAGTGAATATATTTACATCATATGAAACAAACGTGTTCGTAAAACTCTTTTACCGCACTGAGTTGTCACTGAATTGCTTGAGGACAAGATATAAGCTAAGCTTGGGGAGATTTGATACGGCCAAAACGTATCTCCTTTTCCGAACATTTTTCTTATTATTTTAATCTAAACTTGTGAGTTTTGGATACCACTAACACGTACTAATGCTATTTTCAGCAGAATTACCTTGGTGTCTCGTTTTTGTGCACAAAAATCAACTTTTCGAAAATTGCCCAGAAAAGAACCCATTGGTCCTAAAACACCAGAAGCCAGAAGGAGGCCTGGAGAGGGGCCAGGAGAGGGCCACACCACCCCTAGCGCCCCTTGTCCGCGCCGCCAGGTGATGTGGGCCACCCAGGAACCCCCTCGGGCTCCCCTTTCGACTACTTATTTCCTAAAAACCTAAAACATAGGGGGCTTTGTCATATTCCACAGAAACACAACAGAGCACCGCCGCCACCCTGAAACGCAATTCAGGGATCAAAAGTTCCTGTTCTGGCACCCTGTCGGGACGGGGATTCGACGGAGACCATCACCATCCACAGCGCCACTCCTTCTCCATCAACCACCATGTTTCCCCCGTCCATGAGTGAGTAAACACTGTTGTAGGCTGGGAGGGATGGAATGGATTGGATGAGATTGATCATGTAATAATGTGAGATTGCTAGGGCATAGTGCCTAGTATCCATTGTTAGTGTTTTCTACCGTTGTTGCAACTTGTTATGCTTAATACTTGTCACTAGGGCCCGAGTGCCATGATTTCAGATATGAACATGTTATTGTTTCATGAGTATAATTATGTTTCTTGATCATATATGCAAGTTGTTTACACATGTCATTGTACGAAACCCGAGGCCCCAAAGTGATAAAAATTGGGACAACCGGAGGGGATGGTTGTGATGTGAGGATCACGTGTGTTCACAGAGTGTTAATGCTTCACTCCGGTGTTTTATTAAAAGGATCACCTTAATTACCAGTAGTTTCCCTAGAGGCCCCGCTGCCACGTTCTGATAGGACAAAATATGTTGTGCAAGTTTCTCATTGCGAGCATGTATGACTATATTGGAACACATGCCTATGGTTTTCCTAAATGTTTGATGCTTTATTATTATTATCTGCAATGCCCATGTTATTATGATTACATGACTTTTGTTATCCATGCAACGCCCGTCCATCCATTCCCTTTATGCCTACGGTACTTCCCATCCTCCTGTTTTCCGTGATTGCTACTGCGGTTATCCCATCCTGCTGTTTTCCGCGATTGCTACAGCTGTTACTTTTTTACTACTATTGTTATTTTATTTCTACTGCTGCTATAAAACTATTGCCACTGATAAATTGTTGCGAGCAAGTCTACTTTCAGGTGTAGCTGAATTGACAATTCAGTTGTTAAGGCTAATAAATATTCTTTTGCTCCCCTTGTGTCGAATCAATAAATTTGGGTTTTACTTCTCTTGAAGACTCTTGCGACCCCCTACACTTGTAGGTCATCAGTCCCCTCTCCCTCACCGTGCACATCCTCTTGCCTCCTCTCCCCCTTGTCGTGCACATCCTCTCGCCTCCCGCCCGTCTTCTGCGGCAGCGCCATGGCCAACAACTGGGAGGCCTCCGGCCCCAACCTGACGAGCGGACGCACCATCAACACGGAGGGCGCATGGGAGCTCTACCGGTATGAGCTCTTCTCCCCTCCGGACTGCCGCATGCCGAAAGGGTGGCACATCTTCGACAGCAGCATCGTCATCCCACGGGTTCGTCGAACGACGTAGAAATTTCGCCGCTACATCGCGAGGCGTCGCAGCTGGATGACACCGGCAGAGCGCCGTGTCCTCGAAAACGACGACGGCCAGCACAACTGGGGGAGCTGGACCGATCGCTTCGAGGAGAAGCGGCAGGCTGTCATCAACCTCGTCGACGGCCCAAACGTACTCCTCTCGCGGTGGAACGCCATCAGGCGCCGCCGCTGGTGGGATCGAACTAGCCACACCATGGCCAGCGCGATCGAAGCCGCCAGGCAGCACGCCGCAACGGGGAACGTCCTCCCTCTCCGGCTGTTGACGCTCCCGCCGCCGTGGCGCACCCCTGTCGAGTAGATGCGGGGAGCCCCAAGCATCGTCATCCGCGACGGTTCACGCCGCCGCCCCCGTCCCCGCCGGTGCTCTCCACCTCGAGGTCGCCTTTTCTTACGCCAACGGCGTCCGGAGCCGCAGCCGCATGCCACTGTCAAGTAGGAGTCGCATGTCAAGTAGGAGCCGTAGGTCGACGACATGTACATCCTCCTGTCGCCTTTGCGCGATCCGATGGAGGGCGGCTGCCCCGGTCTCCTCGCTGCCATGGCCTGGTTGGTGGCCACGTTGGAGCAGGAGGCGTCGGGTTGGCTGACGGCGATACATTCCACCGCCATGGATGCATCCGGGAGCCGCGGCGGTTCCAGCAGCGTGGCCACGGTCACCTCTAGCACCTGAGCCGGGCCCTCCTCCAGCCACGCCGGTCTCTCCTCCAGCCATGCCAGTGCCTCCTCCAGGGGGAATTCGTCGTGCTCAACGCCAGCAACGACGACGACGACTGGAGCGACAACGAGTAAGCTAGGGTTAAGGTTAGGTCTGCGGCGGTGCATTCATAATTTTATTCAAATTATGTAAATATTTCTAAATTTAAATAAAATTACAAATTTTAGTCGCCGTTTTATAACGGCATGCACAAGGTGTTTGTGTTTATAACATAAAAAAGATGATTGTCGGTTTTGGGGTGTCGATGTGGCACCCGCCCACCAAATTTGCGGACACAGGTCCGACACCCCCAAAGGAGGTCCAATTGAGAAGGCTGGACACGGATTTGATGCGTGGGTGGAGATGCTCATCTCCACTCGCTGCCCCCAATTGGTGTCTGGAACACGGCTCATCCGGACGATTTGGGGGCGTGTACGGACCGGAAGCATATTTGGGGACGTGCCTTTCCCACTCGCAGCCCCACTCTGAGCCCCATTTCAGACTCAGCATTTTCACAAACACTATGTGGACGCCGCACGGGCATGAGCTGGGGCACCGCACGGGCTGCTCGTCTCCCTGGTCGAGGAGGAGGTGGCCGAGAGCAAGCACTGGTCGAGGAGGAGGTCCGCGTTCCAGGCGGCGTCGTCGTCCGCGATGGAGCGGTGCTACTGCTATTCCGAGTTCGGGCCGGCGGCAGGCTCCGGGTCGTCGAAGGGTTTCTACAGCCTCTGCCCGGTCCGCCTCCCCCGTCACCGTCCCCATGGTCGGCAAGCCGCTCCCGTCCGTGGCCACGGCATGCCTTCGTCTTCGACGACAAGGGCAAGTACTTCGACGCACCGTGGGACCTCGCGCCGTCTCCGTCCTCCGCTCCGCGCCGGGGGCCTTCACGTGGTACCACGTCAAGCTCCCGCGAATGCTCGCCGGCCGCGGCGCCGGGGCGGCCGCGAAGCCGCTCCACCACGCGTAGGCGCTGATCGAGCGCGTCTGCCCGGCGCTCACGCTCCAGGAGATCCTCGCGCTCGTCGGTTCCGGGCCACACTGCGGCGGTGCCTCCGACGGTAGCGGCGGCAGAGCGCACGTGCTCCGCGTCAGGCCCGCTCGGTAGTGCCTCTGTCGTCATCGTGTGCGGAGCTCGCGATCCCGAAGACGCTGTGGTGGACCGAGAGTGGGGAGGAACATCGGCGGCGGAGAGCGCTGATGTCTACGCACGCTTCTATTCTTGTAGACAGTGTTGGGCCTCCAAGTGCAGAGGTTTGTAGAACATCAACAAGTTTCTCTTAAGTGGATCACCCAAGGTTTATCGAACTCAGGGAGGTAGAGGTCAAAGATATCCCTCTCAAGCAACCCTGCAATCAAGATACAAGAAATCTCTTGTGTCCCCAACACACCCAATATACCTATCAGGTATATAGGTGCACTAGTGCGGCGAAGAGAGAGTAAAATGCAAGTAATATGGATGATAATAAGTGATAATAGAAATCTGAAATAAAAATGGCAGCAAGCAAACATGTAGCAGAACAGGCGGAAAACGGTGTTTCAATGCTTGGAAATAAGGCCTAGGGCTCCTAATTTCACTAGAGGACACTCTCAACAATGAAAACATAATTGAATGCATAAATATCATTTCTTCACTATGCTACTCCGAACCACTCTCCGGTCGAATAACGAACGCTAATCATTGCGTAGGGCTTTAACAACACTCCCCAAGTCTATATTCCCTCTCTAGGGCACCCCAATGTTACAATGAGCGCCATAAATTAGTACTAAACAAACGGCACAATTTCATAGGCTCATCTTCCAACACAAGATATAAATATCATGCTAAACCACGCGGTGCACACACTATCACCTTTACACCGTGATCAAATTGTTTACGAAGATAACAAAACCGCTTGAGTAGCATAACAGATCAAGATCAATCTACATATTCAACTAGATTACAAAGCTCAAAATCACGTAAAGATCACACCATGGGAGAGAGAGATGAACCACATAGCTACCGGTAGAGCCCTCGGCCTCGGGGGAGAACTACTCCCTCCTCATCATAGGAGACATCAACGGTGATGGAGATGGCGGTGGAGTCGATGGAGATGGCTTCCGGGGGCACTTCCCTGTCCCGGCAGGGTGCCAGAACAGAGATTTGTCCCCCCGAAACTTGTCGGCGGCGGAGCTACGGATGTATATTGCGGAAAAAGTTAATTCTCCTAGGGTTTATGCATCGGGGAGTATATATGGGCGAAAAGGCGATGCCTTGAGGTGGCCAGGGGCCCCGCGCCACCCAATGGTGTGGCCCCCCTCCGAGGCTCTTCGGGACTTCTTGAAGCTCCGAGGCTTTTAGGACTTCTGGCTTTCAAATTTTTCAATTCCGAGAATATTTTCAGAACAACTTTTCTGAAACACAAAATATCAGAAAACAGGGAACTGGCTCTGTGGCATCTTGTTAATAGTTTAGTCCCTGAAAACATGTGGGAAACAACATGAAAACAACATGGAACATCAGAAATTAGGGATACGTTTATGACATATCAAACGCTTCATCCGCCGCTGCCGTGTAGGACATCACGGAGGAGGAGGAGGAGGACGCCACGGGGGCCTCGGCCGGGGACAACACGAGCACGAGCCAGAGCGCGGTTGCAAGGAGGACCGAGAGCAACGCCAGGAGTGTGGTGGCGAGCGGGCAGCTCCGCGGCGGGAGGATGGCGAGCGGGAGCGGGAGCGGCGAAGGCGGCGCTGGCGAGGCTTGGTGGGGTTTGGGCATTGGACACGTGGGGAGAAGCCGTCGGCGGTGGCCACAGACATGAACGGGAGCAGCGGCATGGCGTGGCCCTTGGCCATGAACGAGAGAAGCTGTACGTGAGGAAAGGGAGAGAGAGGGGAAAAGGAAGAGAGAGAATGGGGCACGTGGAGACACGGGGTTGGTGCGGGCGACCAAACTTCTCGTCCGGCAGCCCCAAGGCAACCCCTAGGTGAAGGGTTTGGTGTGGGTTGGCCGGACGGAAACTGGAAGTGTCCGGACGGGAATGACTTTTGGGTGGCACGAGTAGGCGAGGTTGGGGTCGGTCCGGACGGAAAAGTGCTCGTGGGTTGCGTTTGGGGGACACGAGTGGAGATACTCTAGTAGGCAGCGGGCCTTTGTTGAGAATATTACCGTCAAAGCGTCACTAACTCTAGGATTTTGGTGCGGGTGCATACTTCCCCAGATATCTTTTGCACTGTGTAGTAGGCGCGTAGCACAGTAGTTCAAACTTTTTCGTATGCACCCGCCCCGTCCACTGACTTGTCCTGTCTTTTCACACGCGCTTGTCAATAAAGTTGCCGCGAGCAGCTTTGGACACCTATAATAAGCGACTGAAATAAGCCCATAGTACCTCATTGGTCACGGAACTACGTGAAAATTAACAAAAATAACCTCAAAATTAATCTTCAGCACAAAATAAACCTATTTGTAATCTATTTCAAAAAATAACCCTTTTGTGTGGCGCCCGCAACTAGGGTGCCACGTTATGCAGTGTGACTCCCCAGACTGGGGTGCCACACTTTCGGCCAGCGTGGCAGCCTGGGACCCGCGCTTGTAAGTGTGGCGCCGGCTTCCGGGTAGTTACACTCTGAAGCGTGGCTCCGTTATACAGGGTGCCACACCCTGTGAGTGAAACTGCCCCGTTTGGGTGCTCACGGGTAGAAAGTTTTTAAGTGTGACACCCTAGTCTAAGGTGCCACACTCTGAAGTGTGGCTCCATTGCTCAGGGTGCCACGCGGTGAAATTTTAACCATTTTGCTATTACGAGTGAAACAATCTTAGAAGGACTAAAATTCACAGAGTAGTAACAGTGTAAAAAGAATACCATAGAAATAGAGTTCACAACATTAGATTTCAAGGTTCACATAAATCTCGAAGTTCACGACGGTACAAAGTTTGCAACAATGGCACAAATTTAAAGTCATGGCAAAGTTCAAGCAAAGTTCACGAGATAGCCAATGTCCATGGCGACATCAATGTTGGAGACTCTATTCAGTCCAATGTGGATACTTGCCCTTGCGGTTGCCCGCTTCATCCTTCTCTTGCGCATGGCGAGCTAGCTCACGCTTTCTTTCCCGCTCCTCCTCACGAGCCCCCTTAACTTCACGCTTCTTTTTCTCTTTCTCCAAATGTTCCGTCTCCATACGTTCATTCATCTTCTATTTCCTCTCTCTTCGTCTTGGCGGTGCTCCTCCAAACGGCGTTTTATCCTTGCCTCGTTCCTATATACCTCATTCTTGTAGTAGCTACATTGAAATAGGTCTATCCACTCGAAATAGCTGCAAAGGGAGCCGTGATGACTACAAAAGTACAATAATCATTAACCACCTAAAAAACGTCCCGGGCAAACATGGATACAGAGGATACATACCTTGAGACGGTCATAGGTAGATTTCTGTTCTTCCTTGTCCCAACCATAGTTGGGACACAACCAAAATTTTCTTTCTCTTGTGTCATCTCAACCATCAGAATGTTTGGCCGTGCAAATGTCTTGGCACCAACACTTAAGTGGATCCTCCTTGGGAGTGTCAATCGCATTCATGTGCTTGAACTTTGTCATGCTTTAAATTTGTGCTCATTGTTGCGAATTTTGTAATGTCGCGAACTTCGAAATTTATGTGAACCTTGCAATCTAATGTTGTGAACTATATTTCTATGATATTCTTTTTACACTCTTACTTCTCTCTAAATTTTAGTCCTTTTGAGATTGTTTCACTCGCAATAGCAAATGGTTACAATTTCATCGTGTGGCACCCTGAGCAATGGAGCCACACTTCAATGTGTGGCACCTTAGACTAGGGTGTCACACTTAAAAACTTTCTACCCGTGAGCAACCAAACGGGGCGGTTTCACTCCGAGGGTGTGGCACCCTGTATAACGGAGCCACGCTTCAGAGTGTAACTCCCTGGTAGCCGGCGCCACACTTACAAGCGCGGGTCCCATGCTGCCACGCTGGCCGAAAGTGTGGCACCCCAGTCTGGAGAGTCACACTGCATAACGTGGCACCCCCATTGCGGGCGCCACACAAAAGGGTTATTTTTAGAAATAGATTACAAATAGGTTTATTTTGTGCTGAAGATTAATTTTAAGGTTATTTTTGTTAATTTTCACCGGAACTACATTGTTGCCTCTCGTTCATACGTGCTCTCATAATGGAATATCTCAATACAAAGTTAGCCCATGGTATGGTTGGGTACTGAAATGCTTCGGTGTATAGAGAATTTCAAACGTGGCTAAAAAATTGGGCGCGATAAAGTGTAGTGCAATATTTGAAACAAAAAAAAAAGAGTATAACATATGTGTCGTATCCTCCATTCCATAATACTAGAAGGATACCCTACGCGTTACCGCGGGATGGTATTAAAATCGGCACTATATTGTAAACAAAATTTATAAGAGATATGATACATTATATTTTCTAAGATAATATACAAATTTCGGTTGATCATAGTATATATTTTATATTATTAATATGAATAATTTGATGGTTTAATAAATAAATAATGTGTAATTTGCATGTAGTGATTAATAAATATAAGTGAAAATAACATGGACAATTGATTGGTTAGAAGAATGGATGATGTGGATAGTTTACATGTGGGAGCCACAACTTCTCGGCGCCCAGTGTTTTCTATTCCGCTGCCGGAATCCCACTACCTACATATTGAGCATACCCGTGTAAGTCATCATGGTTTCCGCACGCTTGGACTGTTGGCACAGCGAGGTGTCCAATCGATGTTTTAGTCAGATTTAGTTTCTTCCAAGAATTTAGTTAAAGTGATGGTAAATATGATCTCTGCTTAACACGGACCGGTAAGATAAAAAACCCACAATCGTCCTGCAATTGATTTAGTTGCACGTCAACAGGCTGTAATTTGGTGCTATATACACCGCATGTGGCTGACAAATATATTGTGTGCTACTTCTGGCTAGCGGTTCTACAAATAAATCATGATCTGACAATGCGTGAGGTTAGTTTGCACTTTCCAACTGGTGGTCAGTGAGCGCTCTGAATTTACTATGCTTAGTTCCCATGCAACTATTTGCCTTTATCCATGTGATAATATATCTCAAATTAGTTTATACGTGTCTAGGTGCCTGGAACGGTGGATATCAAAGCCAACAATTTGTGTCTCCTAGAGCAGGACGATCTCTCCCTGGATTCTACCTACCATCATGCATGGTGACCAACTGACCATCGAGGCAGTGCTGCTTTCTAACTGTATCGGACTTACATAAGGCTATCTCGATCTTTTGCTCTTGTGTATAACTTTGCTTCACTTTGGGATAAGGTCACCTAGATTGTTCATGTATTTAGAACAATAATAAGGGCACATGTTTCCCCAGCATGATACAATTATAAAACTCCGTAAGACTCCTTATCGCAAAACTTGATAAATAACTCTCCGGATGGTGTGTCCTCCTTCTCTCCTTCGGAGGTCGGCTCGTCCTCATCAACGCCGTCATCGACGCCCTGTCCGCCTACGCCATGCCCACTCTTACACTCTCGGCTGGGGCGGTTGCTGCTATCGACAAACTCAGGCGCTTCTTCCTATGGGCTGGGCCTGATCGTGTCTCCGGGGCTAAATGCCTTGTTGCTTGGGACCGGTGTGCCGCCCAAAGAAGGAATGAGGCCTTGGAGTGCGCTGCCTCTTGATGTAGAACAAAAGCCTTCAAATCAAGCTCCTTCACGGGCTCTTCTCTGCGCATGAAGAATCTTGACCACACTGGATTTGGGCTACTATCGACGGGTCCACCCTCGACAGTAGCTCAAAACTGTCCACTCTGTGCGGCACACACCAGCGAGGTCCTCTCCAACTTCTCCCACTCTACCGCGAAATCTCGCGGGTGGCTGTTGGTGACGGCTAGCGTGCATCGTTCTGGCTTGACCACTGGGCGCCGTCTGGTGCTCACTCCTCCTATATGCTCGAGCTGTTTTCGCACGGCATGTCGCCATGCATCACGGTGCGCGACCTGCTCCAAGACGGGCTTGATGCCAACCTGGCTCTTCGCCTCTCCAACACTGCCATGACGCAACGCCTTACCCTGCTTGCTGCTCTAGCGTATGTTCGTCTGAACAACATTGCCGATTGTCACTCTGCGCGGCGCCCAGAGGTGGGCTTCGCACGTCCTCCCTCTACACCCTTTGCCTGCTCGGGGCTTAGCTATGCGACACCTACGAGTTTGTCTGGCGCAACCACGCCCTGTCCAAAGTCAATTTCTTTGCATGGTTGCTCATCCAAAGCCGGATACAATGCCACCCCAACCTCCTCCACAAGAAGATCATTGAAGCTGCGGACAATGAGTGTGCCATCTGTGGTGCGAACCTCGAAACCACATAGCACATCGTCTTCTCCTGCCCCTTCGCCCGCAGCTTCTGGGATGCGATCGGCTCGCCACACCAGCTAAAAACTGTTGCTGCGGCGGCTCACTGCACGCTGCCACCGTCCGCCCGAGACACCACGGCTTCCACCCTCCGGCTGCTCTGCCTTTGGTATATGTGGAAACGCCAAAACGGTGTGGTCTTTAATCGGAACATCCCCTCGCTCAACCTCCTGCTAAAGAACCATCGAGATAACGCGATCATGTGGCGTGCTCGTCTGCCACAAGCTCACTGGACTGATGTTGACCTGTGGCTCGCCATCCTCTCCCCAAACAGCTCGACGCTCTACCACATGTAGTGCGTGGCCGCTGCAAGTTCTCCAACAACCACCCCCACCGCTTGTAGTGCTTACCTGTTGCTCCCCCTACCCTCCACTCCATACATGATGTAACTCGGTTTTTTGGGTCCTTTTCTCCCTTCCCCTTTGGTGGATGAATGAAAAATATACAAGTGGGAGCTTATGCCCTCCCCCCGACCCGGTTGAAAAGTCAAAAAAATAAATATAAAACTCTTCTCGTGCAATAAATAAAGATTGCCACAGTGCATAAAAAAGTTCCTTTAGCTCCTGATATTTAGTACTTCATGCTACCATTTGACCAATAAGCTAGATATTCCATCATCGTTGCGAGCTATACCATTGAGCTTATTCTGAAAATTTAGTGCACAAATCAAAACACTATATTTGATTTATTTCATCAGTGTTTTCCTTATCGTTTACTAACACTGGAACCCTGATTAATTGATTATAATGATGTCATGGTTGCCACTGCGAAAAATTATTATGAAAATAATATAATTAACTCTTTCGTAAAATGTGTTCAGGACATTATTTAGTAACGAATGTCCGCGGTGGTAGGACATTTATCTATTTTGAACATGTCTTCCATGCCGAAGCTTCATTTGATTTACTTTGTTTTCAAGTTAAGCGTTGGACTACACCGCCACTCGACACTCGTGATGTTGTGGAGAAAGTGAAAGAAGGCAAGATGGGGCTAGACTTAGACACATGGATGATTTTAGGAAAAAATTAGGTTGTGATAAAAGTGAAATCATTCAAAAGTTGATTTTTTATCTCCCGTTGCAACGCACGGGCACATTTGCTAGTAATATACAAATTTCGGTTGATCATAGTATATATTTTATATTATTAATATGAATAATTTGATGGTTTAATAAATTGATAATGTGTAGTTTGCATGTAGTGATCAATAAATATAAGTGAAAATGACATGGACAATTGATTGGTTTGAAGAATGGATGATGTGGATAGTTTGCATGTTGAGATAAAAAAATCATTAATACATGTTAGTGGAGTTTGCTTTATAAGCAATATAGATAACATGTTTTAGACTTTTTTCACATTCACATATACTTTCTCTATTTACGAGTAAGTGTACATATAGCTTTTGTACCGGTCAATTTTTTATGAATTTTGACTAATTTTATAAGAAATAGTATCAACATATATGACATTAAAATGATATATTTTGAAATATCATGTCAAGGCAAATCTATTGACACTAATTTGGTGTCATAGATGCTAATTATTTTGTACTAAAGTTAGTCAAAGTTCAATAATTTGACTGCCAAAAAGTATATTTATTCGTGGACAGAGTGAGTACACATTATCTAGACACATATTAGTATACTGGCAAGGTGCCCGTGCGTTGCAACAGAGTAAATAATGTAGCATACCCTAGAAACAATAAGCATGGTTCAAAGACACCCCCAAGCAATCTAGTGACCCATCCGTGTCGCCTATTATCCTCTTTCCCGCAGTCGTCGATATTGGCCATAGTGTTCACCTAATCAGCCTATTATGAGAGAATAATGGTTGAGAAAATATCAATATCCGAGTTGTCATGTTCATATAAGTAAAATGGTAGCCCAATAATTCATTCCTAGGCAATACATTAGCAGATACATAAATTTCATGAAGCCCATCAAGAAAATTAAATCATGAACATTTTCATTCATTCTATTAATTCTTTATTTAGCCCTTTAGTAATCTGGTTCATGTTTGAAAAAGAATCTGGTTCCAGAGTGTACCTTGGCTTTTTTTACTCAAAGTCGGGCCATTGAGCCTTTCCTCTTAAAAATAGAGCCTTAAATCTACCACGAAATAATGCTCACTAAGCCAATATACAAACTTCAATGTTTTTTAACTTAAGATTGAAAGCATATGTTGGTGTTTAGCTAATTTGTAGTACGGAGAAAATTCAACATTTATTTAGAATCATTTGCCATGATAAATTTAAAGCCACAACATGTATCATCGCAACCAGCGCTGGTATCCATCAGATATTGTAGCTCTGCAAAGAGCATGTACAAGGCAAATAATGAACTAACGAACTGAAGTAACATAATAGAATCTGTCCATGTACGTGCAAAGTACTCAGATAATTGAAACACTAAGCATCCATGGTAAAATATGTATTAATACACATGCTTTCTATGTGCTTCCCCCGAACAAACAGTCCGTTCTTTGGGGAAGCACGTAGAAAGGGAAAAGTATCTTGGCGTACCTGCTACCTTATTGGTTGCATATCATACAACTCATATTCTCTCACCTCATAATTACTATGTTATGTAGGATTTTAGCTGACTTGGCATGCTATTTTACAATGGCATGTACATTGTTGGAGATGCCCTGAGCACCCCATCTGAAAAACCACTCGAGCATCATTGTTATCGAGAACAACATCAAGGCTCGAGGTACTCCCGCCACCAGGGCCAGAAATCGAGATGGAGGTCAGACCAGGAACGGCTCACCAATAAGTCCACGGGCCACACTTCGGGGAGTCAGGATGCGTAGTGGCGGATTGATAACGGAGTCTGGGATGGGAGGCAACGACCATCCACGCGAGGAGGCCCGCGACGCTCGCATGGGCACCCGACAGTGCTAGGATGCAGGTTCGCGCATGAGCACCATGCTCCGCCACCTAGCTCAATAACCACTCGCCGTACAGGTTCATCTGCTGGATAGGTTTCAGGGGTGATACTTCTCCAACGTATCTATAATTTATGATGCTCCATGATCATATTATGCCAATTGCTACATGTTTTCTCCTTATTTATAGCATTTTTATACGTTTCCGGGACTAACTTATTAACAAGATGCCAAGTGCCAGTTCCCTGTTTTCTGCTATTTTTGGTTTCAAAAAAGTTGTTCTCGAAACATTCTCGGAATTGGACCCCACAAAACTCGAAGTGCCTATTTTCCCCGGAAGCATCCAGAACACCGAAGAGGAGTCGAAGACGGGCATCAGGGGGGCCACACCATAGGGTGGCGCGAACTCCACCTGGCCGCGCCACCTATGGGTGTGGGCCCCCTGGCCTCCACCGCCTTTGCCCTTTCGCCTATTTATTCCCCCCGGATGGAAAACTCTAGACACCTGATAAAAAATCCCCGAACAGTTCCGCAGCCGCCGTCGTCATCAACCCTAGATCAGGGGTGTAACACCTGGGGTGTTACCTGTTTGTTTTGCTTGCATCATATGCATCACATTGCATTGCACCATGTTTGCATCACAACTGAAAATTTCAAAACAATTTAAACTTTCACCCTTGCTCAAAATTTCCAATTTCAAACTTGCAAACTAAACCACCCATTTGTTCTTCAATAGTTTGACAATTGTTTTAATCAAATTGACTGTTAATAAATTTTCCCCTCTTGTTAAAACCCTAATGGCTAACTCAAAAATTTAAATCAAATCACTCATTAAACTTGTTGGTTTTAATCAAACAATTAATTCAATCAATTAATTAAATCACCTTCAATTTCAAACCAAATGTTTTCAAACAGAATCAATTTGAAACCATAAAAATAATAACAAAAACTTTCTCTCATTCCTTGTATACAATTGAACCTTTTGGGTCACCTTATTAAAAGGTTGATCTTATTAATCATTTCAAATCATCAAAAATCATCTAAATTGATTTATTTTCCAAACAGCAGGTAACAATTTGAAATTTCAAAAAACTAACTTGCCAACTGATAGGTTTTGAGCTGACAAGTCCCCATGATTTTTCTCAAAATTTTTAAAGCCTAAAACCCTAACATTTCCTTCCAATTTCTCTTGCTACAAAAAAAAACAGAAAAGAAAAATAAAATAAAAGGAGCAGCAGCTAACTAGCGCGCGGCAGCTAACCCTAGCGTGCCCCAGCCCAACTAACCTACCCCCTGGCCTGGTAACGGTTCGCTCAGCAGCCCCCCCGTCGTCTTCAGCTGTACGGCGTGCCATCCGTGCCGCCACGGCAGCACAGTGGCAGCTCGACGGCGATCCGCCACCCCTAGCCCCCTACAAGTAGCCCTAGACCCCCTGGCGCCGCCCTAGCTAACCCTAACCCCTACCCACCTCGAGGCAGCCGTCAATTTTCGTCTCCCTCGTCGATCACCACCCTCTGCCACCACCTCGCCGGAAGCACGCCTCTGAATCCTTGAAGTTCACCGGCGCCACCGCCCTCCTCCGTCCTCGTTGACTACGGGAACGGAACCACCGTCCTTTCCCCGCGCTGTTGGACACCGCATCGGGCACGAGCACGCCGTGGATCATCGCCGCCATCCATGCCTCTGTCCGCGGCGCCCACCTCGCCGTCGACTGCAATCGAGGACGCCGCCGCAGTTACCGTGCTCCTTCTCTCTCTCTGACGGCGTGGATCGATCCGCCACCGGTCCCTCTTTGTCCCCCACCCCAGCGTTGAGCACGAGGGACCCCGCAGCCCCGCCGCCGTCCGCGACGCCGCCGTCTGCGCAGTCTGCACCGGGCCTCCGCCACGACTCCAACGTCGGTGAGCACGCCTCCGTACTTCCTCCTCCCTCTCTGTTTGTACAACGTCAGCGCTCGCACACGATCTGCACCACAGCACCATCACGAGCTCTACGCAACGGTGATCGCCGCCGTGAGCCACCGTGGCCTTCTGTCAACTGGTTCAGTTAGCGATCTTCAGAAAATTCAGATAGGCGTTGCGGAAACATAACCTGTCTGCGCGCGTAGTACTGACAACAAACGCGCAACAGCTGAACTGGTTCAGTCCAACGAACGCGAGGGCAAGGTGCTGGGTTCGATCCCTGGCACCTGGGATTAAATCCCGTCCTTTTTTTCGTCGTAGTACTGACAGGGAGGGCCCCCTGCCAGTCACTCGTGCGTCCACGCCAGCACAGCGCGACCTGGGACCCCCTGGCAGTGACTGGGTGTGTTTCTCTATGCGTATAAAACGTTTTGAACATTGCTGTAATCAAAAACTAGTCCTCTATTTTAACAGATTAGTCCCTGGAAGTATTTTGGCAATAAAATTAGTTTTATAACTCCAATAAATAAAAATAAAATATGCCCACTGGTCTAAATTAAATTCTCTATCTATTGGTGTCATTTGTTTTCTGTTTTGAAATTCCAAAATGCAATCTAATTTTGAATTCAAATAAATCAATTGCAAATTTCTAAAATCAATAACTAATTCATTATTAATCCAATAAATGCAAATAAAATATGTTTTCCATGCTATTTCAAATAACCTTTTCAAATATAATTTCTGTTCCATGTTTTGAATAATTAAAATTGCCTAAACAATTTAAATCTTGTTTAATTCAATTAAAAATTGCTAAAATCATAACTTGCTCAAATTTAATTATTTCTAAACATGTAAAATATGTTTTCAAACCAGAAAAACATAACCTTTTCAAATATGAACTTGGTTTAATGTTTTGAACAAATAGAATTCAATTAATATTCCTATTTGAATTAATTCCAATTTAAAACTTGTTTAATATTGCTTAAGTCATAATAAATTCATCCTACCTCCTATTTCAATATTTGAAACATGTAATCCAACTAAAATTTGATGTTCTTTTCAAGTATAAACTTTGTTAATTGTTTTGAACACTTTAACTTGATGAAAACAACAATTACTTGTGTGACATCAATAAGGAACCAAAATTCTTAACATGATAACTAAAAATCCCACCCTTGGTAATTTCCTTTTCCTTTTGCATCTATTGTTGTTTACTTCTTGCTATCATCATGCATGCATCATGCTAATCAACTTACACCTGGTAATTAATTGTAGATCATTGCTTCAACCTTAACATGTGCATCCATATGCAACTCACATTGCATAAGGGTCCATTTAAATCTGTTTATCTTGTCAACTAGTTTATCTTGATGCATCTTTAAACTTGTCATGCATCCATATCTTGATCATGCTGGATCTTTTGCCGTAGTAGTAAATGTTGCATCCGGTGTTTGTTCGAGGTTCGTTTCTTCTTCCCGGATAGGACGTTGAGATGATGTGAGCAACGACAAGTTCTGCTACCTTGCAGGATCTCAGGCAAGTATACTCACTTGCTGCCATATAGCTGCCTTTCATCACTTGTTACCGATTCTTTCCGTTGATTCTTTTCTGCTATCCTTAGTAGTAGTTGTTTCTGTTACGAACCCACCACATGAATCCCTTAACCTCGATATTGCCTCACCTCCATACCTATAACCATTGCTTGTTGCCCGTGTCTTACTATCATGCTTAGGGTTGTTTTGCTCGAGTCTGTTACCCGTTACTTTCTGTTACTACTCTTTTATGTTCTGGGGGCTCGATGGTTAATCAGTCAATCATGCTACTGTTATTGTTTAATAATAAATTTGATGATAAGGCACCGGCAGGAGGCCCATGGGTGGTTTTGAGGCCTGCTAGTGTCGCCCCCTAATTAGGAAAAGAGTCTTGTCTACCGATCCATGATGAGCGCACTACCCGCATGTGGGAAGCGAGTATGGGCGCCCCCCTCAACTTGACTTGATTCGCATCTCGTCCAAATCGCTACATTTAGTTCGGGTGTTCCATTTGCTGCATGCATGATCTTGCGAGCCCTTGGTACCCGGGTGGAACTTTCGTAGTCGGCATTTAGGGCGGCGTGGTCTTCCAGTGCTACGAGGGTCCCCTTTTCTTCGGGGGCTTGATTAGCCGCGCACGCACAACACGTGGTGCTTTGGGCTTGATGCGAAGAAGGGTTGGGTTGTGTTGAGTGCCCCGCTTGGTGGAATGGCCGTTCCATCTGGCGGGTTATTCATACGTGTACGGCTAAATTGGTGCATCCCTGCAGGGTTAAATCTTCTCGAGAAGCCGTGTTTTCCGCGGTTATGGTTGACTTGGTGAAAGTACTGGCTAACAAGTTCTCAGGACAACTTTAACTTAACTAATGTTATTCACCCAACCAATACTAATCTTGACTAGTAATAGTATTATTGACACAATAACTTGATTCATCTTTAATACAACTGTGTGAGTCATCCTCGGATTGCTTCTTCGGATAAGGGGCGAGATCCAGGATGGGTTTGTTTGGAGTTATTTTCAGTTGGTTACAATACTCGATCTTATCTTCTTTCTGTTAGCCGGAAGTGGTAGTATCTCTCTGTAGTTGGTTAGTGCAGCCTGCTGTCGCTTATTTGCAATAACCCCTTCCTTTCCGTTGATCCTAAAGTATTTGTATCTTGTGATGACTGGCTACGCCGGTAACTTGTGAGTATGGGTTTTATCCCCCTTGCCAGTACTTAACCGTACTGACCCACGAATCTCTTTCGTGGCTGCATATTCAACATTGCAGTCAACAGGTTTGAAGTCTGACGACGTTAGCTTGGGAATCCCTCCGGCTTGGCCTGGGCAGGGATTGGACGCTCTCGGTTATCTTCAGGACTCTTAGTCCAATTTGTATCTTGTCGTAGACGGACGATATGTTGTTTCTTCCGCTGTTATTTGGATCTTTGTAATGTATCAGTTGTATCCCTGGCTCGTTTGAGTCATCTTGTATTCTATTGTTTCTATTGTAATTGTGGAATATTCGTGAACTATTGTAATGTTATCATAAATGGCAACCTGGAATCGGTTATTATGCGGATCTGGCGGGAATGCTGAAATCTGCATAGTGCCCGATCTCGGGGCGTCACAAGGGGGTTATGGAGCTGTATCCCGGCACGCTGCCGGAGTGAAAATCATCACCGGAGGCTTCTACATCACCATGCCTGCCTCCGGAGTGATGCGTGAGTAGTTCATCCCTGGACTACGGGTCCATAGCAGTAGCTAGATGGTTGTCTCCTCCTCATATGCCTCCATGTTTAGATCTCGTGAGCTGCCTATCATGATCGAGATTGATCTTATGTAATTCTATATGTTGTGTTTGCTGGGATCCGGTGAATATTGACCTTACGCCAAGTTGATTATAGTCTTTATTGCATATGTGATTTGTGATCTTGCATACTTTCCGTTGCTAGTGGTTGCTCTGGCCAAGTAGTAGCTAGTGACTCCAAGAGGGAGTATGTATGCTAGATAGTGGGTTCATGCCTCCTTTTCGCCTGTGCTCGAGTGACAGAAACGTGACGGGGGAGGATGTGTTTGCCACTAGGGAGAAAACAGCAGTGAGAGTGCCCGCGTGTATAATCATTGCTTATATTACACACATTGTTTAATGCAGTTATCTGTTGATTGCAACATAATACCTAAGGCGGATTGGATGATAACGTGAGGGTGGATTATTAGTCATAGATGTAGATGGATTTCGGTCTATGTATTTTGTTGTAATACCCGCACTAAATATCATAGTAGTCATCATATTATATTGTGCACTACGGTGCAACCTCTATTTGTCAATTGCCCAGCTGTAATTTGTTCACCCAGCATGTTATTTTTATGGAGAGACACCACTAGTGAACCTATGAACTCCGGTCCATTTTCCACACTTTTAAACAAACCACAAAAATTTCCTGCTCTATTTACTTACTGCAAGCATACACTGTTTTCCACACTATACGTCTAATCTTTGTTTTCTGCAAGACCGGTGAGATTGACAACCTCACTGTACCGTTGGGGCAAAGTATTTTGGTTGTGTTGTGTGCAGGTTCCACGTTGTTGCTGACACCGGTGAAGCGTTAGCACCACCGTAAGTGGCATCAACCTTCCGAAGGTCCTCTTTCTCCTACTGGATTAATAACCCTGGTTCTTGACTAAGGGGAAAACTCCTACCGCTGTGCTCATCACACCCTCCTCTTGGGGTTTCCAGCGCAAGCATCAAGGATTTTTCTGGCACCGTTGTCGGGGAACTAATCATCATGAAGAAGCCTCCCCGTCAAGGCACCATCAAAGCGTAGCAATGATTTTTCTGGCGCCGTTGCCGGGGAGGAAGAAGTCTTCTGGTAAGGGGAGTCTCTCACTCTCAACCTCTTTATTTTGTTATTGTCTTGTTTTTATTTTTGTCTTGTTTTTCTTTTATATATTAAAAACATAAACAAATTAGTTTACTTTATAGCTGTTATTTATTTGCTTGCTATTTTTCTGCTAAAATGAGTTCCTCGGAGAATACTAAGTTGTGTGACTTCAATAGCACAAACAATAATGATTTTATTTGCACACCTATTGCTCCACCTACTCCTACTGCTGCTTTCTATGAGATTAAACCTGCTTTATTAAATCTTGTAATGAAAGAGCAATTTTCTGGTATTAGTACTGATGATGCTGCTGCCCACCCTAATAATTTTGTTGAACTATGTGAGATGCAAAAATATAAAGATGTGGATGTAGATATTATTAAACTGAAATTATTTCCTTTCTCTTTGAGAGGAAGAGCTAAAAAATGGTTGCTATCTTTGCCTAGAAATAGTATTGATTCATGGACTAGCATTTTTTTTAAATAATACGTTTTTAATACGTATTTCGGAAAATAATACGCAGATCTGAAATTTTTCAAAAATAAAACCCAATCGGGTACACCGTAACTGACAGCCTCCAGTCGGGTACGACCCAGCCGATAGCAGGTGTAACACCCCAGTGTTTGGGAGGTTATAAGGATCTAAATTTAATATGTGCATTTGCAAAGCATGCATCTGAAAATATGGGAAATTTTGGCGCGAAAGTTTAAACGAATCAAAGTAACCAAAGTTTCACTTGACATGATGAAATAGGTCTAGTTCATCAAGTCAAGAGTACATTTGGAATGATCTTTATACCAAGTATCTTAAGAAACTAAATCATGGGGTTTCACAAACCATAATTGGTTGTGATCAACACAAACTCTCAACAACCTTAACCACAAGTATTTAAGAGACTTGGGATAATTCATTAGGTACCTACAACTCAAAGAGGGGTGAGTATCCAAATCATATAACTAATGATCACACTTCCACAAGACAGTAATGCACAACTTAATCATCTCATTAACATAGATATTATCTCTTATAAAACAACAACCCTCTAAGATATTAACCATTCATACCACACCTTTATAAACTATCTCATAATTGTTAAGTGCACTTTCACAATCAAATAACAAAGGTTCAATAGAACACAACAGATACAAACTAGTGTCAACTCAAACCCACAAGTGGGAAATGACATAATAATTGTATTAACATATTTATCGAATATGTACATATCTCATCAACCATAAAAGAAGTATCTTAAAGAAGAAGTAAAACTTCTTAAACTACTGTTAAACCTTGATCATTACATACGATATTTCCAAACCTCTATATCTGAATTAAGAATGACAAAATGTCATTAAGAGAAGAGTATAAAGTCACAACATGAAACCCGAGAAAAACAACTATCAACTATGATATAAGTCATTAAACCCCAATAACCTTCTAGTGCTCATTGTCTTATTCATATTATACTAGTGAGCATATGAGCTATGAACACATCAATGAACCATTTGATCAACTTCCTATATTAAGTCAGCATTCCATAAGAATTCCACATTTATATTCAAATAACCTTCAACAATTAAAGTATCTCTGGAGACAAGTAATGAATAGCAACAAGTTATAACCGCTACTAGGGAAATTGAATTGATAGCTAAGTAAAACCAACCATGTATGAACAAGTATCTATCTTATGGGAAGCAAAACAAGAAATGTATGGGAGGATAATAAAAGCATGAATTAACCCTTAATCTAGATCTTATCACTACTAGGAAAACAGCTATAGGAGTGATGATACCCGTGACGACCAGCAATACGGCGCGTCACGCCTAATAGCCGTGGCACACCACAGTTTGGTGCGTCGCGCCTATAGCCTTACCCGCGGCGCACCAAACAGATCGCGCGTCACGCCTATGTGTGGGGCCGGGGTGGCGAGCCTCCGAGGCATACCCGCGACGCACCGAGCCACTGGTGCGTCACGGCTATGTGGGATAGGCGCGGCGCACCTGCCCGTGGTGCGTCACGGCTATCTGTTCCACGTGTAGCATCTATAGCCGTGACGCACCACGAGCAGGTGCGCCACGCCTATCCCACATAGCCGTGACGCACCAACAGCACGGTGCGTCACGGGTATACCTGGGAGCAATTTAAGTGGTTGGGACCACCCCCACCTCCCATCCCCCCATATCTCCACCCCAATTTAGATCTGGTCACCCCCCACCTCCTCACCACCCCATTTCCCCCATTTTCCCACCATTTAAAACTTATTTAACCTATTTTATTTGATATATATATGTGAGGGGAATCTAGTAAACACTTCTCTCCACCCCCATCTCACTTTACCACTTTCTCTTCCATCTTTTTCACTCCCTATAGCCACATACACACGTACTCTCTCGGTCTCGAGTCGGCAAGATCTATAGTTGGTGAGTTGTTGGAGGGATATGTATATGTGTTGTATGTATGTGTGTTGATCTCGCTCTCTCTCAGAGATCTCGCTCGGTATCGACCGGTTGTCAAAAAAGATTCATATGGTTGCATATATACATATGCGAAATTGTGTTGCGTATTTTTGATGAAAGTTGTGGATGTCTTAAAAATGAGTTGACATGTGTTGCCAAAATGTTGATTCATTTCCATTTCGGCGACCACGCAATCCGAGAATGTCCTATTTTTAGCATAGGTCATGCCGAATTTTTCCGTCGACGACCATGCATGCATCATCCATATATTACGTAATTTGATTCTAATTAATTTGTCCTTTGATCTTTTTTTACTATGCAGGAAACCATGCATATAAGCACAGGCACCGTGGCTAGATTTATGAAACATGCGACGGCCGAAATGTTTCGAAATAACATGACGGAGATAAGATGTCCTTGTCGAAGATGCAAACTGAAACACTTGATCAGATACGATTGTGGTGACTTGGAGTCGCACCTTATCCGTCGTGGTTTCATGGATGGCTACACTCTTTACCCGACAAGTGATGAAGATGAAGAGTCTCCCGGACATGATGAAGGACATCATGATCAAGATGAAGGACATGATCATAATCAAGACGAACGACATCGTGATGAAGATGTCGGACATGATCATAATCAAGACGAAGGACATCATGATGAAGATGTCGGGACATCGTCGTCGGACTGGGTGCGGGACCCTCATGTCCAAGCTCTACTTCTCAAGGAGACTAGCAACACCAGAGCTGCTGCTAGAGAGAAATCGAAGCTGTCGCAACTGGAGATAGACGTCGTTACTCCATTGTATGAAGGATGCGTGAGCGAGGATACCCGTCTGAACGTAACGTTAAGGACCCTCGAGATGAAGACAAAACACCGATGGACCGATGCGAGCTACGATGAGAACATGGCATTCTGGCATGGCCGTCTTCCCACGGGGAACACGTGTCCAACGAGCATCGAGGAGGCCAAGAAAGTCGTGTGCCCTCTGGATTTACCTCACGTGAAATACCATGCTTGCATTAATGACTGCATCATCTATCGCGGCGCGGACGCAGAGAGAACCATATGCCCGGTGTGCGATGCAACTCGATACAAGCCAGGGAAGAAGGCCTCTCCTCGAAAAGTGGTGTGGTACTTTCCGATAACTTCCCGTCTGCAGCGGTATTTCGCAGACCCCACACAGGCGAAGCTCATGCGATGGCACACGGAAAGGAAGAAGCCAGAAGAGGATGATGGAATTGATCCGGAGAAGGATGACACGATGCTGACACACCCCTCAGATGCTAGCCAGTGGAAGGCGCTAGACATCGAATACCCCGAATTCGGCGACGATCCAAGGAACATCAGGTTGTGCATGAGTACGGATGGATTAAATCCTTTTGGCAACCAGAGCAGCACCCATAGCACCTGGCCCGTGTTTGTATGTATATACAACCTACCCCCTGGTTGTGCTTGAAGAGGAAGTACAAACAGATGAGTATGCTTATTCAAGGGCCAAAACAACCAGGTAACGACATCAATCTGTATGTCCAGTTGTTGGAAGAGGAGCTAGCCACGTTATGGGACGAGCCAGACAATACGTGGGACGCCCATGGAGAAACGTTTTTCCCAATGAGAGCCGCGCACATCACGACGGTGCATGACTACCTCGGTTACGGATATGTCGCGGGGCAGGTGACGCACGGATTCTGTGCATGCGTTAGGTGCATGAATGACACTACGTATCTCCAGCTAGAGAGAAACCCCGGGTCTTCGAAAACCGTGTTCTTGGGGCATCAAAGGTGGCTTCACAAGGATGACCCGTGGAGAAAACGCAAAGATCTGTTCAACAATGAAGTTGAGATGCGAACAGCCCCACGTCAAAGGAGCGGCGAGGAAATCGACGAGCTGTTGAAGAACTGGAAAGAGTGCCCTGCGCCGGGAAAGAAGCGAAAGGCGCCGGCGCTGTTGGAGGGTGTATGGAAAACAAGGTATGTTCTCTGGGGCCTGAGGTACTGGAAGATTCTCCGCACGCCCCACTTCCTTGACCTCATGCATATCACGAAAAATGTGTGCGAGAGTCTGCTTGGCACCCTACTCAACATGCCGGAGAGGTCCAAAGATGGGCCGAAAGCAAGGAACGAATGAGATTTTTGAATATCAGGGGCGAGCTTCATGGAGAAAAACCGGATGATGATGACGATGATGATGATGATGTGTTAGATGGGACGGAAGGTCGCCGCAAGGGCAAAAAGGCCAAGAAGACGGAATATTACTGTCCCCCTTCGTGCTTCACGCTAAGCGAGAAGGAGATCGACCAATTCTTCAAGTGCCTCCTTGCAGTCAAATTTCCTTACGGTTATGCGGGGAAGATAAGCAGATACCTAGACGTACCAAAGCAGAAGTTCAGCGGGATGAAGTCTCACGACTGTCACGTGATGATGACGCAGATACTTCCAGTTGCAATTCGAGGGATAATGGACGAGCACGTCCGCGAAACGTTGTTTGGACTCTGCAACTTTTTTGACGTCATCTCTCGAAAGTCGATTGGCATGAAGCAACTCGCAAGGCTACAGGAAGAGATCGTGGTGATACTATGCGAGTTTGAGATATACTTCCCGCCCGCATTCTTCGACATTATGGTGCATCTCCTTGTCCATGTCGTGGATGATATCATCCAGCTCAGGCCGCCGTTTTTACACTCCATGATGCCGTTTTTACATCCGCAACAGGGCCCGTCCAGACGCAAGCATTTCCAAGGGCTTTCTGACAGAAGAGTGCATCTCTTTCTGCACAAATTTTCTAGACAAAGATGAGAACCCTGGTCTGCCCGTAAACAGGCACTTTGGCAGGCTCGCTGGATGGGGACACCGCGAGGGCCAGCGCGAAATGAATGTCGACTTTCAGGGCCGGCGCAATGACTTTGACCGAGCATCTAATAGTGCTACAACATCTAATAGTGGTCGATCCTTGGTTGGAAAAGCACAAAATGCTAATCTCGAAGTATTACAGTGACCGGGGACAACATAGGACCGAAACAGAAATAATCAGAGAGCACAACATCCATTTCACACAGTGGTTCAGGGAGAAGATTATGACCGATCACCCGGAGACGCCTTATTCTGAAGAAGAAAAACTCATACTCACATTGTCACAAGGCCCCGCACATAACCTCATGACATATCAGGCATACGATATCAATGGTTACACATTCGACACGGCAAATAAGGACCGGAAATGCGAATACCAGAACTCGGGGGTAACGATGGAATCATTAACAGGTCACATCAAGGAAAGATACTATGGTAGGATCGACGAGATATGGGAACTCGACTACTCCGGAGAGAAGGTGCCAATGTTCCGTGTCACATGGGCAAAGAGCGTCAGGAAAGAAGGACAATATTTCACCACCATGGTGATACCTGAAGCCAAATCCGGCACGAATGTCACCGCAAAAAATGAGCAATGGGTCTTGGCTAACAAAGTGGACCAATGCTTCTTCATTACTGACCCGACAAGGCCTAGCCGTGTTGTTGTGCGGAGAGGCAAAAGAAGCATCATCGGAATGGATGGAGTAGCCAACGAGCAAGACTTTGACCAGTACGGCGACCCGAAAATGGAAGATGACAACGACGATGGAACGAAATACACAACAAGAAGAAGCAGGACAACGCTACCTACAGGTCACCCATTCCACCGAAGAAGTCACGGTGTTCCGGGACTGAATTACTCAACCGCGACAAAGAAGGGAAAGAAAATTGTAAAACGCTAGCTAGAGCTACAAGAATCATTATGTTGCCGTGTGTGTGCATGAATTCGACAAAATTAAGATGATGTAATAAGAATATTTGAGATTTTATGACTTCTAAATTAATCAACACTTTATTTGAGATTTTTTGAATTTATATTGATTTTGCAAATTTCATTATATTTACATCTATGTTGATATACTATAATTTGTTATATATATATATATTGATTTATTTTGAATCATTTTGTAAGAAAAAAAAATTTAAAAAATTTGGGGGTGGACAGGAGTTGAACCCGGGTGGGAGGCTAGGCAGCAAGGGTGCTAGCCACTAGGGTAAGTATCAGTTGTTGATACCTACCCACGCGCATCTCTTTTATGTAAATACTACGCATAGGCGTGGCGCACCTCCATCTGGTGCGCCACAGTTAGCTTAGGCGCGACGCACCTTTGGTTGATGCGTCACGGGTAGTTTAGGCGCGACGCATCTTTAGCTCATGCGCCACGGTTACGCTAGGCGTGGCGCACCTCTCTCTGGTGCGTCACGGCTATCCTCTGCTATTACACGGGACCGTTCCCCTCTTCTTCCTCTCTTCCAATCTCGATCTGAACCAGCGCGCAGAGAGGAGATAGCCACCGTCGCCTCCCTGCTTCCGTCGCCACCGCACGCACGCCTCCACAGAGCCACCGCACGCACGCACACACGCCTAGCCACCTAGCCACCGCACGCACGCACGCACGCCTAGCCAACCCTAGCTAGCCACCGCCGCCATCCAGGGCCAAGATCGGAGGAGGGGGAATCGCAGGATCCGAGGAGGCCGGGGAGTCGCACCGCCGTCCAGTACAAGGAGGAGCAGGAGGAGGATTTTCCACCAACCGCGCGCGAGGAGGGAGCCGGACCAGTACAAGGAGGGCATCGTCGTCTTCGCTATCGCGTCAAAGGTAAGTCCGGCCCCCTTCTTCCCCACCCGGGTTCAATCTACCGAGCAATTTCACGAGATTGAGCTATGAACGATTGTCAGCAGGTAGTATGTTTAGGCACTGGATCTTCACATTGTCAGGATGTGCATCAATTCAGTTTGCCTGATGGGTGCCAAGTTATAATAATCCTGGGGTGTGTGTTCGATCATGATTGTGTTCGATCTTCTAAGTGAGTGGTGATGGAATGTAAATACATCCAGTTGCGAATCAAATAGAGCAATCACCGTTAAGTTTGAAATATTGCCTTTCAAGTAGGCAAACTTGTACTCTGTTACTCAAGTAAAAATCTTGCCGTTTCAAAAAATAAAAGAAAAAATCTTGCCACTAGCTGTGAATCACAATATAACAACGGAATTTTTTTGCTGGTGAATTGAGTTCGGTGAACTCTTTGATAATGGATAAAAGTTTCACAGTAGATTCTTTTCTCTCCAGGTGACAGTGCAGCTCTGTGAGTTTCTTTTGCATTACATACTTCGGGAAAAATGCTCTGCACGTCTCTATTTCGTAAGAAAAAATGCAGATTGGTCTGATTCTATATAGGAGTATACTGTATAGTCTCAAAGTAAGCAGCGGTAGGAAAGAAATACAAAAAACACCTAGTAGAATTTATGGCTACCGTTATAGTCTCAAAGTAAGCAGCGTTAGAATTTACACCTAGTAAAAACATTGGTGTGGATCCTCTAATTCAGTAGGAGGGGGAAAAATCTGGCTGAGGAGAAGATAACCAGATAATTGATTTGTATTGGTCTATTGAGTGACAATCTAATTCATCCACAATTTTAGTTGATTGTTGTTTTCATCTTGTTGCTAGGCTGATAGCCAAACTCATCATTCATGTACCACTAGGCTGCTAGCAAATCTTATTTTGGCAGATGTTGTAGCTGGTTACAACAGCCAGTTAACTCCGATTGGCGAGTTGATGACCATCAGTGCTGATCATAAAGAACCTGATCATAAAGAACAGAGAGTTAAAGGCATCTTCTAGGTTGTTCTGTGTGTTTCTGTATCGAGGCTGGTTTGATTTCCGGAGAAGCAAACCATTCCTTTTGAGATGATTTAGTTGAGCAGGGGCGTGTGCAGTTAGGGAGGTAACGGATGCGTATTCAGTCAGTTTTCTCGTTTGTTCATGTCATTTATCTCGAACAAAAGGAGGGCACGCGATGGAGGTGAACTCGCGTTTTTTTGTGCAAGATCATTGCTTGTTTTCCTCTGGTATGTGTGTGAGCATCTAAGTTTTTCAGATGCCAATCATCATGAGTGAATAAATGTACGATCCCACTGTCTGAAACTCTGAACCTGAGTGTACGACCCCACTGTCTAAAACTGCATCCAACTGTCTGAAACTATGAACCTAAGTTTTTTCTTTATGTTTTGGGATGCCAATCATCATGTTCTATGAATTCTTTTGTATTTCCTGTTCTGCCTGTGTGTTTTTGCTCACGCTCATGTGTGTAAGTGTGTCTTGTAGTCAGTCCATCCAACACTTCTTGTAGGTGTGTGTATGGCTATCGATCGATTCACAGCTGAGAATGACTAATCTAACGAGCTAGAGGTTAAGCTGTCGTGTACTCCACTAGCAATAGAAAGAACAGAGAGCGTGTCACTTTTTTTTTCTAATCAGGTTGATGCTAGTTCTAGGCTGCTATTTATTCAAAGTCCTCACTTGGTGAATTGCTTAAGAAAATTTATATACAAGGTGCATGCTGTTTGTTTCCTGCCCAATTGTGACCTTCATTTATTTCCATTGGTGACCAGAGATTCGCCCTTGTGGTCAATGCATTTGTCGAGACATCGTAGTAGTTTTCATAGACTGGGGTGCCATGAGACTACGGTAGAGACGTGGGGTAACGGGATAGCGTAGTAACACAGAACACGGGATTTTACCCAGGTTCGGTACGTCGCGACAGTACGGCGTACCTACTCCTGCACTTCTCACTAATTGGGACTAAAGCCCGTAAATCTGGGTTACAATGTGAGGGTGTAGATCTAGCTACTCGACGAGGATGAGCTTCTCGGCGAGTTGCGTAGAGCTCGAACTTAGAACTGGTGTCACCTAACTTAATCTATCTCCCGTCCGGCTTTATATAATAGCCGGATTAGGGCTTACAGAACAAGAAACCTAGAAGACTACGTTTAACTTGTAACTTGGAAAGTAAGGAATCCGTCTTCTCCTCCAAGCCAGATCACGTGGGCCGTGATCCGGGTTCTTCTAGAATCCGGCTTCTGCGCGTCGGACTACTGGGCCGCCCAATGGACCTAAGCCCATTACCATGTAGGCCACCCTGGTAGTCCGGCTCTTTGTCTACCATCTTCTATACCCCTATTCAGTATATATCTGACAGTAGCCCCCAGGAAGGATCAAAACTCTGATTCTCCGCCTTTCGTCAAATACATTTTGTCCGGGAAAACTTGATTCAGCAGTCTTGATTCTTTCTTCTTTCCTTTTGAAGGAGATGGTAACATAAAACTCGGAACTATGAAAATCCGGCTTTTCTTCTCGCGATCCTTCGCGGAAAAGGAACTCATGACATCAGCGCTTTAATCATGCTGACGCAAGCGCCGCTTGGTTTCACGCGGGAAACCCTGCAACGTATCTCTGACAGATTCTCACGAGAAACGAGGAGATAGCCATCATTCCCCCGTCATTTCGTTTCCCGGATTTTCCGGCGAGCGACACGCGTCGAACATCCAACGGTCGAAAGAGCCGTTGGCACGTATCCAAACGGTTTTCTGGCTATAAATAGCCATCATCGTCTTCACCAGAAACTTTCTTCACTCCCCTCACTGTCCACACCATTGACGCGAACGCGAGCTCGAGAGCAAGTCCCTTGTCCTAGCGCACGCATCCTTCGCACGCCGGAACGCAACGCGCCACCAAAAGATGGCCTCCTCGCCGTCGTCACCGACCCGCGCCGCCATCGACGAGCTTGTCAACGATCTGGATCCGCAATCGGGAGCGCAAAAGCACACCGGCGGTGAGCCGGAGAAGACCACGGCTTCCGCGGCGGGCGGAGAAAACACTTCCGCCGCCGCGGACATCGCGGGATCGAGCTCCGCAGCAACCCCACCGTTTGCACCCGAAACGGTGGAGGAGAAGATCGAGCTCCTCGGCGACGAACTCGCCGCCGCGGAGGCCGCCGCCACCGCCACCGCCGGAGCGGACGAGGAAGCTGAGTCTGCAGGCAACTGGATTGCCTGCAGTATTCCTCCGGCTCTTCTTCCCAACTTGGAGAAGGAGGGCCTGGTACTTAAGAAGAAATGGCGGCTCCCGGAGGAAGAAGCCGAACCAACGCCGCAGAACGGCGAAAGGGTGCTCCTCACCTCCCACCTTTTACGAGGTATGGGGCTTCCACCTTCTTCCTTCTTCCTCCAGGTTCTCTCACACTACAATATCCAGCCCCACAATCTTCCCCCCAATTCCATTCTATACATGGCCGGCTTTCAGGCCTTGTTTGAAGGCTACTTAGGGATAGAACCTAGGTTAGACTTCTGGATGTACTGCTTTGGAGTTAAGCGGAACTCTTCGGAGGGCGCACTCCCAACTTGCGGGACCATATCCTTTACTCTTCGGAGATTCCGAGAGGATTGGTTCCCCAAGATCAAAACCTCTGAATCCGTCAAATTTTGGACGGGTTCTTTCTTCTATCATCCCGACGTGCCTTTTCCTAAAAAAGCCGTCGGGGTTCCACCTTTTGTGAACTCCGCCGCCGTTCCCCAAGACAACTGGGGAACAGAAGCCGTCCAAGTTCTGCCGCCAGATCTACTGAAGATCAAGCGGCGCATCGCCAAGCTCACCTCCATGGATCCGCCTCTAACCGGCATGGACACGGTTCTATGCTGGCTGATTAGGCGGATCCAGCCACTAGCCAACCACAGCGGCCGTCTCCTGTGCGAATACACGGGAGTCAAGGATCCAATGCGGACAACCGACAAGGATTGGCCCGCAAAGGAACTTAGGCAGCGCATCAATCAGTTGGTCGCATCGCGCGACCAATACACGGAGAGTCGGCCAATGTATACGGCCGAAAATCCGGTTCCCAAGGTAAGTTCTCAGTCATTTGGGTATAGTTCTATTTTTTCTCGGATTTCCTGGCTTCTGATTTTGGTCTTTGCCTGTCCGACAGTTCGCGGATCTTTCAGATTCGGACTTGGTATCCGAGGCTGAGCTGGACGCGCTGCGCACCGCCGCTACCGGTGGACGCAAGCGCAAGAAGATAACTTCCTCGGACGAAATTATCGATCTTGACGGAATCCCCGTCGCCACCTCCAGGTTACTTCTTCTGGAATTTTCTTTCATGGGAACTTTTTTCATCCATCTTCGGTGTTTTAAGATTTTCCAGGTTTTTATGTTTTCAGCCTGCCACCTTCCACCCTGAAGTCGAAGAAGCTGAAGAAACACCGTGTTTCTTCCAGCCGAGGCAGCCAACCTTCCCCCGCCATTGCCCCGGACACGCCAAGCACAATGGCGGAAGAGCCTACTGCAGCCCCCACCACCAAGCCCCCAGAGCCCAGCCAGCCCATTGTGTCCGACACGGACACGAGGGAAAGGGCGGCTCCAGAGGTGGGAAAATTACCTCGGACTTTCGACGAGGAAATTCCCACCTTTGACAAGGATTTCAAAGCTATCAATGACGGCTTGGACGCATCCGGGAATCTCTTCGCGGAATACGCGAAAGAGTTCAAAGAAAACTTGGCAGGTTTGCAGCGCATGAGCCAGGTATATAACTCTAGCCCCCAAGCATTAATCAAAATGCGTGCTTTTTGCTTTGATGTTTTTTGTACTCATTCTTCTCCTTGCTATGTTTCAGCAAACCTCCGAAGCCATCAACAGGGAAGTTTTCAAGAAACTTACCATCAAGAATAAAGAAGTTAGAAGTCTTCTCTCTATTCTTGAAGAAAGGGAAGCAGAGCTGGAATCAGCTAAGCTCGCACTGTCGGAAACACAAGGTAAGCATTTTCCTTCTGAAATTTCCGATTCAATCATTTGCCTAAGTTTTTTCCGAGAAGCTGGCTTAACTCGGATTTTGTCCTTGCTTTTCAGCTGCATTAGCCCAGGCTAAACAAGCAGCGGAAGATTCTGGCAATGCCGAAATTCTCCGCAAGGAGAATGTTGAGCTTCACAAGAATCTTGTGAAAGCACAACAAGACTTGGAAGCCAGTAATCTGGCCCTTGGAGTTTCTAATTCCAAGGCTTCCGAGCAGGCTGAGAAGGACAAATCCACCATTCAGGATTTGACCGACGCTCTAAACCTTCGCCTGGAGGAAGTTTCCGAGATTGACAAGCTCATCGGTAAATCTCTTATTCATTATCATCTTTCCATGTTTTACTTTCTCTGTTTTTTCCGTCTAACCCTTTTGGGTGTTATATTGGAACAACCAGGAGATACCCCAGATGGCACTCGAGTTGCGGGCATTCGAGCTTTCGGGGAGACATGGACTTTGATGAAGGCTGCTGCAACGCAGCTGGTAAACAAGTTTCTTCCCGAAAAATCTGGGGAATGCTCGGAGGTTGAAAAACTTCCGGGTGCCATCATGGAGGTGGCGGAGGCCAAAGAATCTCTCCTTCGCTCCGCTGCACGGGGTGGTGCGCGCATGGCTCTTGGCCTCATGCGCATGCACTACCCTAGTGCTAAATCCTGGCGCGTGGCGTCCGGTGTCCCTCAAGGATACACGGATATGCAGCGAAACACCATCTTTGGTGAAGTCAAGGGCCACGCCACCCAGATTGCCTCCATGGTAAATATCTCCGTCAACTATCCAGAAGCGGAGATCCCTCCAATCCCTCAAGACGAAAGCAGCGAGGAGGAGTCAGATGCTTGAAGGGTCACCTGGAACCTGGATAGAAAAAGTAGATAATAGGAGCATTACTATTCTTTCAATGTAATCCAAAATGTAATGCTTCTTTTTGTATGGATGAAACTTCCGTCTTTTGCAGTTTAAATTATGGAATTCTTTGCAAGTTTTTCATATTTTATCATTCCTTTATCTTCTAAGTTCTCTGGTGTATATGCTTTAACTGTCCTTAGTGTTTGAAATGGCTCAAATAGCAATATGAATCTTCATGCCGAGTAACTGGGGACGAACCAAGCAGTTTTTTTGAAACTCGGAATCATGGACCATGCTAAAGGCATTTTTACTAACTAGTTCCAGTAACCCAACACATACACAATCAGATAAGACTTAGAGAAACCAAGGAAAGTTTTAAGTGAAACTTGGGCACGCAGGCAATTCAAGTTTCCCTTAGCCGTTAACAGGCTGAAAAATCATTCAGTTTTGTAACGCCGAGTACACAAGCACAATTCGGGTTAACATTGAGAAATTTGTGAGACCATTGGGAAATAGATGAGGCGGAAACACTTTGCGCTTATAAAAAATATGGATGACAGCATTCCGTCAACTTTATTTCATGATCTCAAAAGATGTTTACATAGAATTGAACTAAGTATGGAAAGGTACATAACTTTCTAGACGCTCCCAGGCTTCCGCAATCCACTTGACTTTGTCGAATTTTTTCAGCAGCTTGTGGAGTGGTAAGGTTTTAGCCCCCAGCCAACTGGTAAATCTGCTGACGGCTGCGGCGGAACCCGTCAATCTTTGGATATCTTTTACACATGTTGGTTTTGAGATATTCAAGATTGCCTTGATCTTTTCCGGGTTAACTTCTATTCCTCTGTGGGAAACAATGAAACCCAGAAGTTTTCCTGAGGGAACCCCGAATACGCATTTAGATGGATTCAACTTCATCTTGTAAGTGCGTAAGTTCTCAAAGGTTTCTCGCAGATCCTCAAGGAGTGTATCTTTTTCCTTGGTTACGACAGCAATATCGTCCACGTAAACATGGACGTTTCTGCCAATTTGACTATGCAAACATCGTTGCATGCAACGCTGGTAGGTTGCACCTGCGTTCTTCAGGCCAAAAGGCATGGTTACGTAATAGTACGTCCCATACGGGGTTATAAAAGAAGTCTTGATTTGATCTTCCTTTTTCATGCGTATTTGGTGGTACCCGGAGTATGCATCCAAAAAGCATAAAAGCTCGGAGCCTGCAGTGGCATCTATTATTTGATCGATTCGCGGTAATGCGAACCTATCTTTCGGACACAACTCTGTTCAATCCTGTGTAATCTATACACATTCTAAGAGCAAGTGGTGTCTTTCTTCGGCACTGATACCGGATTTGCGGACCAATCAGTATGGATTACTTCCTTGATGAAATCCGCTGCTAAAAGCCGGATAATTTCCTTGCCAATAGCCTTCCGTCTTCTTCCGTCCAAATCGACGGAGACCTTGTTTGACGGGTTTCGATCCGGGAATAACTTGAGTTGGTACTCAGCAAGTTCCCTGGGTACGCCTGGCATGTCAGCTGGACACCAGGCAAAAATATCCCAGTTCTCACGGAGGAACTTGATGAGCTCGCCTTCCTATTTGGTCGGTCATCCCAGGTCCCTACGACGACAAATTTTGTCGGATCTTTGGGATCTAGGATTACCTGTCTTGTATTCTCGGACGCCTTGAAGCTATCTGTTGGCTTCCGAGTTTCTTTTCCTGCCGGCATTTCTTTCGGCGATACCTCCTTGGCTAATTCCTTCAGTTCCTCCTTTGCTATAACTCTCTGGGCGCAAAGGGCGTTTTCTTTCTCCAACTCGTTTGCCAGCTTGAAATCACCGGCAATGGTGATTACTCCTCCTTTGGGTCCTGGCATCTTCAGCTTGTTGTAGATATAGCAAGATCTTGCCATAAATTTGGCGAAAGCCGGACGTCCGAGTATTGCGTGATACACGCTTTCGAACGGCACTACTTCGAAGGATACTTTTTCCTGCCGGAAGTGATCTTTATCTCCGAAGGTGACATCTAGGGAAATTTCTCCTAGGGATCGTGCTTGCCTGCCAGGAACAATGCCGTGGAAGCGTATATTGCTGTAATTGAGCTGGGACTCGGAGATCTTCAAGTGCTTCAGTGTATCCAGGTACATTATATTGATGCTGGATCCTCCATCCATCAGCACTCTTCTTAGCCTAGTGTTTTGAACAATAGGGCTTACAACAAGAGCTTGCGTGCCGGGTTCAGGGATATTTCCGGGATGATCAGACTGATCCCAGACTATTGGTGTGTTGGAGTACTTCAAGAATTTCGGGGTCGCAGGGATAACTGCGTTTATCTCCCGAAGTGTTCTTTTGGCCACCTTTGCTGACGGGGTTGCTAGGAAAGTTAGCATTGCTTCTCCATCAACTCTCGGAAATTTGGGTTCGCCCTTTCGCTGTTGTTCCTGGATTTTGTCATCAGTGTCCGATTCTCTGTCTTCTTTATCAGCTTCTGGCTTTTGTTTGGCAGGTTTCCTCTTGGAACCCTTCCCCTTGTTTCCGGATCCTGCATTGCCTTTCATATGCTTATTTAGCCGGCATTGCGCATTTGTGTGAGTTGGTTTCCCAAATTGCGAGTGGTGGACGCAGGGTTCCAACTTAATTCTCTCCCATTCTTCGGGAGTGTAATTGATTGGATCTGGACTGCGGCCTTTCCACTTATTCACCTTTTCTCCTCCAAAGGCTATGTTGACCTCCTTGGGCTTTGTCGTTGACTCCGGAGTTCCTTTTTTGTCAGAACGAGGGGTTTTCTTGGCGAGTATTAGTGACTCAATATTGCCTCCTCTTGCTCTGATATCATCTTCGGCTGCAGCGTGTTCATTGGCGGTTGTGAGCATAGATCCGAGATCTTTGTGCTGTTTAGAACCAACCATGAACGGTACGAGTCCGGGTTTTAGGCCATTGACGATAGCATGCATTGCTTGTACGTCAGTTACTCCAGAACAACTATTCTTCATTACAGTCCATCTGGAGATGAAATCCACGTATGGTTCATCCTCAAATTGGGTGCAACGGTTCAGCTGGTTGATGCTATTTGGGCGTTTGTATGTTCCCCGAAAATGCTGAGTGAATACTCTAGCCATATCATCCCAGCTGTCGACAATTCGTGATGGTAAACAATTGATCCAATCTCTGGCTCCGTCTAGCAACATTAGGGGAAGAAACTTGACAGCTTCCAGGTCTGTCCCATTGTTGATCTGGACGGCTGTGTAATAGTCTGAGAGCCAGGTATCCGGGTTTGTGCTGCCGGTATATTTTTGATAGGTTGGACCAACTTTGGCGAAGCCAGAGTGCAGGGTTATCCTTCGGATCCTGTCAGTAAAACACTTAGGACCAAAGTATAGATCATCCTTTTCTGCTCTATCAATGTGTGCAGAATATCTTCCGGCTGAATGGACAGAAGGGGATCTACTCCTCTCTTTTCCATTGTTGCGCGGATGCGTTTTTCCGGGGTTGTTTCTATCTCTTCCGTTGTCACGCCCCTTGGGATTAGGTGGAGTCCTGCTCCTGTACCTTTCCTTATCCTTAGGCGGTGTCCGAGATCTTTCACGTCTGTGAGGTATATCATATCTTCCAGCTTTCTCAGCTGGGTTTCTTGGAGGTGGCATTATTTTGCCGTCATTCCGGTGTTTGTCTTCCCGATCACGTGGTTTATATCCATCTTTCGGGAGATGAGGTCCGGTTCTAGACGCTGCGTCCCGGTTGTCGGGGTTTTTCTTGTCTTTTCTCGGATCCTCTTTTTTATCCGAATCTCCGGGTCCTTCCGGTCCAGGTGCTCCAGCAGCGCAAGTAGCTGTTTTGCAGAGGGCGGAATTATCATGCAGCCTCCCTGATCGCTCTTGGCCTCGCTGTTGCTGCTGTAATGCTTTTCCTAAGAAAGCATACACCCCTTGGAGTTTTTCCCCGTTGGAGGACAGATCATTGTTTAGGATGGCGAACGCTGCTTCCGCGTTTTCAGCTGCGGTTTTGTATATTGGTTCGCCCTTGGCATCTTTGCCGTTTAACTGCTTTTGCCAAGATGGGTTATAAAACCTTTCTTTCGGCGGCAGTTCTTCCGGTCTTGCGATTCCGGGTAACCTAGTAGGCTTTAATGCAGATCTATTCTTTCTCTCGTACTCCTCTATTTCCTCCTTCATGATTTTGATATCATGCTGGGTTTGTTGAAGATGTTGCCGAGATCGGAGTAGATGTTGCTGTTGCCGTTGGAAAGCTTGTCTCCTGGCTTCCAGCATCTCATGGGGCTCATTGGGTCCCACTGGAGTTTGTAATAGATCCTGTTCTTCTTGCTCTGTCATTGGCACAACAAGGATTTCCTTTTTCTTCTCCGCTGGTTTTTCTCTGCTTGCTTCTCCTATTTCCGGGTTTTCTTCAGCTGCATAAGCTAGCTTTTTCTTCCGGAGTTTTTTAGCAGATTTGTGCCTTTTCTTGGAAGAGGGAGGGTTTTTGACAGGCTCATCTTCTGTCATCTCCTTGACATTAGGGAATATCGGAGAAGTTTCTCCGTCTTCTCTCTCTTCCTCTGGCGGAGGGGTTTTAGGGCTTTCCTGGCTGCCGGCGCCCGTTTTATCAGCTGGTTTTGCCATTAGCACTTCATGGAATCCCTCTTGAAAGGACTTAACCTTTCTTACGAAGGCATCGTCGTCTTCGTCTTCGGAGTCGAAATTATCCGATCCGGTTTCCGACTCCAACCTCGCCTCAATGGCGGCAAGCACGGACTCTGCTTCCGAGCTCATCGTCTTGTTGACGGATGCCGGATCTTCCGCCTCTGTGACGGGTGTTTGTTCTTCCGTCTCTATGACGGGAACGTTGTTATCTGCCTCTTGCACGGGATTTCCGTCATCCGTGTTTTCAGCGATTTCGGATTGCACCATGCCGATAAAGTGTGTATCACTTTTTTGTCGGCGATCTGAGCAGAATCCGACATCATAGTCATCTTCGACTGGGTATAGGGCGGGTGGGATAAATTTACTTCCACCGCAAAACCCCATTGCCTCTGCAGTTAGTCCGATAAAGATGTTAGCAGATCCGATCGGTAACACGCAGGCACTTACCAGGTGGTTTTGCGCCGGTATGTAGGATCCATTGTCAAGGAAGCGCCCAACGTCGTCGTCGAACTCCAAGCTTCCGACAGTGATCGATCTTCCAATTCCGCCAAGTATCCCAGATCGGAATTTCACGCCTGACGTCGTTTGCCCCAAGGTGGGCGCCAACTGTCGAGACATCGTAGTAGTTTTCATAGACTGGGGTGCCATGAGACAACGGTAGAGACGTGGGGTAACGGGATAGCGTAGTAACACAGAACACGGGATTTTACCTAGGTTCGGTACGTCGCGACAGTACGGCGTACCTACTCCAGCACTTCTCACTAATTGGGACTAAAGCCCGTAAATCTGGGTTACAATGTGAGGGTGTAGATCTAGCTACTCGACGAGGATGAGCTTCTCGGCGAGTTGCGTAGAGCTCGAACTTAGAACTGGTGTCACCTAACTTAATCTATCTCCCGTCCGGCTTTATATAATAGCCGGATTAGGGCTTACAGAACAAGAAACCTAGAAGACTACGTTTAACTTGTAACTTGGAAAGTAAGGAATCCGTCTTCTCCTCCAAGCCAGATCACGTGGGCCGTGATCCGGGTTCTTCTAGAATCCGGCTTCTGCGCGTCGGACTACTGGGCCGCCCAATGGACCTAAGCCCATTACCATGTAGGCCACCCTGGTAGTCCGGCTCTTTGTCTACCATCTTCTATACCCCTATTCAGTATATATCCGACAGCATTGGTCTGTTTTTAATTGTTTTGGAGCAGGCTGCCTACCACAGGGTGATCCCAATTTACTCCATGTTCTTTATGAATTAACTGTTATGTCATGCTTCTGTTTGTGTTGGTGCTGGTGCTGGTACTGCTTGCTAGTTCTGGTTTTCTTGTGTTGGTGCTGGTGCTGGTACTGCTTGCTGGTGTTGTATTGTGTTGAAGGATGTTGCTGTGGGTATGATCGTTCAACCGTCAACCCACAGGTTCCACAATAGGCCGATGCGCGAAGACGTATATAGAGTTCGATTTCTTCGGGTGCTGGCGGGCTACGACGACTTGTTGCCTCCCATTCAACCCTACCAGGAAGAAGATGACCCGATACCATGACGCTGCTCCAGTGCCAACCTTGGAACATGGAATGGCCGAAGAGCCAGATTTGCCTGGGAAAGAGGGGCGCCACCCCGCAGACATCGCCTCTAGAACTACCGGCGCGAGGCACCACCTCGAAAACAACCCCTCTAGAAGCGCCGGAGCGGAGCCATGGAAAGACCGTTGCCGCACCGTCGCCTACCCCTGACATGGAGATGGCACAACACCCGGCGGATGACGATCTTGATGCCATGGATTGAATCGCTGATGACTTTGATGGCGGAGATTACATTGCTCCTCCCCCAGAAGAACCCAACCATAGCACGGAGGCTCGTGGTGAGGCTCCTCCCGCGGATAAATCCAATTGCAAGCGTCTATTCGGTTCTCAGGAAGACACGCCTCCAGATGTCGCCCCCTGCACCGAGACTCAGAAAAGCGCGAAGGGAGGAGTTATTTTCAGCCCTAGCACAATGTGGTGACCCAGCACACCACTGCATGTGTAGTGCGCAAGTCGGTGACATAATACTCACATAAGGACTTATCCGTGATTATTACATCTCTCAGAGTCGTACAACAGAAACACATCGGGTCCAAGCAAAGCTATAGGATACAAACTACATTACAAAATGTTGAGAATCTCTTTGATGAATCAAGAAGATCTCTTGCAAATGAAATATCAGAAGAAGCAATTCAAAGCTCCAAGCCAGAGAAGAACTCTAGCTCAGAACTAATCTACTACGGCTGATGTCAGCCCTAATCTATGGCTTATAACTACTGAGTCCAAGAATGGACTCTACCTACACCTTGATAGCTTGCCCTTCCCCAGCGTTGTTGATGAAGATGCTTTACCGACTAAGTAGTAGATCACTCCACCTAGCTCCCTTGGACAGCGATGGCTTCTCGATGACGACTTCAATAGGCTTCAACTCTAAGCAGGGGGTCAAACGAGATAGAATGAGTAACGAGCGTTACTCAGCAAGTTCATGATATATAGAGGGTAGTTTGATGCACTAACTACAGCTTTAGACTCAAAAGAGTCATAAGCTAATGCAAGGTTTTGTAAAAGTTTCTTCAAGAGGCTGCTTTTAATTCTGAAAACTATGCCCGCCATATCTTCACAGGATTAGAACTTTCATGGAGTTGCCTTTCCTGCGGCGTTCGCAGCTCCTTCCCGGAACAGGGGGTTACATGCCAAATCCTTTTACACTCTGCAGAGGTGCGTTACTTTACCCA
Organism: Alopecurus myosuroides; assembly: GCA_028641055.1. Lineage (NCBI taxonomy): Eukaryota > Viridiplantae > Streptophyta > Magnoliopsida > Poales > Poaceae > Alopecurus > Alopecurus myosuroides. The sequence continues at coordinate 235,272,943 of CM054057.1, read as the reverse complement.
TGGACGACCAAGACCATGTTGCACAACCAGGTGTACATTCCTGTCCACTCCCACTCAGGTGTGGGGCCCGGTTGTTGGTCCAAGCCAAACCGTGCTTCTCCGTACAACGCATGCCCACCCATTTCTGCCAGCAGGTTGAACGCCTGATTCCACCCCTCACGATGGATATCTACGCGCCCCTGGCAGACCATCATAGACCCGTAGAGTCCGCGGGAATTAAGGGATCCCACCCATGTGCATGTAGTCCCGCAAGACCTACAGCGTATGTCTCTGGTAGCCCGTTGACATGCGAACGAGAAAAGTATCACGGCTGACTTACTCCCCCCATAGAAGATCCATGGTCAACGCGAATTTACGGCGCAAGAATCCTGACGACAGTTGTTGTTAATTCCTAGGTAATACGTTCCCATGCAGATGGAACCTTCCTTTGACCTATTCATCTTACCATGGTTCCATCCACCCACCAAACAGAACACTACCACTCGGGTAGTCATTCAATTAGTCATATTATTATAAAAATAGGATCATGCATTCTTTTTAGAATAGGTGGTAATACGATAGGGTTTTTGCAAATAGTTTGTTATGAAATACTGCAAAGGATATGATCAAGTGATGAACTTGCTAGTGATTGAAATAACCATAATAATCAATGTCTTCGGGGTTCGAGGGTCACGTAGGAACTCCCGACATCTGAAAGATAACAAAGTAGTCCCGGTAAGGACTACAGAAAACACTGGCAAGAATGATACATGCATAGTAATGAGATGCATCGTGAAATACCCTGGAAAATACCCCAGCTTACAAGTGTAAGCCACGTTTGATACGATATCTCAATCACACATGTTTTAGGTGAATTATTTCATTACTTGAGGTGATGTGGTTATTACTTCTTTTAGATTTACATGTGTTTCACTTTTACTTAGCAAACAAATGTTTTCATGTTTAAGTAGAACTTATGATTACTTGGTGAGGTAACAAGACAATAGTACATGGAAAAGAATTATTGAAAAGGTAACAAACATGTTTGACCTTATTTTCCAAAAGTGTAGAGATGATGACAATGAGTTTAGTTGAAAATGATGGTTTTATATAACTAACTCTATCATCACACAACTTGCTATTGACATGTGATGATAGGTTTATCAGGTGTGAAAACATGAGGTTTTTATTAATAAGGAAAATAATTTGTGGCAACTATTTCTTGTCATAATGAAATATAATAGAGTTCAAGTAGATATTTAGAAACAAGTTTATAGTTTAATCAAAATATTTTCGGTTTGACATATTTGAATGTGAAATGCTTTTCTCTTTAATTTGATATATCATTCAATGCCTTTTGAAAATATTTGTGTAAATTATTAATTTATTAATTTTAAATGAATTAAATGACTAGGAAAATATTGCACACATGAAAACTTGGTCAAATGACTTTGAAAACATCATAGGTGGATTGCATTTGTCATTTGGAGCATTTTGGTATATAGCTTGTACTTTTCTGATTTTATGAATTATTTATTATTTTTCTTAATTTTAAATGATTTAATTAATTAAAGAAAAATATTTAATTTTAAACTTTATCAAATTCATTTGGAAATGTCATAATCGAATAGATTTTATTTTTCTGATTAATATGATATGTTATTTATATTTTTCTGATATACAGAATTAAAGTTATTGAATTATAAAGTTTTTATATCTAAATAAAGAAAAGAAAAAGGAAAATGTTTAGGACGTCATGCTGACGTCATGACTACGTCATCAATGGAGGGGATTGGTACCGTGAGGTTGCAATCAACCGATTTGATGCGAATTTGTTCGGTCTCTTGGTACGACGAGGTAGAGCGTGGCTCAGGGAACTTAGGGGTGGTGGCTATTGGACCATATGGTCGTTGAGTGGCTGGCGGCGAGCTCATCTGCGACGGACGGCGGCAGTTGATGGCGCCACGACGAACCCGGAAACGATTGACCAAATGGAAAGCACCATAATGCTCTACGGCTTACCAGGAACTCGGTGGGATAGACGGTGAGGCACGGAGAGGTCCCAATCACCGGCGACGAGTAATTTCCGGTGGCGGCCGGAGAGAAAGGAATGACGAAATTCCGACGATCTTGTCCATCCTCGACCTTGGTCTTGCTCGAGTCGATGGAGTAGGACCTGGCGGTTCTTGTGGTACTTCCGGTGGCTCGCGAGGTGGCCGGAAACGACGGCAACGGCCGGCGGCTGTGAGGTTAGGGTTAGGGTTTGGCTCGGGTTCATCACACAGAGAGAGAGAGGGAAGCTGCGAGGCAGCGAGTGAGAGAGAAAGAGAGATGCAGACGTCTCCTTGGGGTTCTTATCCTCTCGGATCGGCGGCAGCAGGAGGTGGCATCGACAAGGCCACGACGACGCTCTCCTCTGCCTTCTGGCAGAGGAAGAAGAAAGGAAAATGAATTGCCAGTTTTTGATAACCCCCTGGAATTTACGATATTTACAACTAAGTCCCTCTGTCTTTAAAACTGAGAAGAATTTCTTGTTTTTAGGGCATTTTTGTGAACAGAAAAATTATTAAAAATCAGTTCTGAATTCCTTATCAAATTCTCCACCTCACCATGTTTTGTTTTGGTGGATTTGAAGAATACTTGTATTTTTTATTTAGGGTGCTAGATTAAGTGATTTTTATTATTTCTCACCATTTAATTGGTTAAATGGCTTTACAACTATTTTAAGCATCATTATCATGAGCACACAATGAACATGTGGTTTAACAAGGTGATATAATTTAATTGGACAATTTTAAGTATAATCCCTTAAAGAAAGTAATTTAGTAAAACTATTTGGTACTATTTCTATGCACTGTAATGAAAATAATTTAATATGGAATTTCATTCCATGCCCCACCAAATGATTTTAATGAGTGAAGGAACTTGTTTTCTTTTATAAAACTATGTTATTTTCATAGTTAAAACTCTTAGCAATTTTAGTAGACATTTTACTTAGGTAGGTGTAAGCTTTATTTGAGAACTTATGTTCTTTATAAGGTGGAAAACATGTGTGTCTTTAGAACCTATTTGTTTGTTTTCCACCAGTTTCCAAGTGTGGATATTATCTAATGTTGTTTTAGGACATGTAATAATTTGCATGGTTATATGTAGATGAATATCTGTTATCGTCTCTTAGTCTTACATATGAAAAGGATTCGGAAAACAAGGTATTAAGCTTGTTTTCATCTACCTCCACATATCAAGACATGTGGATGTAATGACTTGTTATTCTTTCATACTTAATAATTGTTTTCATTTAATATATTACTATGAGTTCCTCATTTCTGATGGGCCTGACAAAGGTTATTGGTTCTTTATTATATCCTAATGATTCTCTAAATAATTTCTTACGATCCCTTACTGCGGCAGTGTTGCTCCTTGTGGTCTTCTGTTGCTTGATGTTCTTCTCTCTAGTTGCCACTAGTCTTCTGGTACTGCCTTTGTCATTTTCAAGCAATATTATCCTTTGTTTGTCTCTTGAATTAAGAACTTCATCACTAGATCTCATAGGATATATATGGGGTGGTCCCCACATACTAAATTTAGTAGTAATTTGTATCTCCTGATGAAATGAATACACTTGATTCCATAACCATTTCATTCTTGTGGTGTATTCAATTAAGATGAAGATTATCTTATTGAAACTCAATTGTTTTAATGCTTACATGAATATTCTGTTCACAAGGTTGATCTGACCCTGTAATCAAATTATTCTTATATAACATCAAACACTTGGATTTCAACATGTTGCTTGTTTTCTTCCCTATCTTGGTTTCTTCCTTACTTATATGTGGTTCATGTTATAATGTGGTTTATTATTTTCTCCTTGTTATACTTATCCTTCTATGGATCATGGTTTTGTATATAACAGAATGTAGGTGTATTTTATAACATCAGTTTTCCTTATGCATATAAGAAGAATTTGTTGACAAGTTTGCAAGGCTTGCCCTCAAATTCCTTTTCATATACAAATGGCTGATAGATACAAGATTATCAAACCTTGTGTTTATTTGTATAAGACACTCAATTGTTAGAGCCTACAAAAGTGATTTGTTAACAAGGTTGCAAACTTGTTTCCAAACTACTTCTATATAATACCAACATTAGAATACCACATTGTTTCTAGATTGTTTAATAAGGATTGATCTTGGGGTATGATTTTCCAAATTCTTTAGGATAGTTTGAGTTAGCACTTCTAAGACAACCTAAAGAATCCTTCTGTAGATCTTCTTGTGGTAGTTCCTCCTTTCTTATGGGTTGCTTATCTTGTAGAATGACTTGGAGAAGATTGGGAAACAAGATAGAATGGTCTTGACAACATAACAAGATCTAGATTAAGAGTTAGTTCATGCTTTTATTATCCTTCTATATACTTCTTATTTTATTTCCCAAAAGATATGTAATTATACCATATAGGATTTATTTACTTAGTTATTAATTCAATTCCTCTAATAGAAGTTATAACTTTTTGTTATTCGTTAGTTGTATGAGATACTTTAGTTGTTGAATGATGAGTTGAATAGAAATATGGAGTGTTTATGGAATGATGTCTTTAGATAGTAAGTTGATCAAATGTTTCATTGATGTGTTAAGATCTCATATGCTCACTTGTATGAGATGATTAAAACAATGAGCATGTGAAAGTTATTGGGTTTAATGACTTATGTCAAAGTTGTTAGTTGTTTTTCTTAGGTGTCATGTTGTTACTTTATATCCTTCTCTTTATTAACTTTGGCATTCATAATGCAGATATAGAGGTTTGGGAATAGCCTATGTAATGATCAAGGTTTAATAGTAGGTTAAGAAGACTTATTTCTTATTTTAGATACTTCTTTTATGATTGATGAGATATGTACATATTCGATAAATATGTTAATACAGTTATTATATCATTTTCCACTTGTGGGTTTTGAGTTAACACTTGTTTGTATCAGTAGTATTCTATTGATTCTTTGTTATGTACTTGTGATGGTTCACCTGATAATTATGAGATGATTTTTAGAGATGTTGTGGAAATGAATTATAACATAAATAGTTCATGATTAGAGGATGCATTATCTCTTCTGTTGTGATGGTTCACTGGTGCATTACTATCTTGTGGAAGTGTGGTCATTAGTTATGAGATTTGGATACTCACCCCTCTTCGACTTCTAGATACCTAGTGAATCATTCCAAGTCACTTATAGACTTGAGGTTAGACTTATTGAGAGTTAGTGTTGGTCATAACCAACTATGGTTTGTGTAACCAGATGATTTGGTTTCTTAATACTTGTTATAAAGATCATTCCAAATGTACTCTTGACTAGATGAACTAGACCTACTTCATCATGTCAAGTGAAACTTTGGTCACTTTGATTCGTTTGAACTTTCGCGCCAAAATTTCCCGTACTTTTATATGCATGCTTTGCAAATGCACATATTAAATTTAGATCCTTATAACTTCCCAAACACTGGGATGTTACAGTATCTCCCCCTTAACAAGAACTTCGTCCCGAAGTTCAACCTCTCTCACGTAAAGATAGGTAGAGAGAACTTCTGTAGTCCTTTGAATCTTCATATCTGTTTTCTTGTGTTGACCTTGGCATGTGTATCCTCTTGGCTTGATTGTTCACCTTCCACTGTCTTGTATAATAATCAAATGCTAAGCCTATTGTTATGACAACTCTGTTTTGTTACTAGGCCTTCCTAATGGTCTCACGAAGAACACGTGGTATTTCCACCACATAGTGGATACCAAGTTTCGTTCTCCAATCAATAGGTATGGTTTCCTACCTCTCAGAATTTTCTGAAGAACAATTGGTACATCCACCAGGTGATGAATAACCAATAAGATTCTTCCAATACACTGGATATTGTCCATGGTTTGGACTCCATTTGGTTCAGTCTAATGGTCTGAAGATAAAGATTTTTCAAAGAAACTTGTACAAAGTAATGTACACTGACTTAGACTCTTCTAATTAGTAAAAATATCTTCGAGTTTCCTCGTGTTTTAACTTTTTTCTACAGATGACTACAACCTATTCCACTGGTTACTTCCTATGGTCTTTCTACATCTTTGGGTGGTTACTACTATGGGACAACTCTATAAGTTTATCTATCGAACTTCTACACTTTTCCTTCTAGGATATAACTACTCATGTTATCTTCTTGGCATCACTTGTGGTATATCTCCATGTGTTGTTGAAGTATGTAACCAACTCCAAACAAGATGTGGAATGTGGTCCATTCCCATCAGTGTCCTCATTGTCGTCTTCCTTCTTGACTTTCTGGTCTTCTAGAGCTTTGGTGGTTACTTCCATCAGCTGATATTTTAGACCGCTCTCATACTAAACCTACACCCTCTAGAACAGTAACATCAAGAAGGAACTCAAGGTTTGCACATGCATATGCACTTCAAGTTCAATCTTTATGTACAAATCTAGTCAATCAAAGATCCAAATAAAATCCAATAAATCCCAAATGCAGTTATCACTCATGCATCAAAAGCCCGTGAAATAAAAGTACTTAGAGTAAAACATCTCAAGTACCAAGGCTCTTAAATGCTATACACTACAAGTAGGTATATATTACCTTGTAATCCTAGTCTACACAACCACTCTTTGCCTCGGTAATTATTCCAATTGCATGCCTTACTGCACTGGAATACACCAAGACAAAAATAATCCTATAGTAGTTGTTGTCTAACTTGATTCCATATAGGACTAAGTACCATGACAACTAAAGTCCTTCATTTTGATCACGATAATCTTCTCATGACATTTGTTGATCCTTCATGCTGTTGATCACACCTTAGGAGTAGTAATGTAGCTTCCATCCATGTTTATGCCTTCTCCTAGTTCTATACTATACTATACTATAATGATTCACCTCTAGAGTTGATAACTAAGGATATGCTATGTACCCCATAGTTACCAGAGTTTAATGACTCTTATTGATTCTCTAACATCCAGTATTGATGACTCCTATACTAACTCAATACCATGTTCTACTCCATCCTATACATTCATAGAATGGGGTAATCATTACTTTGACTTAATCTTCTCTGACTATGTCAAAACTCTTTTTCTCAATAAAACTGATCGATGATAGACTTATAACTATTCATACCTAGGTATAAAGAAATTAGATAAGTATATTTACTCAAGTTGAGTAAGAATAATTCTATACAAGTATGATTATATCATTCTCAAGTGGATGATCATCATAGTTGTAGGAAGTGTGGTTTAGATAAGATGGCTTCCTATAGTCTTTACCAACCTACAGATCTCCTAAAATGTTTTAAACCTAAGGTCGCTTCGCTCTGATACCATCTGTGGTGACCCAGCACACCACTGCATGTGTAGTGCGCAAGTCGGTGACATAATACTCACAGAAGGACTTATCCGTGATTATTACATCTCTCAGAGTGGTACAACAGAAACACAGCGGGTCCAAGCAAAGCTATAGGATACAAACTACATTACAAAATCTTGAGAATCTTTTTGATGAATCAAGAAGATCTCTTGCAAATGAAATATCAGAAGGAGCAATACGAAGCTCCAAGCCGGAGAAGAACTCTAGCTCAGAACTAATCTACTACGGCTGATGTCAACCCTAATCTATGACTTCTAACTACTGAGTCCAAGAATGGACTCTACCTACATCTTGATAGCGTGCCCTTCCCCAGCGTTGTTGATGAAGATGCTTTACCGACTAAGTAGTAGATCACTCCACCTAGCTCCCTTGGACAACGATGGCTTCTCGATGACGACTTCAATAGGCTTCAACTCTAAGCAGGGGGTCAAACGGGATAGAATGAGTAACGAGCGTTACTCAGCAAGTTCATGATATATAGAGGGTAGTTTAATGCACTAACTAATGATTTAGACTCAAAAGAGTCATAAGCTAATGCAAGGTTTTGTAAAACTTTCTTCAAGAGGTTGCTTTTAATTCTGAAAACTATGCCCGCAAGATCTTCACACGATTAGAACTTTCATGGAGTTGCCTTTCCTGCGGCGTTCGCAGCTCCTTCCCGGAACAGGGGGTTACATGCCACATCCTTTTACACTCTGCAGAGGTGCGTTACTTTACCCATGGACGACCAAGACCATGTTGCACAACCAGGTGTACATTCCTGTCCACTCCCACTCAGGTGTGGGGCCCGGTTGTTGGTCCAAGCCAAACCGTGCTTCTCCGCACAACGCATGCCCACCCATTTCTGCCAGCAGGTTGAACGCCTGATTCCACCCCTCACGATGGATATCTACGCGCCCCTGGCAGACCATCATAGACCCTCAGAGTCCGTGGGAATTAAGGGATCCCACCCATGTGCATGTAGTCCCGCAAGACCTACAACGTACGTCTCTGACAGCCCGTTGACATGCGAACGAGAAAAGTATCACGGCTGACTTACTCCCCCATAGAAGATCCATGGTCAACGCGAATTTACGGTGCAAGAATCCTGACGGCAGTTGTTGTTAATTCCTAGGTAATACGTTCCCATGCAGATGGAACCTTCCTTTGACCTATTCATCTTACCATGGTTCCATCCACCCACCAAACAGAACACTACCACTCGGGTAGTCATTCAATTAGTCATATTATTATAAAATTAGGATCATGCATTCTTTTTAGAATAGGTGGTAATACGATAGTATTTTTGCAAATAGTTTGTTATGAGATACTGCAAAGGATATGAGCAAGTGATGAACTTGCTTGTGACTGAAATAACCATAATAATCAATGTCTTCGGGGTTCGAGGGTCACGTAGGAACTCCCGACATCTGAAATATAACAAAGTAGTCCCGGTAAGGAGTACAGAAAACACTGGCAAGAATGATACATGCATAGTAATGAGATGCATCGTGAAATACCCTAGAAAATACCCCAGCTTACAAGTGTAAGCCACGTTTGATACGATATCTCAATCACACATGTTTTAGGTGAATTGTTTCATTACTTGAGGTGATGTGGTTATTACTTCTTTTAGATTTACATGTGTTTCACTTTTACTTAGCAAACAAATGTTTTCATGTTTAAGTAGAAGTTATGATTACTTGGTGACGTAACAAGACAATAGTACATGGAAAAGAATTATTGAAAAGGTAACAAACATGTTTGACTTTATTTTCCAAAAGTGTAGAGATGATGACAATGAGTTTAGTTGAAAATGATGGTTTTATATAATTAACTCTATCATCACACAACTTGCTATTGACATGTGATGATAGGTTTATCAGGTGTGAAAACATGAGGTTTTTATTAATAAGGAAACTAATTTGTGGCAGCTATTTCTTGTCATAATGAAATATAATAGAGTTCCAGTAGATATTTAGAAACAAGTTTATAATTTAATCAAAATATTTTCTGTTTGACATATTTGAATTGGAAATGCTTTTCTCTTTAATTTGATATATCATTCAATGCCTTTTGAAAATATTTGTATAAATTATTAATTTATTAATTTTAAATGAATTAAATGACTAGGCAAATATTGCACACATGAAAACTTGGTCAAATCACTTTGAAAACATCATAGGTGGATTGCATTTGTCATTTGGAGCATTTTGGTATATAGCTTGTATTTTTCTGATTTTATGAATTATTTATTATTTTTCTTAATTTTAAATGATTTAATTTATTAAAGAAAAATATTTAATTTTAAACTATATCAAATTCATTTGAAAATGTCATAATCGAATAGATTTTATTTTTCTGATTAATATGATATGTTATTTATATTTTTCTGATATATAGAATTAAAGTTATTGAATTATAAAGTTTTTATATCTAAATAAAGAAAAGAAAAAGGAAAATGTTTAGGACATCATGCTGACGTCATGACTACGTCATCAATGGAGGGGATTGGTACTGTGAGGTTGCAATCAGCCGATTTGATGCGAATTTGATCGGTCTCTTTGTACGACGAGGTAGAGCGTGGCTCAGGGAACTTAGGGGTGGTGGCTATTGGACCATATGGTCGTTGAGTGGCCGGCGGCGAGCTCATCTGCGACGGACGGCGGCGGTTGATGGCGCCACGACGAACCCGGAAAAGATTGACCAAATGGAAAGCACCATAATGATCTACGGCTTACCAGGAACTCGGTGGGATAGACGGTGAGGCACGGAGAGGTCCCAATCACCAGCGGCGAGTAATTTCCGGTGGCGGCCGGAGAAAAAGGAATGACGAAATTCCGACGATCTCGTCCATCCTCGACCTTGGTCTTGCTCGAGTCGATGGAGTAGGACCTGGCGGTTCTTGTGGTACTTCCGGTGGCTCGCGAGGTGGCAGGAAACGACGGCAACGGCCGGCGGCTGTGAGGTTAGGGTTAGGGTTTGGCTCGGGTTCATCACACAGAGAGAGAGAGGGAAGCTGCCAGGCAGCGAGTGAGAGAGAAAGAGAGATGCAGACGTCTCCTTGGGGTTCTTATCCTCTCGGATCTGCGGCAGCAGGAGGTGGCATCGACAAGGCCACGGCGACGATCTCCTCTGCCTTCTGGCAGGGGAAGAAGAAAGGAAAATGAATTGCCAGTTTTTGATAACCCCCTGGAATTTCCGATATTTACAACTAAGTCCTTCTGTCTTTAAAACTGAGAAGAATTTCTTCTTTTTAGGGCCTTTTTGTGAACAGAAAAATTATTAAAAATCAGTTTTGAATTCCTTATCAAATTCTACACCTCACCATGTTTTGTTTTGGTGGATTTGAAGAATACTTGTATTTTTTATTTAGGGTGCTAGATTAAGTGATTTTTATTATTTCTCACCATTTAATTGGTTAAATGGCTTTACAACTATTTTAAGCATCATTATCATGAGCACACAGATGAACATTGGTTTAACAAGGTGATATAATTTAATTGGACAATTTTAAGTATAATCCCTTAAAGAAAGTAATTTAGTAAAACTATTTGGTACTATTTCTATGCACTGTAATGAAAATCATTTAATATGGAATTTCATTCCATGCCCCACCAAATGATTTTAATGAGTGAAGGAACTTGTTTTATTTTATAAAACTATGTTATTTTCATAGTTAAAACTCTTAGAAATTTTAGTAGAAATTTTACTTAGGTAGGTGTAAGATTTATTTGAGAACTTATGTTCTTTATCAAGTGGAAAACATGTGTGTCTTTAGAACCTATTTGTTTGTTTTCCACCAGTTTCCAAGTGTGGATATTATCTAATGTTGTTTTAGGACATGTAATAATTTGCATGGTTATATGTAGATGAATATCTGTTATCGTCTCTTAGTCTTACATATGAAAAGGATTAGGAAAACAAGGTATTAAGCTTGTTTTCATCTACCTCAACATATCAAGACATGTGGATGTAATGACTTGTTATTCTTTCATACTTAATAATTGTTTTCATTTAAGATATTACTATGAGTTCCTCATTTCTGATGGGCTTGACAAAGGTTATTGGTTCTTTATTATATCCTAATGATTCTCTAAATAATTTCTTATGATCCCTTACTGCGGCAGTGTTGCTCCTTGTGGTCTTCTGTTGCCTGATGTTCTTCTCTCTAGTTGCCACTAGTCTTCTGGTACTGCCTTTGTCATTTTCAAGCAATATTATCCTTTGTTTGTCTCTTGAATTAAGAACTTCATCACTAGATCGCATAGGATATATATGGGGTGGTCCCCACATACTAACTTTAGTAGTAATTTGTATCTCCTGATGAAATGAATACACTTGATTCCATAACCATTTCATTCTTGTGGTGTGTCGTGGGATAATCACGGCAGACGTTACCGGGGGTAACTTGTCTTGGGGCAAATCGACTCTAGTGTTTGGGAGAGGGTTTAGCTCAGAGGAAAACATGATGATATGCGATCTGGTAGCCGGCAATCAAGTCGCCGAGTCTCCGATCTAGATATATTACCTCAACTCTCGTATTACACTGGGTACTCGATACCTAGCGATATTGCTCTAACCCTTGGATCTCTCTAAACGAAACCTAGGGGCCGGCTTATATAATATCCGGACCCCTTGGCCTGCTCTCCAAGGTGTACCCTGAATCCTACCCGGACACTGCCTACAAAACCCTAAACTTCCTTACCGTAACCCACAATCCGGGTTACCAGGCCTACGATCTTGGGCCTTCTAGAAGCTCCTTTATCCTTAGCCGGATCTCGCGCAGCATCCTTTGGGCCGAGTTACACCTTGGCGTTGGCCTACCGGGTTATCATCCCTCCATCAGTAGTCCCCAGAATAGTTTGGGCTTCAAGGGATCCTCCTTGAAGCGCATGCTATTCCCTGCAAAAATATCAACATTCAATTCCATAGAGGCCGGGCTAGATTGCTTTGATAAACAGCTAGGCCTAACTCCATGGTGGCCATATAAAAACCCGGCTTTCTCCACTTAATTAACCGATCCAAGTATTACGGGAAGATTTCCTTCATATCTTGTCCGGATATCCCGTCCAGTGTAACATCCCAAGTATGAAAACTTCCATTTAGAATGTTTGATTCTTGTTTTATTAAAGTTTTGCATCATGTCATCATACTCATTCCTTGTTTGCTTTGTTTTCTTTTGGTTTGCATCTGTTTTCCTTTGTTTTCACAATTGAAATTCAAACCAATATTTCAAATGCTTGTTCATACTTGTTATGTTACAACTTTCCAAATAAAAGGTTCAAATTAAACTTCCATTTGTGCCCATGAAAAATAAAAGGCTCAACTATTAATTTGTTCTTGAATAATCCACTTAATACAAATTGCAATTCAAAATTCAAATCACTTTTTCCAAACAGCAACCTTTTGGAATTGATGATAATTACAACACAATGCTAATACTTTGTTTCAATTAAAATTTAAGGTTCAAACCATTTAAATCTTGTTTTCAATAATTCACATAAACTCAAAATTCATTCAAATTTGAATTAAATTACAAACAGCCCCCAATTTGGAATTATGAAACTTACAAAACAATTCATTTCCCTTGTTCCAATTAAACTTTAATTTAGAAACTTAATTGCTTAAGCTCCATTATTTCAATTACTATTAAAATCCAATCAAATTTCAAACAACTTGCAAACAGTACCAAAATTCAAATATTTGTAAAAGCAAAAGTGGCACTTTGTGCTGTTTCAATAAACAAGCAACATAAAATTTTATCCCTAATTTTTTCTAAACCCCACAACATCTCTTTTCTTCCTATTCCTATTTCAGCAAAAAAAAAATAACAGAACAAAAAAAAATAGAAAGAGAGGGCAGGGCAGGCAGTGGGCAGGCCCAGCCCACCCCAAACCAGCCCACTGCCACTTACCCCTTTGAGCTCTTCTTCTCCGTGTACGGCAGGGCATCGCCCCTGTCCACGTCGACGACAGTACCGCAGCAACGGCCACCGTCGCCCCTACCCCTCTATTTAACCTACCCCCTAGGGTTCCCCAGCTAGCCTAGACCCCTACCTCCCTCTCCCTCTCTTCCGTCGTCGCCCACCTCTCGCTGCCCGGAAATTCCCCACCTCTGAACCTCACCGAGCCACCCACCTCTGAGACCGGAGATGATCGCCGCCGGGAGACCCTCGCTTCCCTCCGGTTAGCAGCGGGAACGGATCCGCCACTGCTCCCTCTCCATCACCGACTCCTCCGTTGAGCACGAGGGGGCTTGTAGCGCCGCCGCCGTCCTCAGCTCGTCGCCGGCCGTCCTCCACCGTCCCTCTGCTTCCTCTCCAGCCCGCGGTGAGCAACGACCACCCCCTCCTCTCTTTCTCTCTTTCCCAGCACGAGCACCACACGCGCACCAGCAGCACGGCAGCCCGAGCCCGACAGCACATCGCCGGCCAGTCCGTCGAGCTCTGACGAGAGTTTCAGTTAACACCTGCAGAGAAAGAAATTCAGTTAGCGAATCTGAACAATAACCTGTCCGCGTGTGCTTACCTGACAGAGAACGAAAACCACCGCAGTGGTAACGCCCCACTGCACGCAGCGCCGCGGCCACGGTTCGAGCCCTGCGCGCAACACCTTTTTGGGGATTATTTTCCCTAGCCCGTGGCCCACCTGTCTGTGACCGTGGTGGCCACGCGTGCTGCCACGCAGCGCTGGCCCGGGCCCGCTGGCAGTGGCCCAGGTTAGGCCACTGCGCAGTGAGAAACGTTCTGCCCAGTTTTTCTTTTCAAAATAACTCCTTTTCCTTACAGATTAGTCCCTAGTTTTTAAATTACTAATAACTTTTAAATTACAAATCCAAATAATAAAAGTAAAATATGTTTGTTGAACCAAATTTAATTCTCTATCTGTTTATAACATTTCTTTTCTGTTTTGAATAATTCAAATGCATTCAAATTTCAAATTCAAACAATTCATTTAAAATTTGATTAATTGCATAACTATTTCATACTTAATCCAAATAACATAAATAAAATATGTTTTCCATGCTATTTTGAACCATCTTTTCAAATATAAATTTTGTTTCATGATTTGAATAATTAAATTTGCTTAAATAATTTAAACCTTGTTTAAATCATTTAAAATTTGCTAAATTCATAACTTGCTTAAATTAAATTATATTTGAACATGAAAAATATGTTTTCAAACCAGAAAAACATAACCTTTTCAAATATGAATTTGAATTAATGTTTTGGACAAATAAAAATTCAAATAAATTCATACTTGTTTTAAATTCATTTAATTCTTGTTCAACTTGTTTAATTCATAAGTAAATCATTGTAATTCCTCTTTCAATAATTGAAACATGTAATCCACCTAAAATTTTGTGTTCTTTTCAAATATGAACTTTGTTATCTGTTTTGAACAATTTAAATTGGTGAAAACAAAAAATACTTGTGTAACACCCTTAAGGACCCAAAATTCCTTAACTTAATAACTAAAATTACAAAATTGGTAAACCTTATTTCCAATTGATTCTAATGTTGTTATTTTTCTGTTTTCATCATCCATGCATCATACTAATCCACTTTCATCTTTTGATTAGTTGTAATACAATTGTTTCAACCTTAATTCCTGGGCTTTTTATATGCAACTCAAATTGCATGTGGGTCCATTTAAACATGTTATGTTACCATGTCAACTAGGTTATTTCTATGCATCAATTAAATGGTCATGCATCATCCCATGATTGTGCACTATGCCATGTTATTGATTGTTTATCTCTCTGCGTTGTTTGTTTGCTTCTTCTCGGATAGACGACGACGTTGAGACAGACGATACTTACGACACCCCTTCTGAGGATCTAGCCCAGTACCAGGCTGCTGAGTTTGCAGGCAAGTATTCACTCACATGAACCATTGTGTTCCTTTCAACATTGGATACCGATACTTTCCGTTGTCTATTCTGCTAGCCCTATGAATCGTTGCTCCTGTTCGATCCTATCACATGTTATCCTTTAACCCTGATATAGCCTCACCTCCACACCTATAACCCCATTGTTTGATGCCCGTGTCTTACTAGCATGCTTAGGGTTGTTTCTGCTCGAGTCTGTTATCCGTTACTTTCTGTCACTATATCTCTATTATGTTCTGGGGCTCGATGTTAAACAACAACCTGTTAATCTTGAGGTAATAATAATTTGCTGATAAGGCACCGGCAGGAGGCCCGGCGTGGTTTTGAGGCCTGCTAGTGTCGACCCTAATTAGGAAAAGGGTCTTGTCTACTGATCCATGATGAGCGCACTAACCGCATGTGGGAAGCGTGTATGGGCGCCCCCTCAATTTGATTCGATTCGCATCTCATCCAAATCGCCACATTTAGTCCGGGCTTTCCATTTGATGCACTCATATGCAGGTACGAACCCGAGGCCAGGGTGGAACTTTTGTAGTCGGCATTTAGGGCGGCGTGGTCTTAGAGTGCTATGAGGGTCCCCTTTTCTTCGTGGGGCTCGATTAGCCGCGCACGCACAGCACGTGGTGCTTTGGGCTTGATGCGAAGAAGAGTTGAGTTGTGTAGAGTGCCTCGCTTGGTGGGTTTGATTCCCATCTGGCGGGATATTCTTACGTGTACGGCCAAATTGGTGCACCCCTGCAGGGATAAATCTTCTCGAGAAGCCGTGTTTTCCGCGGTTATGGTTAACTTGGTGAAAGTACTGGCTAACAAGTACTCAGAACAACTTACACCTAACTAATGATAACTTGACTAGTAATAGACTTATTGACACAATAACTTGACCCATCATTAATCCAACTGTGTGAGTTATCCTCGGATTGCTTCTTTGGATAAGGGGCGAGATCCAGGATGGGTTTGTTTGGAGTTAGTTATAGTTGGTTACGATACGCTATCTTATCCCCTTTCTGTTAGCCGGAAGTTGTAGTACGTTCTGTAGTTGGTTAGTGCAGCCAGCTGCCGCATCTTCTGTATTCCCCTTTCTTCCGTTGAACCCAAAGCATCTGTGCTTGGTGTTGACGGGTTACACTTTGGTGAACTATGAGTCTTGCTTGCCAGTACGTTTATGTACTGACCCCTTTGGGGCTGTGGTTTCCGCAGACTACGCCTACGAGGATCCCCGTGATGGCTACTACGTGGAGTTTGACGAGGCTGCTGATGAGTAGATAGCGGACCCGGGCAGGATCCGAGACTACGTGGATGGGCTCCGTTTTCCTTTCATTCCCGGCTTCTTAAGCCTATTTGGATTTGTCTGTACTCAGACCCTTTGAATGCTTCCGCTGAGATGTAATGATGTTATGTTGGGACATGTGTCCTCTGGATGATTGTATTTGCTAGCTCTGCTCTAGTGAGAGCTATTTGCAACTTATTTCTATTTATTTGTGTCTTAGAGATCTGTTGTGTTATCATTTTGTTAAACGCCGTTGACGTACCATGTGTGTATGGTATGAAGTACGTCAATGGTAGTATCCTGATTTCTATGGGATGGTTTACGTAGACGATGAACAGTAGGGGTTGGTTGTCACACATACGTGTGTTGGCCTACTCGTAAGAGATGCAGGTGCCGGTAAGCCCCGTAATCCATTCAACTACTGTTCAACGGAACTGCGAGTATCCTCTAGAAGTCCGGGTGCGACAAATGGTATCAGAGCCTGTCTGCCTGTAGGATCCCTTTTACTGGTCGCAGTTTGAGTCTAGAAACTATTTTGTAGCTATATAGGAAAAATTAAACGTGAGAGTAGGAATTCTGCCATTTTATTTCTTTCCCCACCCACCCTCCCTTTTCTGGTAAGGAAGTGCAACGTTGTTTTATCTTCTCACCTAAACTTTCAAGTTAGGATTTCACGTATCCTGGTTTCTCTAGGTTGGTTATATCTACTAGACCATAGGAATGGAGGTGGTTGTGAAATGATTTATCATGTTGCCTACTCACGATTGAGAACGGAGGCGTGTAAGCCCCGGAAGCAGATCCTCTATTCCTTAAGCAGTAGATATTGATCCTTTAGAAGCCCGGATGGGTTTTCCGTAGTACCTCAGGAGTTTTTGGTCTCGTGTTTCCCGATGTTGCTTCGATATCCTGTTCTTCTCAACATCCTTTTCGTCCGTTGAAACCTTGTTGTTGCTTTCCACTTCAGTTTTTCTACCGGCGTCTAATCAAAACTTCCCCGATCATCTGCAGATGGATCTCAGGTTCTACCCGCAGGTGGTTCATATGACTCGTTGCGAGAGCACTGCCGGTTATCCGGAGATGCTGAGAGACATGGTCACTTATCTGGGGTTCCGTTGGGCACCAGAGTACCAGGTCTACGAGCAGCAGCGAGAGTTTGACCAGACCTACTACCAGGCTATCGTCTACATTCTGTCAGATGATGGCATGAGCGTAGTCCACCGCTACGAGGCAGTAGGTTCCATAGTGGATATGGCCATGCAGCAGGCAGCTTATGTGAGTCTCACCGTCCTTCGTGCTGACTACTGGGGATTTGACGATTCTATCTATCGCCACATTCCCCGTGGTTACATCACTTCGGAGGGAGCTCACTTCACTCTCTACGACAACTTGGAT
Organism: Alopecurus myosuroides; assembly: GCA_028641055.1. Lineage (NCBI taxonomy): Eukaryota > Viridiplantae > Streptophyta > Magnoliopsida > Poales > Poaceae > Alopecurus > Alopecurus myosuroides. Next base: position 235,255,039 of record CM054057.1, on the reverse strand, counting down.
GTTTACGAGCATGATAACTCCAGGCTGCACACCACCGCTCAGTTTGTCAGGCACAGTGACGCAGTTGCCAGCACACTATCTCAGGAGTTGGCTTCAGTCAGAGAGCAGCTATACCTTGCTTTGACTCGTCTGGCGACGTACACCACAGACTTTGTTGGAGATGAGCGCTTTGCACGTTTCGATCAGCCAGTTGGTCGTCGTCTGCCAGATGCTGGAGGTTACGAGCCGATCAGAGGTCCACTCCTCAACCTCGGTGCTGGTTCCACTGGGATTCCTCGCTTTGGAGCACAGGGAGTCGACGCTATGTACTTCACCACACCTAGAGTCGCTCTCAGACCACGTCAGATCTATGTGGATCGTCGTTCTACCTACTTTTGTGGGCGTGCTCCTCACCGTACCTCTCGCCGTACTCCTAGTCGCCGTCCTGCGTGATGAGCATGGGAGTATCGATGTATCCATTCTTAGCTATGTTTAGTTATCCTTTGGCATTCGAACCATTTATGGTGTGTTGGATATTCTGATGTATTTGAACATGTGATGATGTACCTATTGGTTATCTATTCATGCGTCGGAATAATCTCGCTTTCGGTTTCCAAGTCTATCCTTTTCTGTTGTTGTGCTAAAATGCATTTCCATTCAGGATGCCGCCAACAAGGAACAACCCGCCTGAGCCACCGCCAATCACGGAGCTGTTGACTCAGATGACCCAAGTCATGGCACAGATGGCCCAGTTCCAGACTAATCAGCACAACAACCAGAATGCTCCACGAGTCAGTATCAAGGAGTTTCTCAGTCTGGGGCCGAGAGCTTTCGTGGCAACACGCGAGCCTCTGGATGCTGATGACTGGATCCGTGAGATAGCTAGGGCTCTGGAGATTGCTCACGTTGCTGAGGAAGACAAGGTCAACTATGCCTCCTACCTACTGAAGGGTCAGGCAACTACTTGGTGGGAAAACTACCAAACCATGAGAGCTGGCTATCCAATCACCTGGGGTTGTTTCAAGGAAGCTTTCCTGAAGCACCACATTCCAGATGGTCTCATGGAAAGTATGCGTGAAGAGTTTTGCTCTCTTAAGCAAGGCAAGCTGGACGTCATCGGCTATCAGAGTGAGTTCAATCGCCTCGCTCGTTACGCTGGTGATGAGGTGTCCACTGAGGCTAAGAAGATGGCAAGGTTCCGCAGAGTTTTTAACCCGAAACTCAAGTACGCCCTCACCAACATCAAGGCCAAAGACTTCGAGGAGCTCGTGAACACCGCGCTCAATGAGGAAAATGGGCGCAAGGCGTTCGAGGAGTCTCGAAAGCACTCGCGTGAGGGTGGTTCCTCCTCCAACATGACCACCCCTCCGCAGAAGCGCCGCATCTGGGTGCCAAATGGTGCTGTCACTCGGGCTCCATATGCCCAAGCTTCTCCAGGCTTCGCTCCCCGCCCACCCAACCCAGCTCACATGCAAGGTCAGAGGTTTTCAATGGGGCAGCCAAGGCCTGATACTCCTCGTGTCGTCACTTGCTACAAATGCAAGCAGACGGGGCACTACGCTGACAAGTGCACGCAGAGGCAGCTACCTCCACCACCACCTCGTCCCAACACAAACCAGGCAATGGTACGTGCTCCCCCGGCTAAAGCCTTCAACTCCAACAACAGGCCTGTCGGGAGGACCGCAACGGTGAATCATGTCAAGATCGACAAAGCTGAGGAAGCTCCTGACGTCGTTCTCGGTACATTCCCCGTAAACTCTTTTCCATCTAAAGTGTTGTTTGATACCGGAGCATCGCATTCTTTCGTGGCAAAGATCTTTGCGACAGAAGTTAAACTACCTTTTGTTGGTTTGGGTTCCCTGCTAGTAGTAAACTCCCCTGGAGCAACTATGCAAACATCCAAGATCAGTCATGAAAATCAGATCCTAATTGGAGGCCACATATTCCTAGCTTCTCTCATACTGCTTGGCAATTCTGACATTGATGTCATTCTTGGCATGGATTGGTTGAAGGCCAATAAAGCTACGATTGACTCTGCTCAGAAGTCAATAACTCTGTTCCACCCTTCTGGCCAGATAGTCTATTCTCCAAATGAATCAAGTTCTGTTCAGCTGTACACCCTCGATGCTAAACCTCTACCTCTACTTGAAAATGTTCTGGTGGTTTGCGAATTCCCTGACGTCTTTCCAGAAGAGTTGCCAGGGATGCCTCCGGACAGAGCAGTTGAGTTCGTGATCGAGCTTGAACCAGGTACTGCTCCAATCTCTAAGCATCCATATAAGATAGCTCCTCCTGAACTGAAACTGTTAAAGGAGCAAATCGATATGTACATGGAAAAAGGTTACATTCAACCTAGTTCCTCCGCTTGGGGTCGCCCAACTCTGTTCGTTGCGAAGAAGGATCACACAAAGAGACTCGTGGTTGACTATCGTCCTCTCAACGAGAAAACCATCAAAAACAAGTATCCAATTCCTCGTATCGATGATCTTTTTGATCAACTTGCTGGAGCCTCAATATTCTCCAAGTTGGACTTGAGAATGGGTTACCATCAAATAAAGATCAGAAAGGAAGATATTCCAAAAACAGCTTTCACCACTCGGTACGGTCTATATGAATACACCGTCATGTCCTTTGGTCTCACCAATGCACCGGCGACATTCTCTCGACTCATGAATTCTGTTTTCCATGAATACCTCGACAAGTTCGTTGTGGTATATCTTGATGACATTCTGGTCTACTCAAAATCCGAGGAAGAGCACGAGGAACATCTTCGTCTCACTCTCATGAAACTTCGCGAGCATCGTCTATATGCCAAGTTCTCCAAATGTGAGTTCTGGATTCCAGAAGTTGCTTACCTTGGTCATGTCATCTCTGCCAAGGGCATAGCCATTGATCCAGAAAAGGTTAAAGCAATTGTTGATTGGAAACCTCCTAAGACGGTGAAGCAAGTCAGAAGTTTTCTTGGCTTGGCTAGCTATTGCCGTCGTTTCGTCCAAAACTTTTCCAAGATTGCCAAACCTCTCACTGATCTCACAAAGAAGGACAAGAAGTTCGTTTGGTCTCCACAATGTGATGAAAGTTTCAATCTCCTGAAGACTAAACTCACTTCTACGCCAGTTCTGGTTGGCCCAGATACTACCAAACCTTTCCAAATATTCTGCGATGCATCTCTCCAAGGTCTAGGTGCAGTTCTTATGCAAGAACGTCAAGTTGTGGCTTATGCTTCACGTCAGTTGAATGCACATGAGCAAAACTATCCCACACATGACCTAGAACTTCCAGCAGTTGTGTTTGCCCTCAAGAAATGGAGACAATACTTGTTGGGTAACCACACTGAAATCTTTTCCGATCATAAGAGTCTGAAATACATCTTCACTCAACCAGATCTAAACCTCAGGCAAAGGAGATGGATTGAAAAGATTAAAGACTTTGATCTCACCATTTCTTACACTCCAGGCAAGGCTAATGTTATGGCCGATGCTCTCAGTCGCAAGTCCTATTGCAATAATCTCATGATCATGGAAAGCCAACCTCCACTTCATGAAGAATTCCAGAAGCTGAACCTTGGTCTTGTTCCTCAAGGCTATCTTGCAAGCTTGACAGCTAGTCCAACTCTCGAGGACAAGATTCGTTCTGAACAACTTCGTGATGCTGAAATCAAGAAGATGGTAGAACACATCAAAGAAGGCAAGGAGAAATTTAAGTCCTTTTCAATTGATGACAAAGGAACTGTGTTCTTCGAAGGACGCATTGCAGTTCCTCAAGTTCAAAGTCTCAAAGATATCATTCTCAAGGAGGCTCATGAAACTCCTCTTTCCATTCACCCTGGAAGTACAAAGATGTACCAGGATCTCAAGACCCTGTATTGGTGGCCTGGCATGAAACGTGAAATTGCTCAATACATTTCTGAATGCGACGTTTGTCAACGTGTTAAGGCAGTCCATCAAAAAACAACCGGTCTACTCCAACCTCTGAAAATTCCTGAGTGGAAGTGGGACATGATTGAAATGGACTTCGTCACTGGTTTTCCAAAGTCCAAGAAGGGCAACGATGCAATCTTCGTTGTCATTGATCGACTCACTAAAGTAGCTCACTTCTTTGCTGTCAAAGAAACAATCTCAGCTAGCCAGTTAGCGGAGCTCTACACAGCAAAGATTGTTCCCCTTCATGGTGTTCCATTGGAAATAAGCTCAAACCGTGGAAGTATATTCACTTCTCATTTCTGGAAAAGCTTTCAAGAAGCATTGGGCACCAAACTTCTGTTCAGCACAGCTTATCACCCTCAGTCTCAGGGGCAAGTCGAAAGAGTCAATCAGATTCTCGAGGATATGCTCAGAGCATGTGGTCTCTCCTTTGGCATGAAATGGGAGGATTGCCTTCCATATGCTGAATTCTCCTACAACAACAGCTACCAGGCAAGCCTAGGCATGGCACCATTTGAGGCTCTCTATGGCCGCAGATGCAGGAGTCCAATCAATTGGTCTGGAGCTGGTGAACGTTCACTCTTAAGCCCTGACATTGTTAAGGAAGCCGAAGAGAAAGTTCGTATCATTCGTGACAATCTCAAGATTGCTCAGCCTCGTCAGAAAAGCTACTATGACAGCAAGCACGGGGATATGATCTATGCACCTGGTGACAAGGCATATCTCCGTGTAACTCCCCTCAGAGGCACTCATCGTTTTGGTGTAAAAGGAAAGCTTGCACCAAGATACATTGGTCCTTTCAACATTCTCTCAAGGCGTGCGGAAAATGCCTATCGTCTTGAACTTCCAGAAAAACTATCCAAGGTGCACGATGTGTTTCACGTGTCACAGCTCAAGAGGTGTTTCAAAGATCCAGATCGTGCAGTTGATCATGATTCCATTGAACTGCAAGATGATCTCTCTTATGAGGAGCACCCTGTTCGTATTCTCGATGAGACCGAGCGTAAGACTCGCAACAAGAGCACCAAGTTCTTGAAAGTGCAATGGTCGCATCATTCCGATAAAGAGGCAACGTGGGAGACCGAAGAGGATCTTCGCAAGAAGTATCCGGACCTTTTCCTTTCTCAGTAGGAATCTCGGGGCGCGATTCCTTCAAGGGGGGCGTTTTGTAACATCCCAAGTATGAAAACTTCCATTTAGAATGTTTGATTCTTGTTTTATTAAAGTTTTGCATCATGTCATCATACTCATTCCTTGTTTGCTTTGTTTTCTTTTGGTTTGCATCTGTTTTCCTTTGTTTTCAAAATTGAAATTCAAACCAATATTTCAAATGCTTGTTCATACTTGTTATGTTACAACTTTCCAAATAAAAGGTTCAAATTAAACTTCCATTTGTTCCCATGAAAAATAAAAGGCTCAACTATTAATTTGTTCTTGAATAATCCACTTAATACAAATTGCAATTCAAAATTCAAATCACTTTTTCCAAACAGCAACCTTTTGGAATTGATGATAATTACAACACAATGCTAATACTTTGTTTCAATTAAACTTTAAGGTTCAAACCATTTAAATCTTGTTTTCAATAATTCACATAAACTCAAAATTCATTCAAATTTGAATTAAATTACAAACAGCCCCCAATTTGGAATTATGAAACTTACAAAACAATTCATTTCCCTTGTTCCAATTAAACTTGAATGTAGAAACTTAATTGCTTAAGCTCCATTATTTCAATTACTATTAAAATCCAATCAAATTTCAAACAACTTGCAAACAGTACCAAAATTCAAATTTTTGTAAAAGCAAAAGTGGCACTTTGTGCTGTTTCAATAAACAAGCAACATAAAATTTTATCCCTAATTTTTTCTAAACCCCACAACCTCTCTTTTCTTCCTATTCCTATTTCAGCAAAAAAAAAAATAACAGAACAAAAAAAAAATAGAAAGAGAGGGGAGGGCAGGCAGTGGGCAGGCCCAGCCCACCCCAAACCAGCCCACTGCCACTTACCCCTTCGAGCTCTTCTTCTCCGTGTACGGCAGGGCATCGCCCCTGTCCACGTCGACGACAGTAACGCAGCAACGGCCACCGTCGCCCCTACCCCTCTATTTAACCTACCCCCTAGGGTTCCCCAGCTAGCCTAGACCCCTACCTCCCTCTCCCTCTCTTCCGCCGTCGCCCACCTCTCGCTGCCCGGAAATTCCCCACTTCTGAACCTCACCGAGCCACCCACCTCTGAGACCGGAGCTGATCGCCGCCGGGAGACCCTCGCTTCCCTCCGGTTAGCAGCGGGAACGGATCCGCCACTGCTCCCTCTCCGTCACCGACTCCTCCGTTGAGCACGAGGGGGCTTGTAGCGCCGCCGCCGTCCTCAGCTCGTCGCCGGCCGTCCTCTACCGTCCCTATGCTTCCTCTCCAGCCCGCGGTGAGCAACGACCACCCCTCCTCTCTTTCTCTCTTGCTTGCGCGAACACCAACACCCCAGCACGAGCACCACACGCGCACCAGCAGCACGGCAGCCCGAGGCCGGCAGCACATCGCCGGCCAGTCCGTCGAGCTCTGACGAGAGTTTCAGTTAACACCTGCAGAGAAAGAAATTCAGTTAGCGAATCTGAACAATAACCTGTCCGCGTGTGCTTACCTGACAGAGAACGAAAACCACCGCAGTGGTAACGCCCCACTGCACGCAGCGCCGCGGCCACGGTTCGAGCCCTGCGCGCAACACCTTTTTGGGGATTATTTTCCCTAGCCCGTGGCCCACCTGTCTGTGACCGTGGTGGCCACGCGTGCTGCCACGCAGCGCCGCGCTGGCCCGGGCCCGCTGGCAGTGGCCCAGGTTAGGCCACTGCGCAGTGAGAAACGTTCTGCCCAGTTTTTCTTTTCAAAATAACTCCTTTTCCTTACAGATTAGTCCCTAGTTTTTAAATTACTAATAACTTTTAAATTACAAATCCAAATAATAAAAGTAAAATATGTTTTTTGAACCAAATTTAATTCTCTATCTGTTTATAATATTTGTTTTCTGTTTTGAATAATTCAAATGCATTCAAATTTCAAATTCAAACAATTCATTTAAAATTTGATTAATCGCATAACTATTTCATACTTAATCCAAATAACATAAATAAAATATGTTTTCCATGCTATTTTGAACCATCTTTTCAAATATAAATTTTGTTTCATGATTTGAATAATTAAATTTGCTTAAATAATTTAAACCTTGTTTAAATCATTTAAAATTTGCTAAATTCATAACTTGCTTAAATTAAATTATTTTTGAACATGAAAAAAATGTTTTCAAACCAGAAAAACATAACCTTTTCAAATATGAATTTGAATTAATGTTTTGAACAAATAAAAATTCAAATAAATTCATACTTGTTTAAATTCATTTAATTCTTGTTCAACTTGTTTAATTCATAAGTAAATCATTGTAATTCCTCTTTCAATAATTGAAACATGTAATCCACCTAAAATTTTGTGTTCTTTTCAAATATGAACTTTGTTATCTGTTTTGAACAATTTAAATTGGTGAAAACAACAAATACTTGTGTAACACCCTTAAGGACCCAAAATTCCTTAACTTAATAACTAAAATTACAAAATTGGTAAACCTTATTTCCAATTGATTCTAATGTTGTTATTTTTCTGTTTTCCTCATCCATGCATCATACTAATCCACTTTCATCTGTTGATTAGTTGTAAAACAATTGTTTCAACCTTCATTCCTGGGCTTTTCATATGCAACTCAAATTGCATGTGGGTCCATTTAAACATGTTATGTTACCATGCCAACTAGGTTATTTCTATGCATCAATTAAATGGTCATGCATCATCCCATGATTGTGCAATATGCCATGTTATTGATTGTTTATCTCTCTGCATTGTTTGTTTGCTTCTTCTCGGATAGACGACGACGTTGAGACAGACGATACTTACGACACCCCTTCTGAGGATATAGCCCAGTACCAGGCTGCTGAGTTTGCAGGCAAGTATTCACTCACATGAACCATTGTGTTCCTTTCAACATTGGATACCGATACTTTCCGTTGTCTATTCTGCTAGCCCTATGAATCGTTGCTCCTGTTCGATCCTATCACATGTTATCCTTTAACCCTGATATAGCCTCACCTCCACACCTATAACCCCATTGTTTGATGCCCGTGTCTTACTAGCATGCTTAGGGTTGTTTCTGCTCGAGTCTGTTATCCGTTACTTTCTGTCACTATATCTCTATTATGTTCTGGGGCTCGATGTTAAACAACAACCTGTTAATCTTGAGGTAATAATAATTTGCTGATAAGGCACCGGCAGGAGGCCCGGCGTGGTTTTGAGGCCTGCTAGTGTCGACCCTAATTAGGAAAAGGGTCTTGTCTACTGATCCATGATGAGTGCACTAACGGCATGTGGGAAGCGTGTATGGGCGCCCCCCTCAATTTGATTCGATTCGCATCTCGTCCAAATCGCCACATTTAGTTCGGGCTTTCCATTTGATGCACTCATATGCAGGTACGAACCCGAGGCCAGGGTGGAACTTTTGTAGTCGGCATTTAGGGCGGCGTGGTCTTAGAGTGCTATGAGGGTCCCCTTTTCTTCGTGGGGCTCGATTAGCCGCGCACGCACAGCACGTGGTGCTTTGGGCTTGATGCGAAGAAGAGTTGAGTTGTGTAGAGTGCCTCGCTTGGTGGGTTTGATTCCCATCTGGCGGGATATTCTTACGTGTACGGCAAAATTGGTGCACCCCTGCAGGGATAAATCTTCTCGAGAAGCCGTGTTTTCCGCGGTTATGGTTAACTTGGTGAAAGTACTGGCTAACAAGTACTCAGAACAACTTACACCTAACTAATGATAACTTGACTAGTAATAGACTTATTGACACAATAACTTGACCCATCATTAATCCAACTGTGTGAGTTATCCTCGGATTGCTTCTTTGGATAAGGGGCGAGATCCATGATGGGTTTGTTTGGAGTTAGTTATAGTTGGTTACGATACGCTATCTTATCCCCTTTCTGTTAGCCGGAAGTTGTAGTACGTTCTGTAGTTGGTTAGTGCAGCCAGCTGCCGCATCTTCTGTATTCCCCTTTCTTCCGTTGAACCCAAAGCATCTGTGCTTGGTGTTGACGGGTTACACTTTGGTGAACTGTGAGTCTTGCTTGCCAGTACGTTTATGTACTGACCCCTTTGGGGCTGTGGTTTCCGCAGACTACGCCTACGAGGATCCCCGTGATGGCTACTACGTGGAGTTTGACGAGGCTGCTGACGAGTAGATAGCGGACCCGGGCAGGATCCGAGACTACGTGGATGGGCTCCGTTTTCCTTTCATTCCCGGCTTCTTAAGCCTATTTGGATTTGTCTGTACTCAGACCCTTTGAATGCTTCCGCTGAGATGTAATGATGTTATGTTGGGACATGTGTCCTCTTGATGATTGTATTTGCTAGCTCTGCTCTAGTGAGAGCTATTTGCAACTTATTTCTATTTATTTGTGTCTTAGAGATCTGTTGTGTTATCATTTTGTTAAACGCCGTTGACGTACCATGTGTGTATGGTATGAAGTACGTTAATGGTAGTATCCTGATTTCTATGGGATGGTTTACATAGACGATGAACAGTAGGGGTTGGTTGTCACACATACGTGTGTTGGCCTACTCGTAAGAGATGCGGGTGCCGGTATGCCCCATAATCCAATCAACTACTGTTCAACGGAACTGCGAGTATCCTCTAGAAGTCCGGGTGCGACATCCAGCACTTAACGCATATCCCGGAAAATCCGGCGGATATCCTTTATCCCGAAATTCCCGGCTCTCGCCCGTTGGCCTAGGTTTATCCACCCGCACCTTATAAATAGGCATCTAGGGGTTAACCTAACCCCAACGGTCCATTTCTCCTTCCTTTTCCTTTCCTCCATTTCCGCGCTCGGGCTTACAGAGCACCACCACGGAGACCACACGCGCACCGCTGGAACCAACCCGCCGCCGGCTACGTTCCGCCGCAGCTCGCCCCGCGCCGCCGCCAAGCTCCGCCGCCGCACCCCCAACCTGCTCGCCGGGAATCGCAAAGGGGCATCAGGACTGTGCCATCTGCCGCCGTCGAGCTTCGCTTCAATCCGCTCCGGTAGGCCTCTTACTCCCATTGATTTATCTTTACAATTTCTCGATTTGTTCTAGATTGGATCTAGGTCAACCGCAGGCCATTTTTCTTGCCGCGCCGGCTTAGATCGCATAGCCCCATGCCAGTTCGTCCAATTGCTTGATAGACGATCACATGTCACTCCCCTATCATCATTAATCATTAATTTCTCCACAAAATCATCCGCAAATTTTTCAGTCTAGATCCATTTCGCCCAAATTTTCCGCGCCTGTCATTGACACCCGGAAAATCCACTTCTTCCGGTTCTTTTGCTTGCAGTAGATACATGGGCAATCATCCTTCTTCTTCAAACACTTTTCAGCACGTAAGTACCCCATAGTTTCTATACTGATGCTCGATACTCGGATAATCTATAACTTTTGCTCTGTACGAGGATACCCGGATAATTCTTAGTGTCCATATCTTATTGATATCGCTTGCATATACTCGGGTAACTCATGATTTCCGAGTCTTATTTCTTGTACCTTTTTGTCCCGTGCTTTTGCAGGTTGATCCCATGGCTCCCAAGAAGCAAGGGAAGCAGCCGGCCAAGGCAAGGACCACCCAATCAATATCCGCCAACTGGGCGCGATCCACGGTCACAAAGGCCAAGCTAGAAGAGCTGGCCGAGTCGGGGGCCCTCCCCTCTCAGAAAGACATCCACTGGAGGGTGCCAGGTGATGAGACCCGGTCCACGCCCGCCGACGACGAGGTAATTTGTTTCGTAGAGCACGTGACCCGGGGGTTCCGTCCTCCGGGTCACCCTTTCTTCCGTGAGGTCTAGAGCCATTACGGCCTCCGGGTATTCGACATAGGGCCCAACTCTATGTTGAATATAACCCATTTTATCGTCCTTTCCGAGTCATACTTGTGCACTCCGCCAAGTTTGGCTCTCTTTATTGAACTTTTTCAGTGCAAACCGTGCCACGAAAGCGGTGACGGGGCACTCCTTGCTTGCGGCAGGGTCTCTATCCAACGCCGCAAGGACTCACCCATGCCAACTCTTACTCTCAATTCCCATGTCAAACATTGGCAACTCTCTTACTTTTACTGCCGGGACACCTCCCCACCCGGCGAGAAGAAACTGCCGGGTTACTCGGAGGGCCTCCTCGATATCTCCGAGAATTTCAATGCTTTCGCCCCTGACTCGGACAGGGAGGTAATCCAGCCCCTCCTCTCAAAGATATCCGTCCTTTCCGCCCAAGGTCTCCTTGGGCTCAACTTGGTTAAGACATGGGTGGATTTCCGGATCCAACCCAACTCTATCCGCACTAAGCTGATGTGCGATTACTCGGGGCACACCACGGACGCGCTCCGGTACTCCTCCAAGAACTATCCAGCCGGCGATACCAATAAAACCATTAAGGGATTCCTGACCGAAAAGCTGGAAGTGATCAAGAATATCGCCGGGTTACTGCCGTTCACCCGGGAAAATCCGGCTCCAGCAGTAAGACCCGATACTTGTAAACTTATTCCCACAATTTGACCTGATACAACTGTCATTTCTCACTTTCATGTTTTTATCTCAGGCTGACGACGCTTTCTGGCGCATCGAGACCTCCCCTTCTTCTGGAGACCCGGAAGAAGATGAAGAGCCGGGTGACAATGACGAAGGTATTTATCCGGGTCATGTATCAGCTTTACTTGCATCATTTTCCTCACTCGTCTAACCTTTTCCTTCGATACATACTCGGCTTACAGGGTTGGAAGACGCGGATGACAAGGACGAGGAAGACCCGGAGGCCACCGAGTCCGATCAAGAAATAACAGTCGGGGCCAAAAGGAAAGCCAGAGGGGTGGTATCCAAGGTTGCTTATTCCACCATGTCCTCCGAACCCTACTCTTTTGATAACATGCACAAACTTAACCAACAACTATCCAACTCATCGCACTTGAAGGACTCTCTCCCGACCAAGCGCAGGGTGACCCGGAGTTCACCGGGCGACGATCCCCTCAACCCGGGCATCTCCACTTCACAAATTCGCCGTGCCGGTACTCCTTCCCCTCGCCCTTCCAATTCTCCTCGGCGTCACCCCTCCCCCAACCATCCTCTGGCCGGGCAGTTCCGGGTTCCGCTATCAGCTCCTGTGACAGTTTCATCTGCTTCCAGCAGTGAACTCCCGCCAGATTACATTGTGAACACCGGGTAAGTCTCCGATGTATGATATCCTCGCGCACTTGACGATTTTCATCCACTGTTGTTAACTATTTCTCTCTCTTCCTTAGTGCCCAAGTCACAATTAGTGACCCAGAGAACACGGAGACAGACAACCGGGAAGCTGAGGAGCCGACTAAAAATATGGACGCCGCGCCTGGCGGTGATGTTGAAAACGACCAGGAACAAGACCCCTTGGGTGACCCGGCTCACCAGTAAGCCGGGTCTCCGGAGTCGTCCGAGGAAGCTGTGGACGAGGAGATTGAGATCCTGGAGACGAGGATGGGTTCCCCAAACCCGGACACCCAGACGGTCCGGGTCTCGACCCCAAAGTCGGGGAAAGTTCACCAGCCAAGCGATCAAGCTGCCGGCTCTTCTCGCGTCCGACCCGAAGACATGATGTTCTCTCAGATGCTTGATGCCCTGCACACCTTGAGGGCCGATGAAGAAAATATCTTGGAAGCTTTAATAGCTAAACACGAGGTAAACCCGAATAATATTGCTTGTATCCTTATCCAGTCCCCAAGTTCCGAGTGAATTTATTGATAATTTGCCTGGAACTTCGTAGTATATCTGAGTAATCTTTCCTGGTGTCTCCACTCAGGCTTTCGTGACCCAATCTGAGAAGAAATTGGCAAAGGCCACCAAGCTCATTGAGAAGGAGGTGGCTCTGCGTGAGGCGGCCGAAGCTGAGGCCCGGAGGAGCGGGAAGATCACAAGGAAGTATAGGAGGAGGGCTCATGCAGCAGAAGATAAGCTAACGAACATTTCTGTTCAAATTGCCGATACATATCGTGCATTGACTGGTACGATTCCTAACTTTAACAACTATAACTCGGATTGTCCTTCTGATAAGTGGCCGGATTTCCTTACTTGCTTTGTTTTCATATTTTCTGCAGGTCTGGATGAAGTGATCCCGGACGAAGATGATATTGACAAGCTGATAACCATTAGAAACACTATCCGGCAACTCTGTGCCGGAACCAAGTGGATTCTTCAAGAACTACGGTGGCCGGGTGTTGGGCACGTCGACCTGAAGAGAATGCTGGACGCCTGCTCCACTATTCCCGAGTGGATTTGGCATTGGAAGCGCTCGTCCTGCCGGGTTGGGGTAACCCGGGGGCTTGCCCTGGCTAAAGCTTATTTTCCTAAGCTTGAGCCGGCCAAGCTTATGAGCGGGTTTCCGGAATTCAACCGTGATGGGTCCAAGTTTTCAGTGAAGGATTTCAAGGCCATCCAGAAGGAAGTTCGTTACTCGGCCAGTGTGATTGCTGATGGCTTGGATGTCAGCTCCATTACCCCTGCGTATGACGCTGATGATAAAGTGATTAAGTCGGATCTTCCCAAGCCGTATGACATGCTGGCCCGATGGAAGGCGGAGGCTGCCCAATTGAGAGAAGAGGCAGCGAAGAAAAAGGCTGAGGCCGATTCTGCGCCTACTACCTCCACACCGACCGTTCCTCCTCCTGCACGGGCCGGTACTGCCGCTGATCCGGGTGCTGCTGTTACCAAGAGTGCTGAAGAGCAGGTCAAGGGACAAGACCTGGCTGGCAAGGGCAAGGAGAAGATGAACGCCTCAGCCCAGGATGCCGAGTGATATTTACTATCCGCTATCATATCTTATGCGTCAGTCGGCCATTGGGCCCTTTGAACAATTATTTTTGACGGTGCGCCTGTGCACCTTTGATACTAGTATCGGGAGTTGTAACGTACTTTAATGCCTTGATATACCGCGTGCCTCTTCTGGCTTTTGGATGATTTTGATATTTATCTGCCTTTGAGCTTATTTGCTCTTGATATTCCGACTTACTTTCTGGTTCCTTTTGTGAGACTCAGTTTCCGAGTGTCGTGGGTTTTGTCAGGTGGACTTTTCTCCAAGTCCACAAGTTCCCAAGACTCGGGTGTTTGGGTTTTTGAGCTTACTAGCCAAGCAACTTTATCCTTTTCAAAATACCCAGTCCCCAAGGCCCGAAATTCCGAGTCTGGGATATGTGGTCTTTCAAAGGGAACAAGTTGTTTTCTGCTAAGCGCAAAACCTAGAGCCGTTTCACATAGGTATTGAAGTTATGCTTAATAAACTTTGAGTTTCCGGCTATTGGCCCTGTACTCTGCATAACTTGTGATTTAGATGACCCTTTTGACTATCTTGTACTGTAAGCCGGCTTTCGCGTGGATATCATGTTGTTACATCTGTACGAAAACAGGGTCAGGCAAGTCCCATTGGGCTTCATGGCTGATTGTAATCGTAAGCGAGCAAAGCATGCCACTTTAGTGCGAGTCACATCGAGCTTAAGTAAGAAAAGTCAAGAAAATTTGGCTCCTTTGTCCGGTTATAAGATTGCAGCCGTACTCGTTTGCGAGTAATCGACCCTTATAACTCATAGGCATCATGGCCGGGTCTTTGAGTTTGTAACTGTGCTATTCAAGCAATCAGCCCCCAAGACCTAAATATATGCACCATACTAAAGAGACTGATGTACTAAGAACAGTAAATAATGCTTACCTGGGAGAATCAGTGAAGAACATGACACAGGAGGAAGGAAACATATGAAAAGAAAATAATATACTTTATAACCATCTCTTTATTGATATGATAAGAGTTTGGTCAGCAAGCCGCCTCATTAAAAACCCTCCAGTCCCCTTAGGTACCCTGGATAGGAAAAGAGTGCGTCTGAAACCTGCTGCCTGTTACACCGTTTCAATTTTTCTTGAGAATCTCACCGGGACTGACGTAATTGATACACATTCTCCACCCATTGGTCTTTTTCATTATGAGTGTCGGGTTTGCTAACCGACCCGGGTGAGGGATTTCCGTGATACAGCTGGCTGTAAGCAGCCGTGCAATTTCTTCTATAGCAGATTGTTTGGAGGATTCACCCTTGATAAAAGCCACCATCTTTGCGTCTTGCGTTTCCTTTAATTTTGCTCTTTCATCTTCGGTATTCGGCCTTTTCAGTGCTGTTTTGTCATCCGGGTCTATCTGAGACCGGTAATACTTGAGTTCCTCTTTTCTGCAAGCTTGTTCGGCCATTGCCGCATCTCCTTCATCGCACTCGGCCGCTATGTCCCGGCTTCCATGTTTGGTGATGGTCTGCTTGGGACCCGGGATTTTTAGCTGCAGATACACATAGATGGCCTGGCCATGAACTTAGCGTAAGCCGGCCTTCCGAATAGCGCGTGATAAGGGCTGCGCAACTTGACCACTTCAAAGGTGAGCCATTCGACCCAGAAGTTGTCCTTCGATTCTCCAAAAGCTACCTCCAATGCGATTTTTCCTCGGGGCACGCTGAGTGACCCGGCACTATCCCGTGAAAAACTGTTGAACTCTTCTGTAGCTGGGACACCTCGAGACCCATGCGTAGAAAGGTTTCCCAATATAAGATGTTGATGCTACTTCCACCGTCCATTAAGACCTTTTTCAACTCATACCCATTAACTTGTGGCGCGACCACCAATGCTAAGACCCCCGGGTGTTCTATTCTTTCCGGATGATCTCTTTTGCTCCATGTCACGTCTTGCTCTGACCACCTCAAGTATCTCGGAACGGCTGAGGAAACCGAGTTTACCGCTTGTTTCAGTATCTTTTTATCCTTGTTGGAAATTCCTGTAGTATGCACATGATATTGTCCCAATTGCTTGGGGTTAGCTTGGAAACCTCCTGCTCCCCCTTGGTTGTTACCCGGATTTCCACCTGCCGGGTTTCCGGCTGGGGGTGGGCCGTTGCCCGGGTTTCCACCCGGACCCGGTCCTCCTCCCCGACCCGCACCTCGCATGGCTCTGTTTACTTCCTCGTTCTTCCATCTTTGTAGATCCGCGCACTGCTCTAATGAGTGGTTAGCTGGCCTACCGTTCCTGCTGTGTTTTGGGCACGCCATTCTGAAGATATCCCAATTGTTGCCCGGCCTTGGTGGCCCTTGATAGTTTCCTCCGTTGTGATTTCCAGTATTGAAATTTCCTTCTGCCCTAGGTCTCGAAGACCCGGCTTCTGTGTTAGCGACAAACTCGGAGCCTCCATCGAACGGGCGCTTGTTCTGATTGTTCCCATTGTTACCTCCATTGTTACCCGACGTTGATCCATTGCCGGTTCTTCCATTGTTTGTGTTTGCTTTTCCTTTCTTGTCATCAACATCCTCTTCTGTAGTATCCGTTGCGGCGTGCTTGTTGCATGCATCCATTAGCTCTCCCATCGTGACTTCCGAAGCGTTCCGACTAGATTTCATGCGAGTTAACTTTTGCACTAAAGGTATGTACTTGCACGTCTTTGCCATAGCTTGTAATGCATCTTTGGGCTGAATATCCGTAGATGAGTGAAGTATCTCCATAACCCGGCGCACCCAGCTGCGCGCCGATTCTCCCTTCTTTTGGACACATCGCTCTAGGTCATCAATAGTAAATAGCTTTCTGCACGTACCATGAAAATGTTTGATAAACGCGGTTTTCAATTCCTCCCATGACTTGATAGATCCCTCTGGTAGATTATTGAACCATAATTTTGCTGCTCCTTCTGACATCATTACGTACATGAACTTGGCTTGAAGATTTTCAGTTGCGTTGCGAATCGATATTGCCATCTCATAGCTGCTCAACCATGTTTCCGGATCCATAGTCGGCTCATAATTCACTACTTTACCTGGTTCCTTGAATTTATACGGGTAAGGCTCAACTATGATGTTGTCCGACAGGCATTTGGGCCCAGCGAGATTAGTCGGAACTGGCCTCACTCGGGAGACGTGTGATCCTGCGGGGGGTGCGGTTGGACGCGGTATGGCTGGTGGCCCATGCACTGCAGACCCGGCCGCGGCCCTCCTGGCTCTGGAGCTATCCACAATAGCTTGTGCTGCCGATGCTGCTGGTACCGCTTGAACGCGGGGAGGAACCGGCGTTTGCTGCTGCTCTGCCCTCCGCCGTGCTGAACTTGTCTGAATATTGCCGGTATTGGCTCGTTGTTGGCTGACATATGGTGTCCCACGCATCCCACTTCTGCGATCCGGGTAATTAACTTGCTGTGCTACTGCCGTATGCAATAACTCGATCGCCCGTCGGGTCTGCTCCGCATGGGGTGACTCTCTTACGGGGATCTGACTCAATGCTAACGTTGCAGCATACACATTATCCATGGGATTGTTGTAATGACCTGCTGGCGTACGGAATCGTGATGGTGGTGGTGGTGGTAATGTATTGCCGACAGCGACTCCAGTCTGTAATGTGGGTAACCCGGCTTGTATGTTTGCCGGCTGCACTCCTCCAGTAGCAGGTTGCTGTACGGTTCCTAGGTTTGCTGCTGGAATTGGTTGATCCTGAGGTGTGATAAATAGGTTGGTCGGATTTATAACTCCACCCGTCGCTAGTAACATGGTCTGATGCCTTTGACGCGCCCTGGTTGTCTCTTCTCGGAGCCGGGTTTCCAATGCATCCAGCTCTCGTTGGCGGGTGGCCATCCCTTGCCTTTCTGCTTCTACTTTCCTTCTCTGTTGTTCCAACGCACGACGGGCTACATCCAGGTCCCTCACACGTTCTGCCGCATTTTCCGGGGTTATGACGGTGGCTAGAACGGTTGGGTCCAGAATCAAGTTATTGTTGAATAAGGCCGGGTGTTGCGGGTTTGAAGGGCCCGCCCCTGGCGTTCGGTTTGCCAGATATCCAAACATGTTTGCCTGCAACTCACTGTCCGCCGCGTGACTGGTAACTGATGCTGCTTCTCCGTCAACCCGGGTGAGGACCGGGTTTCCGTCAACCGGATCTTGCTGCTGGGCCAATGTTTGGGCTACTCCGACTGTGGCCGCGGTGACGTTCCCCTGGTTAAGATTGGTCGCAGGAGCCGTGTAAACCGCAACCTGGCGCACAATGCTTGGCGCGGATTCGTACACTTCCTCTTCGCTGCTATTTTCCTTGTACCGGTTCTCCAGCAGATGCAGGATGGACTCGGTATCGTCCTCTCCCACGACCCGGCCACGCGGGGTCCATGTCGGCTCCTCCGGCGGTTCCTTCTTTGTGGGGGGCTCTTCTGTCGGATCTACCGTCCCGACCGATTCTTCTCCATCTGATTGAGCGTAGGTGGCCTCCCCTGACACAGAATCAAACCCGAAATCGTCTGGGATTGAACCAGACGTACGTACCATGCCGATGAAGACGTTGATCTGGCCGATTGTCACGACAGATCCGGATTCGAGCAGATCCGACTCTGGCCCCCAGCCGGAATCGTCCACCATCTTCTCTCCTTCGCGGTCGGTGTAGATCTCGCCGATAACAAGGTTCTCCATGTTCTTCCGAGCTTCTCCCGTGATGTAAACACCCTTGGACGTAGGCCCCATGGTGGGCGCCAACTGTCGTGGGATAATCACGGCAGACGTTACCGGGGGTAACTTGTCTTGGGACAAATCGACTCTGGTGTTTGGGAGAGGGTTTAGCTGAGAGGAAAACATGATGATATGCGATCTGGTAGCCGGCAATAAAGTCGCCGAGTCTCCGATCTAGATATATTAACTCAACTCTCGTATTACACTGGGTACTCGATACCTAGCGATATTGCTCTAACCCTTGGATCTCTCTAAATGAAACCTAGGGGCCGGCTTATATAATATCCGGACCCCTTGGCCTGCTCTCCAAGGTGTACCCTGAATCCTACCCGGACACTGCCTACAAAACCCTAAACTTCCTTACCGTAACCCACAATCCGGGTTACCAGGCCTACGATCTTGGGCCTTCTAGAAGCTCCTTTATCCTTAGCCGGATCTCGCGCAGCATCCTTTGGGCCGAGTTACACCTTGGCGTTGGCCTACCGGCTTATCATCCCTCCATCATGGTGTATTCAATTAAGATGAAGATTATCTTATTGAAACTCAATTGTTTTAATGCTTACATGAATATTCTGTTCACAAGGTTGATCTGACCCTGTAATCAAATTATTCTTATATAACATCAAACACTTGGATTTCAACATGTTGCTTGTTTTCTTCCTTATCTTGGTTTCTTCCTTACTTATATGTGGTTCAAATTATAATGTGGTTTATTATTTTCTCCTTGTTATACTTCTGCTTCTATGGATCATGGTTTTGTATATAACAGAATGTAGGTGTATTTTATAACATCAGTTTTCCTTATGCATATAAGAAGAATTTGTTGACAAGTTTGCAAGGCTTGCCCTCAAATTCCTTTTCATATACAAATGGCTGATAGATACAAGATTATAAAACCTTTTGTTTATTTGTATATGACACTCAATTGTTAGAGCCTACAAAAGTGATTTGTTAACAAGGTTGCAAACTTGTTTCCAAACTACTTCTATATAACACCAGCATTAGAATACCACATTGTTTCTAGATAGTTTAATAAGGATTGATCTTGGGGTATGATTTTCCAAATTCTTTAGGATAGTTTGAGTTAGCACTTCTAAGACAACCTAAAGAATCCTTCTGTAGATCTTCTTGTGGTAGTTCCTCCTTTCTTGTGGGTTGCTTCTCTTGTAGAATGACTTAGATAAGATTGGGAAACAAGATAGAATGGTCTTGACAACATAACAAGATCTAGATTAAGAGTTAGTTCATGCTTTTATTATCCTTCTATATACTTCTTATTTTATTTCCCAAAAGATATGTAATTATACCATATAGGATTTATTTACTTAGTTATTAATTCAATTCCTCTAATAGAAGTTATAACTTTTTGTTATTCATTAGTTGTAGTAGAGATACTTTAGTTGTTGAATGATGAGTTGAATAGAAATATGGAGTGTTTATGGAATGATGTCTTTAGATAGTAAGTTGATCAAATGTTTCATTGATGTGTTAAGATCTCATATGCTCACTTGTATGAGATGATTAAAACAATGAGCATGTGAAAGTTATTGGGTTTAATGACTTATGTCAAAGTTGTTAGTTGTTTTTCTTAGGTGTCATGTTGTTACTTTATATCCTTCTCTTTATTAACTTTGGCATTCATAATGCAGATATAGAGGTTTGGGAATATCCTATGTAATGATCAAGGTTTAATAGTAGGTTAAGAAGACTTATTTCTTCTTTTAGATACTTCTTTTATGATTGATGAGATATGTACATTTTCGATAAATATGTTAATACAATTATTATATCATTTTCCACTTGTGGGTTTTGAGTTAACACTTGTTTGTATCAGTAGTATTCTATTAATTCTGTGTTATGTACTTGTGATGGTTCACCTGATAATTATGAGATGATTCTTAGAGATGTTGTGGAAATGAATTATAACTTAAAGAGTTCATGATTAGAGGATGCATTATCTCTTCTGTTGTGATGGTTCACTTGTGCATTACTATCTTGTGGAAGTGTGGTCATTAGTTATGAGATTTGGATACTCACCCCTCTTCGAGTTCTAGATACCTAGTGAATCATTCCAAGTCACTTATAGACTTGAGGCTAGACTTATTGAGAGTTAGTGTTGGTCATAACCAACTATGGTTTGTGTAACCAGATGATTTGGTTTCTTAATACTTGTTATAAAGATCATTCCAAATGTACTCTTGACTAGATGAATTAGACCTATTTCATCATGTCAAGTGAAACTTTGGTCACTTTGATTCGTTTGAACTTTTGCGCCAAAATTTCCCGTACTTTTATATGCATGCTTTGCAAATGCACATATTAAATTTAGATCCTTATAACTTCCCAAACACTAGGATGTTACACACAATCCGTAAGGCGGCTAATGAGGAGATTGAGAAGGAGTGCATTGCGAAAGCGCCGAAGCCGCGGAAAAGAGGACCTAGATCCAAGGCCGCAAAGTCCGCGAGCCAGCCTGCTAAGATGCCGCTCCGTGTTCAGGACGGCCCACCTACATCTAAGCATACAAAGATGCATGTGATTGGTCAGCCTATGCTTAGCTAGAGCAAGCTCAAGGCCGCAAGTGGGGATATGCGGAGTTTGCATGACATCATTCTTTTTCTTGAAACGCGCCTTCTTCAAACCAAGGATCCATCATACCCGGTTTTCATTGCCATGGTGCCAAAGGACTTGGGCTTCGTCGAATCAACCGGCGCGATTAGGATAGTACTGCGGTTTTCGGACATCTTCGATATGTTCCATAGCAACCCGCTGCACTACTCCATGCTCCGTCTATACTCGCTCAGTCTGGCGGTGCAAGTCACCAGGGATAATACACCGGGCATCGCGATAGTGGACCCCTTCTACATGCGCCACGACGTGTTGTGCTCCGTTGGGAACCAGGTAGTCGCGTCCACATATCTCCGGGACTTCATGCTGGCGAACCAGACCAAGGATTACATCCTCATGCCTTACTTTGCCGGGTAAGTCAATATTCTTAGCCGAATCGAAAGTGATTTTCATCGCTCCTTTCCAACACTTTGTTTGGATTGTTCCGTGCAGATATACACAATGCACACTCATCTGCATTTGTATCAGTCATTCGCATGCCACGTATCTCGACCCAGGGAGTGCGGTGAAGAAAGACTACTCCAACGTGAAGAAAGTTTTGGATAATGCTCTCACCGGCTACCACACAAGGGGGGCATAATCGCTAGGGAGAAGGTCGTTCAGGGCGCTCGGGTGTTCACCCACACGACGACTTTCGCGTGCGTCAAGCAGCCGACAGGAAGTAACCGAGACACCTACTATATCCTCCATCATATGCGGGCGTACGTACGGGATCAACAGTTCCTTACCCTGCCTAGTCAAGTCCAACAATGGGCCTCCCGCTTGTCGATGGTCGGCGATGACAAGGTTAGAGAAGAGATATATGATATCCACAAGTGCTTTTCCACGAAAATCGTTCATGAAGTGGTGAACAAGAGTGGGACATTTTACAGCCGGTTCAACATGCCGAACAGCGACATAGATACCTACCTAGCAACTGCATGTGACGACAGGCCCTTCATCACTCCGGAGTGCTGTCCCGTTGTAATCCCTAGGAGGATGAGTCAGAAGGAGTGAGAACTATTGTAAGGCTTGCTACATTTTCCGAAATTAGTCGAACTCAATCGTTAGGGTTATGAATCGTCCATCGTGTAACAGATGCTCAATTATGTCAATGCTTAATTATCTTTCTTTTCATTATTGCGGTCTTACTTGTGATGGTCGTTCGATCTTTTGAATAAATAAATGCCGATGATTAAAAGAGTTGGTTCACACTCAGATGGCCTAGGTGGTCCGTTGCGCCTTGTGATTTTCACAAAGTTAGGATCTTGTGCATCCCACTTGGCGCAGCGGCACCACCTACGGCCGCTTGTATGTGTCCACCCTAAATATGAGGCACACATCGTTACGGTTATGAATCGTACATCGCTTGATTATCTTGCTTTTTATTATTGTAGTTTTACTTGTGATGTTCGTTTGATCTTTTGAATAAATATGCCGATGATTAAAAGAGCTGGTTCATACTAAGATGGCCTGGGTGGTTCGGTGCGCCTTGTTATTTTCACAAAGTTAGGATCTTGTGCATCCCACTTGGCGCGCCGGGTCCACCTAGGCTGCTTGTATGTGTCCACCCTAAATATGAGGCACACAGACCGATGACCATCTTGTTCCTGTTAAGAGGTACTACAGGCGGTGGTGATCCGGGGAAAGGAGGAAGATGAGGGTTTCTGGAACTAAACAACGTCATATATGTAATGTCGTGAGATTCGAACGAAGTTGAACCCTTTTGTCCACATACGTAATGGTAATATTCCTCAGAAATCCCTTCCGGGGTTACGAAGAATGTCCCCATTATGTACGTGGACAAAAGGGTCTAACCTTGTTCGGATCTCACGATGTTATATATATGACTTTGTTTAGTTTCAAAGATTTCCAGAAACCCCTCTCTTCATCCTTCTCCGGACCACCATCACGTGTACTACCTCGTAACAAGCACAAAATGTGAAGGTCCAACTTCACATCAAGGCCCGATGACCATCTTGTTCCTGTTAAGAGGTACTACAGGCGGTGGTGATCCGGGGAAAGGAGGAAGATGAGGGTTTCTGGAACTAAACAACGTCAGATATGTAATATCGTGAGATCCGAACGAAGTTGAACCCTTTTGTCCACATACGTAATGGTGACATTCCTCAGAAATCCCTTCCGGGGTTACGAAGAATGTCTCCATTATGTACGTGGACAAAAGGGTCTAACCTTGTTCGGATCTCACGATGTTATATATATGATTTTGTTTAGTTTCAAAGATTTCCAGAAACCCCTGTCTTCATCCTTCTCCGGACCACCATCACGTGTACTACCTCGTAGCAAGCACAAAATGTCCAACTTCACATCAAGGCCCGATGATCATCTTGTTCCTGTTAAGAGGTACTACATGCAGGTGGTGATCCAGGAAAAGGATGAAGATGAGGGTTTCGGTTGGAACTAAGGAACGTCGCATATGTAATACTATTGTTAGTGAGATCAGAACTGAGTTGCACTGTTTGGTACATATACGTAATGGGGATATTTTTCATAGCCCCGGACGGGGCTATGGAGAATGTCCCCATTATGCATGTGCATGAAATGGTCCAACTTTGTTCGGATCTCACAAACACTTACGTATAAGATTTTGTTTAGTTTCAACGAAGTTCAGAAACCCTTGTCTTCATCCTTCTCTGGATCGCCATCACGTGTACTACCTCGTAACAAGCACAAGATATTAGAAGGGCCAATTTGATCCTTTGTGTTTAACTTTCATCTTATTTATGTCATATTTCTCCACTTACTACTTATTGCAGACATGTTTAAAACTATTGTTTTTGTTTTTCTTTCTTGTCATTACAGATGCCGAGGTGCTACGTGGTGTTTAGAGGCAGGGTTCCAGGAGTCTACGATCACTGGGAAGACTGCTTCGAGCAGGTAAACAAGTTCAAAGGGAATGCCTACAAATCCTACAACACAAGAGTGGCGGCGGAAGCTAGGTGGTTCATCCATCTCGAGGAGGAACAGAAGAAGAAGAAGAAGAGCAACAAGTGAAGACCATCGCCGCCGCTCTTGTCGCCGTCGCCTCGCTCGTCATGCTATGGTTCCTAGCTAGATGATTAGGTTATCGGCGACTAGCTAGGTCACTTGTCCCGATGATGAAGCATCATCGATCGATGTAATCGGTCCCGATGATTAACCGTCTGATGTAGGTCACTTGTATCTATTTGACTCTGATAAACACTTTGTATTCATAATCAACTGTTTGATGTAGCTATTCGGAGTTCTAAGCAGTATGATCAACTGTGATATATAATTTGTTTGTCAGAGAACTGTTTTGATACATTTTGTCTACTGATATTCTTCTGTATTTGAGCTGTATATACATGTATAAATATGGTACTGCGTATTTTAAAAAAATTACAGCATAGTATAGCCGTGACGCACCAAAAAGGGTACCCGTGACGCACCTGAGAGGATAGCCGTGACGCGCCAAAGTGGATACCCGTGGCGCACCAAGGAACTTAGCCGTGGAGGCATTACATAGCCGTGACGCACCTAAATTCCTAGCCGTGGCGCACCTCCGGAGTTAGGCGTGACGCGCCTCACTGTAGCCGCGGCGCACCACGCCCATGTGTCACGGGTATAAATAGGCGCGGCGCACCAGCTAGGTGCGTCACGGCTAAACCCATAGGCGCGGCGTGATAGCCGTGACGCGCCCAGGTGCGTCACGGATAAGCAAAATGGTGCGTCACGAGTAAGCTTTTCCCTAGTAGTGTATTATTTTGGCTAGACCAATGTGTCTTGTTTCCCAATCTCCTCCAAGTTATGTTGCAAGAGAAGAAACCACAAGACAGGAGAAACTACCACATGAAGATCTTCAAGAAGATTATTTAGAGTGTTCTAGAATTGTTATTCCAATCTATCATAAGAGTACTTGGAAACTCTTATAGATTTATCTGATCTTATTAACACTCTTGAAACAGTGTGATACTTCAATGTTAGTGTTATATAGAAGTAGTTTGGTAACAAGTTTCTAGACCTTGTTAACAGATCGCTTTGGTATACTCAAACACTTGAGAGTGTCTTACACAAATAAATATAAGATCATATAACCTAGTACATCTCATCCAATTGTATATGAGTAGTAATTTGGAGGCAAGTCTGGCCTACTTGTTAACAAATTCTTATTATGTGCATAGGGTAACTTGATGTCATTAAATAAACTCACATTCTTTTATAATCATCTAAGTAAATCCTTGCTTGGAGTAATTGGATGTTTTCACCACAATGGTGAGACGGTTGCGGTTGGAAACCAAGAGAGGAACCTACCTGCAATGGAAAAAGGTGATAATAGAAGACTAGTGAAAACTAGAGAGAAGAACATCAAGCAACAAAAGTCCACAAGGAGCAACACTGTCTCAGGAAGAATTTATTCATTAAAGCATTAGTTAATGTTAGAGAATCCATAACCTCTATGCCTTGTCAAGCTCAACAGAGATGAGGAACAAATAGTAAATATATTAAATGGAAACAAGTATCCAGTAAGAAATAACAACAAGGTATTGCATCCACATGTCTTGATATGTGGAGGTAGATGAACACAAGCTTAATACCTTGTTTTCCAAATCCTTTTCATAGATAAGACTAACAGATGATAACAAAAATTCATCTACACATAAACATACAAATGATCACTTGTTTCTAAAACAAGCATGGGATGATATTCATACTTGGAACCTGGTGGAAAACAAACAAATAAGATTTCAAAGCCACTCAAGTTTTCCATTTAATCAAGTACTAAAAAATCAACAACCTTTCTTACACACACCTAAGTAAATGTCAACCAAACTTACTAAGAGATTCAATCAGGAAAATGATAAAAATATATAAAAGAAAAACAACTTCCTTCACTCATTAAAAATCATTTGGTGTGACATAAAATAAAATTCCATATTAAATGATTTTCACAATAGTGCATAGAATCAGTACCAAGTAGTTTTACTAAACTACTTTCTATAAGGGATTATACCTAAAGTTGTCCAATTATGATACACCACCTTGGTATCCACAATATGGAGTGTGTACTTTTATTAAACATGCTTTAGCATAATTTTTAAGCCAATAAATAAATTAAAAGAAGAGAAAACAACAAAATCACTTAATCTAGCACCCTAAATAAAAAATATAAATATTGCTCCAATTCACCAAAACAAAACATGGTGAGATTGCAAATTTGATGAGCTTTCCAAATATGATTTTTCATAATTTTTAAGTTCACAAAAAAGCCCAGAAAACAAGCTTTTCTTCTCAGTTTTAGTACCAAAAGGACCTATCTGTGAAAACTTGGAACTTCCAGATGGTTATTCGGTGATTGGTCCTTTTGTCGTCTTCCAGGCCGGCAGAGGGCGTGTCGACGCCGCCGCTGATGCATGGCCACCTCCTGCTCGTGGTCCTCGCGCGCGGATAAGAGCTAGGAGGGGAGCTGTGACCCTCCTCCTCGCCCTCTCTTCACCCTCGCACTCCCTCTCTCTGTTTGTCCCAAGGAAGAGCAAACAAAAACCTAACCCTAGTCCCTCCCCGATCTGTCGCGGCCGTCGACTCCGGCCGCGCCGGGACGGATGGAGCCCTGCACGAGAAGCGTGTGGTCCTCCTCGACCTCCTAGAGCACACCCACAGGCGAAGATGGTCCCTGTATCAGGAATTTGACCGCCGTCTTCTAGTCCGGCCGCCGGCAATTTCTCCTCGCCGCCGGCGATTCCGGTCACGCCTCTCTTCGCCGTCATCTTCATCGCGCTCAGGGTGAGCTGGGGAACGTCTTGGTACCTCCCATTATGAACATAACCAATTAATTCATCGCCGCCGAGAAACACCGCATCGGACCGCCGTGTTCTTGCTCGCCGGCAAGCCGCCGCCGCCACCAGAAGGCTCACCGTAGTCTACTCTACGCGGCTAAGTAGTTTAATTGGATCAATTTGCGCACAATCATCGGATTGAAATCCACAGGAGAAATCTCCTCCTACGATGATGTCATCCTGACGTCAACATGACGTGAGGGACATTTTCCATTTTATTTTTGACTTAAAATATGAACTGACACGTGGACCCCACATGTCCATTTAAATATTGGCAGATAATCAATAAAACTTATTAATCCAATAACTTTTGATTTAATAATAATTTTTTTTTGAAAATGTTTAGAAAGATATAATCTAAATGTTTATGATCTTTCCAAAAATATTTGATAAAGTTTAAAAATTAAATATTTTTGAATTTAAAATAAAGAAATTAATTAATCACAAAAATGCAAGTTATGTACCAAAATGCTCCGAATGTCAGATGCAACTTATCTATGATGTTTCCAAGATCATTTGACCAAGTTTTCATGTGTGCAATATTTTTCCTAATCATTTAATTCATTTAAATTAATAAATTGATAACTTATTCAAATATTTTCAGAATACTTCAAATGATATACCAAATTAAATAGAAAAGCATTTCCAATTCAAATGTGTCAAATATAAAACATTTTATTTAACTTATAAACTTGTTTCAAAGGGTATGATGGAATTCTATAATATTCCATTATAACCATAAACAACTACCTCACACATTATTTTCCTTATTAAGAAAACCCTCATGTTTTCACACCTACTAAACCTATCATCACAAGTCGTTAGCAAGAATTGTGATGATAGAGTTCGTTGTACTAGTTCATCATTTTCAACTAAACTCATTGTCATTAGCTCCACACTTTTGGAACATAAAATCAAACATGTTTGTTATCTTTTCAATAATTGTTTTCCATGTGCTATTGTCTTGTTACCTAATCAAGTAATCAACACTTCTACCTAAACATGATAACCATTGTTTGTTAAATAAAAGTGAAACACATATAAGTCTAAAAGAAGTTAATAATAACATCACCACAAGTAATGAAACAATTCACTAAAACCTATGTGATCTTAGTACCGTATTGATTGTTGCTTACTCATGTAAGCTGGGGTGTTTTCTAGGGTATTTCGCGATGCATCTCATTACTATGCATGTATCATGTTGCCAGTGCTTTTAGTAGTCTTTACCAGGACTACTTTGCTATCTTTCAGAAGTCGGGATTTTCTACGCGACCCTCGAACCCCAAAAACCTAGGTTATTATTGTTATTTCAATCTCAGGCAAGTTCATCACTTGATCATATCCTTTGAAGTATTTCATCAAGAACTATTTGCAAAAACCCTATCATATTACCACCTATTCTAGAAAAGAATGCATGATCCTATTTTTATAATAATATGACTAATTGAATGACTACCCGATTGGTAGTGTTCTGTTTGGTGGGCGGATGGGACCATGGTAAGATGAATAGGTCAAAGGAAGGTTCCATCTGCATGGGAAAGTATTACCTAGGATTAATCACAACTGCCGTCAGGATTCTTGCGCCGTAAATTCGCGTTAACCATGGGTCTTCTATGGGGGGAGTAAGTCAGCTGTGATCTTTTTGTCGTTTGCATGTCAACGGGCTGCCAGAGACGTACGCTGTAGGTCTTGCGAGACTACATACACATGGGTGGGAGCCCTTATGTCCCACGGACTCTGGGGTCTATGAGTGTCTGCCAGGGGCGCGTAGATCTCCATCGTGAGGGGTGGAATCAGGCGTTCAACCTGCTGGCGCAAATGGCTGGGCATGCGTTGTGCGGAGAAGCATGGTTTGGCTTGGACCAACAACCGGGCCCCACACCTGAGTGGGAGTGGACATGAATGTACACCTGGTTGTGCAACATGGTCTTGGTCGTCCATGGGTAAAGTAACGCACCTCTGCAGAGTGTAAAAGGATGTGACATGTTACCCCCTGTTCCGGGAAGGAGCTGCGAACGCCGCAGGAAAGGCAACTCCATGAAGTTCTAGTCCTGTAAAGATCTGGCGGGCATAGTTTTCAGAATTAAAAGCAACCTCTTGAAGAAAGCTTTACAAAAACCTTGCATTAGATTATGACTCTTTTGTGTCTAAAGCTATAGTTAGTGCATCAAACTACCCACTATATATCATGAACTTGTTGAGTAACGCTCGTTACTCATTCGTTCCCGTTTGACCCCCTGGTTAGAGTTGAAGCCCTACGAAAGCCGTTATCGTGAAGCCATCGCTACCTCATGAAGCCAGATGGAGTCATCTATTACTTAGTCGGTAAAGGATCATCATCAGCAACGCTGGTGGAGGAGAAGCTATCAAGGTGTAGGTGGAGTCCATTCTTGGACTTAGCTGTTACAAACCATAGATTAGGGCTGACATCAGTCGTAGTAGACTAAGTTCTGAGCTAGAGTAATTCTCCAGCTTGGATCTTCGAATTGCTTCTTCTGTTGTTTCACTTGTATGAGATCTTCTTTGATTCTTTAAAGAGATTCTCGAGATTTTGTAATGAAGTTTGTATCCTATAGCTTTGCTTGGACCCGCTGTGTTTCTGTTGTACCACTCTGAGAGATGTAATATTCATGGATAAGTCCTTCTGTGAGTATTATGTCACCGACTTGCGCACTACACATGCAGTGGTGTGCTGGATCACCACAAATGGTATCAGAGCTAAGCGACCTTAGGTTTAAAACCTTTTAGGAGATCTGTAGGTAGGTAAAGACTATAGGAAGCCACCTTATCTAAACCATATTTCCTACAACTATGATGATCATTCACTTGAGAATGATATAATCATACTTGTATAGAATTATGCTTACTCAATCCGAGTAAATCTACTTATCTATTATATTTATACCTAGGTATGAATAGTTAGAAATCTAGCATGTATTAGTGCTACTGTGAAAAGGAGAGTTCTGACATGGTCAGAGATGATTAAATCACAGTTATGATTACCCGATTCTATGAATCTATAGGATGAAGTAGAATATGGTATCGATTAAATATATGATTCATCAAGAAGGGATGTTTGAGAATCATGGAGAGTCATTAGACTATGGTAACTATGGGATATATATCATATCCTTTGTTATCAAGTCTAGAGTTGAACTGCTATAGTATTGTAAAGTAGGAGAAGGCATAAGCAGTGATGGAAGCTACATTACTACTCCTACGATGTGATCAACAACCTGAAGTATCAACAGATGCCATGAGAAGTTTATCATAACCAAAATGAAGAAATTCAATTTACATGGTGCTTAGTCCTATATGGAACCAAGTTAGACAACAACTACTATAGGATTATTTTGGCTTGGTTTATTCCATTGCAGTAAGGAATGCAATTGGAATAATTACCTGGGCAAAGAGTGGTTGTGTATACTAGGATAACAATGCAATATATACCTACTTGTAGTGTATAGCATTTAAGAGCCTTGGTACTTGAGATGTTTTACTCTAAGTACTTTTATTCCACGGGCTTTTGATGCATGAGTGATAACTGCATTTGGGATTTATTGGATCTTATTTGGATTTTTGATTGACTAGATCTGTGCATGAAGTTGGAACTTGATGTGCATATGCATGTGCAAACATTGAGTTCTATCTTGATGTTACTGGTCTAGAGTGTATAAGATTAGTATGAGAGCGGTCTGAGTTATCAGCAGATTGATACAACCACCAAAGATCTCGAAGACCAGGAAGTCAAGAAGACAGAAGAGAATGATGCCACTGATGGGAATGGACCACAGACCACATCTTGCTTGGAGTTGGTGACATATTTCATCAACACATGGAGATCTACCACAAGTGATGCTCAGGAAAATCACATGATTAGCTATATCCGAGAAGGGAATATGTAGAAGATCAGTAAGTCAACTCATAGAGTCAACCCCTAGAAGTCAAAACACAAAGATGTAGAAGGACCATAGGAAGTAACCAGTGGAGTAGGTTGTAGTTATATGTAGGAATGAGTTAAAGTCGAGGAAACTCGAAGATATTTTCACTAAATATATGAGTCTAAATCAATGTACACTATGTTGTACAAGCTTCTTTGAGCAGTATTTCTCTTGAGACCACTAGATTGAACCAATTGGAATTCTAACCATAGACAATATCCAGTGTACAGGAAGAATCTTATTGGTTATTCATCACCTGGTGGATATACCAAATGTTCTTCAGAAAGTTATGAGAGATAGGAAACCATACCTATTCATCGGAGAATAAAACTTTGTATCCACTATGTGGTGGAAATACCACGTGTTCTTCGTGAGACCATTAGGAAAGCCTAGTAGCAAAACAGAGTTGGTATCATAACAGGCAACGTATTAGATCATAGTGCAAGACAGTGGAAGATAAACAATCAAGACAAGTGGCTACACATGCCAAGGTCAACACAAGGAAACAATTGTGAAGAATCAACGGTCTACAGAAGTTCTCTCTACCATTTTTACGTGAGAGAGGTTGAACTTCGAGACGAAGTTCTTGTTAAGGGGGAGGTACTGTAACACCCCAGTGTTTGGGAGGTTATAAGGATCTAAATTTAATAAGTGCATTTGCAAAGCATGCATATGAAAATACGGGAAATTTTGGCGCGAAAGTTTAAACGAATCAAAGTGACCAAAGTTTCACTTGACATGATGAAATAGGTCTAGTTCATCTAGTCAAGAGTACATTTGGAATGATCTTTATACCAAGTATCTTAAGAAACCAAATCATGGGGTTACACAAACCATAATTGGTTGTGATCAACACAAACTCTCAACAACCTTAACCACAAGTATTTAAGTGAGTTGGGATAATTCATTAGGTACCTACAACTCAAAGAGGGGTGAGTATCCAAATCATATAACTAATGATCACACTTCTACAAGATAGTAATGCACAACTTAATCATCTCATTAACAGAGATATTATCTCTTATAAAACAACACCCCTCTAAGATATTAACCATTCATACAACACCTTTATAAACTATCTCATAATTGTTAAGTGCACTTTCACAATCAAATAACAAAGGTTCAATAGAACACAACAGATAGAAACTAGTGTCAACTCAAACCCACAAGTGGGAAATGACATAATAATTGTATTAACATATTTATCGAATATGTACATATCTCATCAACCATAAAAGAAGTATCTTAAAGAAGAAGTAAAACTTCTTAAACTACTGTTAAACCTTGATCATTACATACGATATTTCCAAACCTCTATATCTGCATTAAGAATGACAAAATGTCATTAAGAGAAGAATATAAAGTCACAACATGAAACCCGAGAAAAAAAAACTATCAACTATGATATAAGTCATTAAACCCCAATACCCTTCTTGTGCTCATTGTCTTATTCATATTATACTAGTGATCATATGAGGTATGAACACATCAATGAACCATTTGATCAACTTCCTATATTAAGTCAGCATTCCACATTTATATTCAAATAAACCTTCAACAATTAAAGTATCTCTGGAGACAAGTAATGAATATGTAAGGACCCCAGACCGGCAGTCTGAAACCCTCCGTATGCATACATTCACGATCCTAGAAAGATCAGTCGTGAACAACATACAAAGTTGGCACACAGAAATACATCATCCATTACACGAATACATAAAGGTATTACATAAAGATCACATGATCAAGTTGAACACAACTGCCACAAAGGGCAGGCAACTTATCAAACACAGCGGAAGACAATTAAAACACAACGTAGTTGAGCCCAAGTCACGCCTTAACCTACAGGCTGCTGACCCGGAGACGATCCTAGTTCGCAAAGCCGTCAACTCCGTACTTCTCTTCATAGATATCCTTCGGAGGCTCCTTCTCAAAGTCTAGCAAGTAGATACCAGGGGCGAAACCATAATGAGTACATTTTAATGTACTCAGCAAGACATCCATCATGTGA
Organism: Alopecurus myosuroides; assembly: GCA_028641055.1. Classification (NCBI taxonomy): domain Eukaryota; kingdom Viridiplantae; phylum Streptophyta; class Magnoliopsida; order Poales; family Poaceae; genus Alopecurus; species Alopecurus myosuroides. The sequence goes on along the minus strand of CM054057.1, from coordinate 235,222,181 downwards.
CTTACCAAACATGCAAGTATGCTTATATGGTGGAATAGGTAGGCTATAAATAGGGTTCACTATCAATGGTGTTCATATATGATGACACCATAGTTGCAGTCAGGTTATTCTGTATCTTTGTTGAAGAAGATACTTCAGAAGAAAATAATATAGTTTTATTTCTCTTGTCGATATCACATGTACAAGAGGTTTTGTAAAACTTTGTTAAAGAATATTTTCTCTTTGCAAAACTTCTTGGAATCAGTTTCCAGAATTCTTGCTTAGAGTAGAAAAGGTTTTCTTTGCAAAACATTTTGTTTTTTTGAAACATTTTCTACTGCAGGGGAGTCCCCCACAGCCCTTTATTACCAACCAAAGAGTTACAGTTACAGATATGTACAAATAAACATGGGAATAGACTAAGACAGTCTATCGCAGACTAATGTAAGGAGTTAATCCATAAAACTAAATCAGTAGCCACAGAAGCACTCAACCTATGCTTAAGCATAAGGAGATCTAACATGAAGCCCACTTTCCATCCCAAAAAGGAATGTCTTTCCGATTTAAAAATGACTCCATTCCTCTGCTTCCAAATATTCCAGCAAGCAAGAATCACTATCTCAGTGAAACAGGGCCCTTTGAAGGACTTTTTGGCGACAATAAGATTTTGCACAAGTGTGTTATCACTCCAGCTGATTTGCAAATAATTCCAAATCCTGGAGCTAAAGACACATTGAAAGAACAAATGTATCCAGTCTTCATTGCAATGAGTGCAACAAAGAACACAATAATCAGTACCATCAATCTTCCAGTTTCTTCGTTTGATCATATCCTTTGTATTAATCCTATCCTTGAGGATCAACCAAGCAAAGAATTTATGTTTTGACATGCATTTGGATTTCCATATCCACTTTGCAGGCCCATCTGGAGTTAAATGAGCAAATTGTAGCTGATAGAATTTGCTGGAGGTATATGTGCCTTTATTGAAATTGCATCTCCAACTGTCCTCACTGTCAGACAACTGAACATTATTCACAATGACACTCAGATCATTAAACTCTTGGAAAGCTTCGATTGAAAACGGCAAGTGGAAAGCATCCGAGAGGTCTGTCATCAGTATTAAATCTCTTACTGAGGATAAAGGATCCTTGGTGAAAGAGAATAATCTCGGGAATTTTGTAGCCAAAGGTTGTCCAATCCACGAGTCTTTCCAAAAAAGCCCCGAAAAACCATTTCCCAAAACGCAAGAGGATAAGGAACACCAGGTATCTGCTAATTGCATAACTCCTCTCCACCAGAAAGAACCACAGGATGTGACAGCATGTGGTACTGTTTGAAAATAATAAGCATTCTTGACTAAATGAACCCAAGGGATATCCAAATTGTTATAGAATTTTGCCAAGAACTTCAGTAACAGAGCTCTATTTTGAATCTGGATATTGATGATCCCTAATCCTCCTTTGGATTTGGGTCTGCATACCATATCCCAGGCAGCTAAAGAATTCACTCTTTGCTTATTCTTGTCTTTTCTCCATAAGCATCTCCTCCTTGCTTTATCTATTATATCAATGACACCTTTAGGGATTACAAGAGTGCACATGTAGTATGAGGGCAAGGAGGAAAGAACCGAGTTCACCAGAACCAAACTATCTCCATAAGAAAGAAATGAGACTGTAGCAGAAAGTCTCCTCTCAATTCTGTCAATTAATGGTGCAAAATCCTTGATATTTGGCTTAGTGGTTCCCATAGGAAAACCTAAATAAGTAAATGGCATAGAAGCCACGGTACAATCAAGGACAGAAGCCAAATCAACACTTTCCTGCTGTGATAAATTAATCGGAATCATCGAAGATTTATTATAATTCACCTTTAGCCCAGTGAGACTAGCATAAAGGTTAAGCAGATCCTTAAAGACCAAAACCTGAGCCGGTTCAGCAGGAAGGATGACCAAAGTGTCATCCGCATATTGCACTATAGGAAAGTCTCCACCAATTGGAATTGACAGCCTGAGTCTTCCATCTCTTAGTGCCAGATTAACAATACTTTGTAACAAATCCCCACCTAGCACATAAAGAATTGGGGACAGAGGATCCCCCTGCCTGACACCTCTTTTGCAAACAAAAGTTTTGCCAGGAACTCCATTCAAAAGAACTGATGAAGATCCAGAAGCTAGAATTTCCTTGACCCATTTAATTACTAAAGGAGGGAACCCCTTAAATTTCAATATCTGCAGAATAACAGAATGCTCAATGGTATCAAACGCTTTCTCAAAATCAATCTTGAAGATCACCACTTTCTGCTTAGATTGTTTACATTGGTGAATGTATTCAAAGCACCATGCCAAACAATCTTGAATAGTTCTGGATTTGATGAAACCATATTGATTAGCATGGATGCAACCAAAGATTTTGTCTTGAAATCGATTAGCCAGAATTTTGGTGATGAATTTCAAACAAGTATTGGTCAGAGAAATAGGTCTGAAATCATTTACAGTCTCAGGAGAATTAATCTTTGGAATCAGAGTAATGAAAGATCCATTAATGCTCTCCAAAGAGATCCTTGCACTGTGTAACTCATTGCATAACATGATAAAATCATCTTTAATTATACTCCAGTAGTGTTTAATAAAAAGTCCAGTAAAACCATCTGGTCCAGGCGCACGATCAGGTTTTAGGTGTTTTACAACACCCTCAATCTCCTCAACAGTGAACGGATTAGCCAAGGTATCCATCAACCACAGGCAAGAAAACAGACAAATCAAAATCAGACATGGGTGGGCAGGAAACACCCATTCTGTTCTTAAAGCAGGACCAGAAAGCAGCAGCTTTGTCCATATGATCCACCAACACATTTCTAGAAGCATCAGAGATGGATGGAATAGAATTTCTTCTAAATCTCTCAGTGGCTCTAGCATGAAAATATTTGGTATTCTCACCAGAAAGCTTGGCCCATCTAATAGTACATCTTTGCTTCCAGTAATCAGATTGTAAAGCAAGCAAATTCTTGATATGCTTCTTAACAATAAGCCTGAAATTAAATTCAGGAACACTCAACTGTCGCACATCTTCCAGTTGATCCAAAAACAAAATCACTTTACTACTCATATCAATGAGAATCTTTAACTGAGATAAATTCCTTCCCCAATCCTTCAAAGCATATCTGAGATTCTTTAATTTAGCAGTGATTTTGGAAGTAATTGTTTTGGCCAAAACAGGGGTATTCCAAACCTTTGTCACAAGAGCCATGAAACCAGGTTGCTTGACCCAATGATTTTCAAACCGAAAAATCTTTGCCTTTGGGATGTTAGTTCCAATTTTAACCATACAAGGCAAGTGATCAGAAGTGATTTTAGACATTGGTAATACCATGGTATTAGGGAAGTCCAATGTCCACTGACAAGAAGTAAAGAACCAATCTAATTGAACCAGAAGAGGATCACTTTGCATATTAGACCAAGTGAAATTCCTACCTTTAACTGGCAGTTCCAATAAACCCAGATGGCTGATGACATCATTAAATATAAACATATCATTTAAATCAGCTCCCGGTTTATTTCTATTATCCAGTGATCTAATGAAATTAAAATCACCAAGAATCATCCAGTTCTGATGAATTGGAATGGAAAGATTATATAACCAATTAACAAAATCTTCTCTCTCCACCCCCTTGCAAGGACCATAAACATTCACCAAATTCCAAGAAATTGAATTGTGAGTGGATGTGAATTTAATGTGAATGGCAGAGCGATGAACCTCTACAAATTCTCCACTGAATATGGAACTGTTCCAAAGCACAATTAAACCTCCAGAAGCTCCAACAGAAGGAGAGAAAACAAATTGATCAAACCTTTTAGGGCATAATGACCTAATAAAGGAATGATCAAAATCCTGGCATTTAGTCTCCTGTAAGCAAATGATAGATGCCCTGCTTTCATCAATTTTATTATAAACTGCATCTCTTTTAGATTTATCATTGAGTCCTCTCACATTCCAGTCAAAAACAATCCAATCCAAATTCAGATAGGCCGTATTATCCATGGAAAAGACAGATAGTAAATAAATTGCTGATCATCATAAAAGACCAGCACAATAGATAACCAAAAGATAATACCCATAGAGTAGTACATATGTCATGTAGCATAACAAAATGTAACAGTGAGACCCAGCAACAACTCCAGGGACCAAACAGGCCCATAAGAAATAAAAAAGGCCCACTAATCATCAGAACTTGAGGAAGTGGTGGGCTTCTTTGGAGCAGCTTCAAGCTTCTCCACCGTTATTTCAGAATCCTCTATCTGGAGCATGGTTCCTGCCCTCCGCAGAACAGCAACAGGAGTGAAGGGGGGCACTCCCCCTGGAGAGTCTTGGGGACGAGCAGACTTGGCCTTTTTCCTAGGTTCTGGCTTGTCGGAAGCAGGCAGAACCCTGAACCCAGCGTTCTTGGCAAGGCTACGCGTCACTCTACGCTCCTCAAGCACAAGGGGAGTAGACACCTTCCTGGTCCTCTTCTTGGTAGCAGGCAGAGGAGTCACTGGTTCAGGAACAGGGCATGAATCCATCAGCAGAGGAACAGGGGCAGCATAGGAGACTGGCACCTCAAAAGGCAGCAAAGTCGACAGGAATTCAAATCTTCTGTCGAAAGTAACTCGAGCTTTGTGTTCCAAAAAATATTTGGACCACTCTACCACAGGGTCAGGCAGTAAGACTTGTAGAATCTGCACGTCATTGTTCAGGCCTGCAACATTTGCTGGAGGTGGTGGAACAAAAGGAACAATTGCCAGCTGGTTTTGTTCCACCTGCTGCTGCAGCTCCACAAACTGTTCCGGGCCTTCAGCTCTTACAACATTCATGGAGTCAATTGAGGCACCCGAGAATTGAACAGATACAGAGGATTGCACCTGCTCAGGTTCCGGTGCCTGATCAACAGGCTCCTCCGGCTCAGCGTTCTCCCCTGCTCCTCATTGTTCCATTCTCCCCACCCACCTTGTACAGGCTGAACAGGCGGCACCCATTCCTCAGGGATTGGGACCTCAGGTGCACCAAAGGCAGGATGAGGATTGCCTCCAGGAGGGAGAAAATCTTCATCTCCCGGCAGAGCGTCAGCAGCATCATTGTTCGGAATAAAAACAGGGCAGGTCCAGGAAACAACGTGCCCACCATAACGCTGGACCTCCCTAATCACAAGCGAGCGGGGAACATCCGCGCCGCCACCATAGGTAACCTTGAGTAAGGTACGGACAGGGGAAGCATCTTCCCTCCACCAGGTCCGGAGCTTGCCAAACTTGGACACAAACTCACGAAGGAACTCATCAGTGCGATAGTCCATGTGCAGATTCAGAATCATAATCCATCCACTCCTGGTATAGGTTGTTGCTCTAACATTGTCTCCTTCATCATGTTGAACAAAGGACAACAACCTACCATCTGGAAACATAAAAGGATGAGAGTGTACCAAGATATCTCTAGCAACTTGATCCGCCATGCGGAACATGCCAACTCCCACAGCGCTCTCCGAGAAGGAGACAACTTGCAGATGCAGTTCTTGAAGGATGTGATCAACGATTTGCTGCAGGATATCATCGAGCTGTTCCACGGGGGGCCGCGGAACCAACTGAGCAATGGCCCAAGATTCATGGCGCCGAGGAGGAGCCGCAGAGGAGGTGATGTAGAGCCGAGCCGGACGCTTCTCGGCGGCCCATGGCTCCTCAACATGCATCCCCGCGGGGACGAACCTTGTCGGATCACAGGGGAAGTTCGCCATTGCTGGAGGAGGTTGCGATTCGAGCGGCGATTCCGACGAGGGTTTTCCAGGAACAGTGGCAGGGGCAGGGGATAGAACTGAGGCAGGGGACTTCTCGGTTCCGATAGTCGACGATTTAACTACCCAGCGCAGAGTTCCATTAATTCCCGGGCAGTTTTTGCGGATATGGCCCGAACGCGAACAGGACCAGCACCGAATCCGGCCCGTACACTCATCCGTTGCATGTTTAGCTGAGAGGCAGTTAGAGCAAGGCCAAACCTGGGCCGCCAATTTATCAATTAATTTTGCAAAACCATCATCCACAGGCACAGATGCCACGGTAGAGGGTAAAGAGATGGGATCCTTAACAGACTTAGTAACGAGATAATCAGCATCAAAAGTTCCAAACTTAATAGCCGGCAACTCACGAACAATATCGAAACCAATTGAATTGGGAATCGTGGGGGGAGCAGTTGGTGCACGAGTAGCAAAGGGTTTAATAGGCTTGTAACGTTTAGCTTTTACCTTTTTCTTCCTCGTGACAAAAGTCCACTCATTTTCCTGATCGTGGTTCCACTTTCTCCACTCAGATAGCCAATTTGGACCACCGAAACTCCAAAGATGAAAGAAGCACTTGAAGTGAAAGCAAGAAAACCATTTAATCTTCATAATATGAAATCCAACCTCCTTAGAAGAGACCTCAAAAGAGAAAACCCGATCATGAAGACATGTAACATTCAATGATCCACAATAACCTCCAATTGCCGCTTCAAGAGCCAAAGCAACAGTATTTTCATCAATTTTGAAAGCAGCATGACCAAAAGATACCACCATTTTGAAAGCACCGTAATTCTTAGAAGGATGAACGTCCGATCCGAAGAGAATTCGGACTTCCTTAGCAAGAGCTACACCTCTAGAGAAATCCAGGTCTAGAACCTTAGCTGCATGAACTAAACCCACCGAAGGATCAATGGGAATCCGATCCAAGAGCGGCACCAAGGAATCCACGTCCAAAATAGGAACGATGGCATTTGTATGATCCATAAGAGACCCATTACGTGGAACCAGATGATCTTGAACCCTGGCACGATGACAAGCAAATTGGATCTCAGATCCAGGATGAATGCTTTCACGTACCTTGAGGAAACGTTGATCAAGCACGAAACCCGCTTGATCTACAAGTTGGATCCTCTTGTCCTTTGGATCCAACAACACAAAACCCACGTAAATGGGATTGAACTTGAGATCCAGCTCGGTGGAGAAAAACGCCCTCCAACGCCAACAAGAGCGATCAAAGAGAGACTTTGCCTTGGTCATTGTAGAGAAAGGGGTGGACGACAGTGCCGGAGTGGCAGATGCCGTAGGAGAGGAGGCCGACAACGTCGGAGTGACAATTGTCGGAGAGGGAAGGCTAAAACCCTAGATCTCTTCGGAGTCGCCATGGGCGCCGCCTAGAGAGAGAGTCGCCGCCTTTGTATAACAACATCTGCCTTTTTATCATCAACGATACCTCCACAGTATAAGTTTCCATTCCTTTCCGAACTTCACAAGTTCAAACACTTCCTGTCCAAAATTCTCTTTTCAAAAACTCCTTTTTGAAAACATTGACACAATGCTAGCTACATGGCCATTCAACTGTCCATATCCGAGGACGCGGCTTCTTCGAAAAAGTTATACTCTGCAGAGGTGTACACATCCACCAGATCCAGTACACCTCCCGTGAACAATCACGGACTGTAACAACAGTATGTAAACATCAGGTATCTGATCATAACCATCCACTATGTTCAAGCTAGAATGTATCTATCTCTCAGTTGAGTTTTACCGGTCACCCCCGGCACCGAGCTAATCCCTTCCAGCCAGGATGCCTCAACTGATGCGACCGGAGGGAAAATTAATCCCACACTTTTTATGTCTCAACTCTTGACAACAATTCGGTTCAAGGGATTCCGTCCCTTATAGCGTTTGAGATAGAACACACACTAACAAGGACAAACTTCCAGTTAAGCCCCGTGCCCATGTTGGGGTAGGGTGGCAGTACGGTAAAGGTTGTCCGGCGAAGACTAGGTTATGTGTCATTTTTGAAAACACCACTTTCTCAAAAATGACCACTTCCACATTTCTCCGGAGAACAAGGATCCGCCTTTTCTCCGGGTTTTTCCGTAAAGCCTTTGTTTTGTAGAATCACAATTTTAGGGTGTCCACTTAGGGACTAGTATATTTTATGGTAATAAATACCACATGGTGGCTTATGGGCTTGGTATTACCAAGTTTAACTACTGGCATGATAGTAACCTATATATAGTATAGTAGTAATTTCCACATCAAAAATAGTTTTGATAATCAAGTTTTTGTAAAACTTCAGAGGTAAAACATGCATGATAGACAATGATAAGTATTGTATCAGCAAGCATCAGGATGGCTTGCCTGGTATCTCCTTGTGTCCCTGGTTTTTGGAGTGACTGGAACTTGAAACAGAGCTTCACGACACTTCCTTCCTCTTCGTTTTCTAACGTCGTAAAAAGGATAAAGGACACACATTCAGAACCAATCAAGGCAAGCAACCATACATAACAATACATACAGCAAGGAAATCTAATAATAACTAATCACACAATTACTAATGGAGCAAACAATCAAACAAACACACTTGGCAGAAATGCCATTTAATAAGACAGCTCAAGGTTGGAGGAAACATATCTCACAACCTTAATATCATGGATTCAGTGGGTGTGCCACTCTCATACCAAGATATTAATAAACCCAAAATAAACTTAGTTTCACAAGGGTGAGACTACTAAGAGTATATAAAACATGCACAATAATAAGCATGGCAATGGGTCTATCAACCACACCACAAAAGAACAATATAGCTAAGCTACTAAGCCTAAATTCACATCAAGAATAAATAAGACCCATGATTTGCAAAAGTTACTTTTACAAATCAGTGAGGCTACCCAAGTGCAACAAGGTAATAGACTCATCACAAAACACACAATTTCTCATAGTGAGAACAATAGAAACAATGACTAAAAAGGAGGAATCCTATAGACATGCTTCTACTAAGGGTTTTCTATGCAAGCAAGCATAGCAAGTAAAATACTAAAATGCAAACAAGGAACCATGTTATCATAATGGTAAATGAAAACATGTCCTTATGCAAGGCTACATAAATATCTACCAAACACAAGTTGGCAGGAAAAATAATTCAATACAAAAAAAAACTGCTAAGGAAACTAGTACTACTCAAACATGAAGAATCAATGGATGAATTTCAATCAAGTAATTGAAATACAACCAGAGGGTCCATGTCATAAAAACAGTTGTGAAAAACATCTATACTTGCTATAACAAAATATCCCATTTGATAAAACAATGCATCAATTTGCAGGGCAACTCCTACATACTAGTGGTAATAAAAAGGGGCATTATTAGAGAAATCAAACAACACTCCAAAGATGGATTTTTCCTAGCAAGCCACACATGATTACAAACACTTACAAACAGAAGCATACACATTTTCATTTAGCACAAAAATTCCCAAAGAAAAAATACTAGGCACTCATTAGTTATAGAACTATAGAAAAGAAACACATCTAGTGTGGGGGAAATAATGTTTCCACCAAAAATGCAATGACACCAGTGGGTGTTCCACTAGCATACCAAGGCATTAAGAGGTCACAATGCCTCTGGTCATACTTGATAAAAATTAACAAAAGACTAAACTAGCATCTAGTGCAATAACCATACTAGTAGAAATAATACGATGCTAAAATAAGCAAGGTAATGCTACTCATGCTATCATTTTCACACAAGTGAAAAATCTAGGGATCAAGTACTCATAAAAACATCATCAAAATGCTACTGGTCCTATGAACATAACACAAAAATATGTGGCTACACAACCACAAATGATTATGTCAAAAATTCCACACATGAGGGAATTTTTCCATAACATTTTCATAGTCATGACAAAGCTACTCATGCTTTTCCACCAACTCAAGTGAAAGCTAGCAGAGGTGATAACAACAAAATATAAGTACCAACATGGTACTGGATTCAATCAAAAATCCAAGTGCTTGCACATAAATTTAATCACTCAAAAAAAATTCTGTGCAAGTATTAACTAGAGATAAAATATATGCTATTCTTATAAATCATATTTATTCTCCACTCAAGTCCACACGATATAACATGCTAAAATAGCTAAGTAAAACTTAGAAAACAAGTTCACACAACTTGTACATGCTAGAAAACAATATTGCAACACAAAAATATAATCACAACAATTAATTACCTAAAATGCCAAAACGGCAGAAACAAGCAATTTAAAGATCTGTCCACCAAATTTTCTATGATGCTCTAAAAATTAAACCCATCTAGTTTTCGATAGCCCTAAACATATACAAGACTATCCAATTGAGTTTGCATCAAAATTCATCTTTAATAATTTTATAAAAATCACCAAAGTGCTCTCTGTTGTTTTACCAAATTGCATGCCATTTCAAAAATATTAGGAATTTGGAAGCAAGGTTAATTGATCCTGTTAGGAAATTTAAAGGGCTTTCCAATTCAATTGGCCTCACTTCATTCTGAGTTGTGAAACTAAAATGGTGCTCATTTTGGTGTTTCTGGTACCTGTTGCCAAAACATTTTTCATGTCCAACATAATCATCCAAATGTAGATCTACAAATTGGAGGTGGTTTAGATTTAGTTGCTTTACATCTGTGAATTTTTGTTTGGTCAAACTCATCTTTTAGGTAGGTTTTTAGAGCCAAAAGTAAACAGGTACTTTCTATGGAAATTTAAATGGAAAACTAGGGTTGTTGGGCCAGATCTACTATTTGGGCCCGCCTGGATCTACTAGCACCGCGAGCAGATCCACCCAATGCCACTGACTTGCGGGCCATGGGCCACGGTGGCTGCCACGCGGCAGAGGAGAGGCCCACGCGCAGTTTGACTGGTTCTGCGCGGGGTCAAGGCGCTGACGTGAGCGCGACGTCACCACTGCGTCATCGCCGGCGGGAGACGCCTCCAGCGAGCTAAAATCCGGCGCCAAACTGCCACCATTTCGCGATTAAATCATATCCAAACGTTTCTCTCGTCGAGGGGAAGCTAAAACGGGCGGTCTCGTTTCCGGGGACACGCCGGAGAGCGGCGGCAACGGCGACGCGGCGACGGCCGGACACGAGGACGGCGCGGCAAGGAAAATAGGGGGAGAGGGAGAGGGGAAAAAGGTACGGGGTGATTCCCCTGCTTACCCTAGATGCGATGGGAAGCTCGGAGAGGGCGGAGGAGGAGTGAGTCGGCGGGAATGGCTCGCCGGAGCCCGCCGGACTCGGAGAGGAAACGAGGATGGCGCGGCCTCCACGCGTGCTCCCGCCATGATTCCTTCGGCAGAGTTGCTCAACAAGACAAGGCGGAGAGGATGAGCACCACGGAGAGCGGCGGCGAGCTCCCCAGTGGCCAGTCGACGGTGAGCTCTATCGGCTAGGGTTCGGTTTGGCCCAAAAAAAACAGAGAGAGAGAGGGAAGGTGAGAGCTCGAGTGGGGGGGGGAGAGGGCTACTAGGCATCCAATGCACATGGGGGGGGGCTCTTATCCCCAATGATTCCTTCCATTCGAAGCAAAGGCATAGGTGTTCTGTATCTACAGAGAGGCTAGAGGTAGAAGAAGGTGACTAGGATTACATTTAGGTCCCTGGGTATTACAAATAGGCCCCTGTTCTTTCTGAAAAAGGTTGTTTTCACCAATCAAACAAAGTCAAAAATTGAAACCCTTTTTCCCAAAATTCTTATTAGTTGAGGTGTACAACATATGTGAAAATTGGCTCAATTGGAGAAACTTTATAATTCAAAGTTGTTCAAATTTGAATTCTTACATAAATGGACATTGAATTTATTAACCTACTTAGGAGCTTCCAAAAATGATAATGTTTGGAACAAATTCCTTATTTGATGTGCTCCTTATGTGGTAGAAAATTCAAGTCATTTTGAGTTACTTCATAGAACAAACTTGTTCAAATTTCAAAAAGGTGCTGTCAAGAAAACAGGGGTTTTTGGCAACTTAAATTATTCAAAAACTTGTGCCCTTTTGGTTTTCATCCTTATTTATGATATAGAGCATGTGGTATTTATTTCATGGCATTTTGAAAAAGTTTGTAGAACAAACTTGTTCAAAATTCCAATTGTTGCTGTGGAGAAAAATCATGTTTTCAGGACTTTAATGGATTCAATTTTTCGTCTCCTCTTGTGTGTGTTCCTTATTTGATATAAGGAAGCAATTATATTAATTTCAGCTCATTTTAAGAAAGTTTCCAATAGTAACTTGTTTGAGTTTTCTGTTTCTAGAAATATTGAAAATTCAATTTAATAAGGCACTTGGCTTTTCTTTAACAATGCTTTGCCAAAATATTCATATGACTTGAGATAGCAAGTCAATGCTCTCCAATACTTTTGTTCTTAAGCTTGCAAGGTTGGAAAAACATTTGATAATATTTTGGTGAAGCATTTAGGAATGCCTCTTTTTCTGATAATCTTTTAGAGAAACTTATTAAGTGTTTCCTCTTTCTTAAATTTAGAACTTGGAATAATATTCAACAAGTATTGGATTCATAAGATAGTTTTTGGAAAACTCTTTGATCAATATTTACTTTAGAAAATATTGCATTGGAACAATATGTTGAATATTTTGTTTTCAATTTCTTAGCCATGTAAGTTTATATAATTAGTTTGTTTAGTTGCACTCAAACAAATACAATCAAAGTTTAATTGTCAAGCAATTAGCAAAACAACTGTGTTATCAGGTATTCCAAAATTGGGATGTGACATAATAGCAACAAGTTATAACCTCTACTAGGGAAATTGAATTGATAGCTAAGTGAAACCAACCATGTTTGAACAAGTATCTATCTTATGGGAAGCAAAACAAGAAATGTATGGAAGGATAATAAAAAGCATGAATTAAACCTTAATCTAGATCTTATTATTTTGGCTAGACCAATGTGTCTTGTTTCCCAATCTCCTCCAAGTTATGTTGCAAGAGAAGAAACCACAAGACAGGAGAAACTACCACATGAAGATCTTCAAGAAGATTATTTAGAGTGTTCTAGAATTGTTATTCCAATCTACCATAAGAGTAATTGGAAACTCTTATAGATTGATCTGATCTTATTAACACTCTCGAAACAATGTGATACTCCAATGTTAGTGTTAGATAGAAGTAGTTTGGTAACAAGTTTCTAGACCTTGTTAACAGATCACTTTGGTATACTCAAACACTTTAGTGTCTTACACAAATAAACATAAGATCATATAACCTAGTACATCTCATCCAATTGTATATGAGTAGTAATTTGGAGGCAAGTCTGGCCCACTTGTTAACAAATTCTTCTTATATGCATAGGGTAACTTGATGTCATTAAATAAACTCACATTCTTTTATAATCATCTAAGCAAATCCTTTCTTGGAGTAATTGGATGTTTTCACCACAATGGTGAGACGGTTGCGGTTGGAAACCAAGAGAGGAACCTACCTGCAATGGAAAAAAGGTGATAATAGAAGACTAGTGGAAACTAGAGAGAAGAACATCAAGCAACAGAAGTCCACAAGGAGCAACACTGTCTCAGGAAGAATTTATTCATTAAAGCATTAGTTAATGTTAGAGAATCCATAACCTCTATGCCTTGTCAAGCTCAACAGAGATGAGGAACAAATAGTAAATCTATTAAATGAAAACAAGTATCCAGTAAGAAATAACAACAAGGTATTGCATCCACATGTCTTGATATGTGGAGGTAGATGAAAACAAGCTTTAATACCTTGTTTTCCAAATCCTTTTCATAGATAAGACTAACAGATGATAACAAAAATTCATCTACACATAAACATACAAATGATCACTTGTTTCTAAAACAAGCATGGGATGATATTCATACTTGGAACCTGGTGGAAAACAAACAAATAAGATTTCAAAGCCACTCAAGTTTTCCATCTAATCAAGTACTAAAAAACCAACAACCTTTCTTACACACACCTAAGTAAATGTCAACCAAACTTACTAAGAGATTCTATCAGGAAAATAATAAAGTTACAGAAAAGAAAAACAAGTTCCTTCACTCATTAAAAATCATTTGGTGTGACATAAAATAAAATTCCACATTAAATGATTTTCACAATAGTGCATAGAATCAGTACCAAGTAGTTTTACTAAACTACTTTCTATAAGGGATTATACTTAAAGTTGTCCAATTATGATACACCACCTTGGTATCCACAAGATGGAGTGTGTACTTTTATTAAACATGCTTTAGCATAATTTTTAAGCCATTAAATAAATTAAAAGAAGAGAAAACAACAAAATCACTTAATCTAGCACCCTAAATAAAAAATACAAATATTGCTCCAATTCACCAAAATAAAACATGGTGAGATTGCAAATTTGATGAGCTTTCCAAATATGATTTTTCATAATTTTTAAGTTCACAAAAAAGCCCAGAAAACAAGCTTTTATTCTCAGTTTTAATACCAAAAGGACCTATGTGTGAAAACATGGAACTTCCAGATGGTTATTCGGTGATTGGTCCTTTTGTCGTCTTCCAGGCCGGCAGAGGGCGTGTCGACGCCGCCGCTGATGCATGGCCACCTCCTGCTCGTGGTCCTCGCGCGCCGATAAGAGATAGGAGGGGAGCCGTGACCCTCCTCCTCACCCTCTCTTTACCCTCACACTCTCTCTCTCTCTCTGTTTGTCCCAAGGAAGAGTAACCAAAAACCTAACCCTAGTCCCTCCCCGATCTGTCGCGGCCGTCGACTCCGGCCGCGCCGGGACGGATGGAGCCCTGCACGAAAAGCGCGCGGTCCTCCTCGACCTCCTCGAGCACACCCACGGGCGGAGATGGTCCCTGTATCGGGAATTTGACCGCCATCTCCGAGTCCGGACGCCGCCAATTTCTCCTCGCCGCCGGCGATTCCGGCCGCGCCTCTCTTCGCCGTCATCTTCATCACGCCCAGGGTGAGCTGGGGAACGTATTGGTACCTCCCATTATGCATATAACCAGCTAATTCATCGCCGCCGAGAATCACCGCATCGGACCACCGCATTCTTGCTCGCCGGCAAGCCACCGGTGACCATTTGGTCACCGCGCCGCCACCAGAAGGCTCACCGTAGTCTACTCTACGCGGCTAAGTAGTTTAATTGGATCAATTTGCGCACAATCATCGGATTGAAATCCACAGGAGAAATATCCTCCTACGATGATGTCATCCTGACGTCAACATGACGTCAGGGACATTTTCCTATTTATTTTTGACTTAAAATATGAACTGACACGTGGACCCCACCTGTCCGTTTAAATATTGGCGGAAAATCAATAAAACTTATTAATCCAATAACTTTTGATTTAATAATCAAAAAATAAAATAAAATATGAAAATGTTTAGAAAGATATAATCTAAATGTTTATGAACTTTTCAAAAATATTTGATAAAGACTTAAAATTATATATTTAAAATAAAGAAATTAATAAATAATTTATAAAATCAAAAAATGCAAGTTATGTACCAAAATGCTCCGAATGTCAAATGCAAGTTATCTATGATGTTTCCAAGGTCATTTGACCAAGTTTTCATGTGTGCAATATTTTGCCTAATCATTTAATTCATTTAAAATTAATAAATTAATAACTTATTCAAATATTTTATGAATACTTCAAATGATATACCAAATTAAATAGGAAAGCATTTCCAATTCAAATGTGTCAAATATAAAACATTTTATTTAACTTATAAACTTGTTTCAAAGGGTTCCATTATAACCATAAACAACTACCACACACATTATTTTCCTTATTAAGAAAACCCTCATGTTTTCACACCTACTAAACCTATCATCACAAGTCATTAGCAAGTATTGTGATGATAGAGTTTCTTGTACTAGTTCATCGTTTTCAACTAAACTCATTGTCATTAGCTCCACACTTTTGGAACATAAAATCAAACATGTTTGTTATCTTTTCAATAATTGTTTTCCATGTGCTATTGTCTTGTTACCTAATCAAGTAATCAACACTTCTACCTAAACATGATAACCATTGTTTGTTAAATAAAAGTGAAACACATATAAGTCTAAAAGAAGTTAATAATAACATCACCACAAGTAATGAAACAATTCACTAAAACCTATGTGATCTTAGTACCGTATTGATCGTTGCTTACACATGTAAGCCGGGCTGTTCTCCAGGGTATTTCGCGATGCATCTCATTACTATGCATGTACCATGTTGCCTGTGTTTTCAGTAGTCTTTACCAGGACTACTTTGCTATCTTTCAGAAGTCGGGATTTTCTACGCGACCCTCGAACCTCGAAGACCTGGATTATTATTGTTATTTCAATCTCAGGCAAGTTCATCACTTGTTCATATCCTTTCCAGTATTTCATAAAGAACTATTTGCAAAAACCCTATCATATTACCACCTATTCCCAAAAAGAATGCATGATCCTATTTTTATAATAATATGACTAATTGAATGACTACCCGAGTGGTAGTGTTCTGTTTGATGGGCGGATGGGACCATGGTAAGATGAATAGGTCAAAGGAAGGTTCCATCTGCATGGGAAAGTATTACCTAAGATTAATCACAACTGCCGTCAGGATTCTTGCGTCGTATATTCGCGTTAACCATGGGTCTTCTATGGGGGGAGTAAGTGAGTTGTGATCTTTTCTCGTTCGCATGTCAACGGGCTGCCAGAGACGTACGACGTAGGTCTTGCGAGACTACATGCACATGGGTTGGAGACCTTACGTCCCACGGACTCTGAGTCTATGAGTGACTGCCAGGGGCGCGTAGATCTCCATCGTGAGGGGTGGAATCAGGTGTTCAACCTGCTGGCGGAAATGGGTGGGCATGCGTTGTGCGGAGAAGCACAATTTGGCTTGGACCAACAACCGGGCCCCCACCTGAGTGGGAGTGGACATGAATGTACACCTGGTTGTGCAACATGGTCTTGGTCGTCCATGGGTAAAGTAACGCACCTCTGCAGAGTGTAAAAGAATTTGGCATGTTGCCCCCTGTTCCGGGAAGGAGCTGCGAACGCCGTAGGAAAGGCAACTCCATGAAGTTCTAGTCCTGTGAAGATCTGGCGGGCATAGTTTTCAGAATTAAAAGCAACCTCTTGAAGAAAGCTTTACAAAAACCTTGCATTAGCTTATGACTCTTTTGAGTTTAAAGCTGTAGTTAGTGCATCAAACTACCCACTATATATCATGAACTTGTTGAGTAACGCTCGTTACTCATTCGTTCCCGTTTGACCCCTGCTTAGAGTTGAAGCCCTACGGAAGCCGCCATCGTGAAGCCATCGCTACCTCATGAAACCAGATGGAGTCATCTATTACTTAGTCGGTAAAGCATCATCATCAGCAACGCTGGTGGAGGAGAAGCTATCAAGGTGTAGGTGAAGTCCATTCTTGGACTTAGCTGTTACAAGCCATAGATTAGGGCTGACATCAGCCGTAGTAGACTAAGTTCTGAGCTAGAGTAATTCTCCAGCTTGGATCTTCGAATTGCTTCTTCTGTTGTTTCACTTGTATGACATCTTCTTTGATTGTTTAAAGAGTTTCTCGATATTTTGTAATGAAATTTGTATCCTATAGCTTTGCTTGGACCCGCTGTGTTTCTGTTGTACCACTCCAAGAGATGTAATATTCACGGATAAGTCCTTCTGTGAGTATTATGTCACCGACTTGTGCACTACACATGAAGTGGTGTGCTTTATCACCATAGCAGGTAATCGGCCACGCGGTGCCCAATTGGTGCCCTGCTGACGCACACAACTGGCCTCCGGGTACGACGTACCGAATTAGTCTATTTTGTTTCCTGCCTTCCTTTCGCCCTTTTCTTCCCCGGTAGCATCTCCCGCGCAATTTTCCCGTGCAATTAGTTAAATATGTTCAGCACAAATAAATATACGCACATGTCTCATACATAGAATATATATATATCGTGTACATACCTAAAGAAATATATTTGCCATACGCAGATATAATCATCAACGCCGACGTCTGGGTTGGCGAGGCGGAGGCGGTGGTTGAGCATCAGGATGCGTCCAGCCTAATCTGTCATCATACCGCAGTTGAAGCATAGGAATCAAGGACCCAGACTCGGCGTGCTGTGTATCCTGTGTATCCTGGGTGGGACCTAGTGGAGGAGTCTGATAGATGTTCCCGAACCACTCGTCGTACTCGGGCATGGGAGCCTCCTGGCTGTGGGCGACATCGTGCTCAGTGCTCCACGAGGACCCGGTCATGGGCATAGAGGCCTGACCTCCATAGACTCCTGAAGTTGATCATATAAAAACTGCATAAATAGTGAAAGACGTGGATGGAGATATTATTAAACTGAAATGATTTGATTTCTCTTTGAGACGAAGAGCTAAAGAAAGCTTGCTATCTTTGCCTAGAAATAGTATTGATTCATGGACTAAGTGTAAAGATACTTTCATTGGAAAATATTATCCTCCTTCTAAGATTATATCCCTGAGAAGTGACATAATGAATTTTAAACAATTTGATAATGAACATGTCGCTAAAGCTTGGGAAAGAATGAAAACTATGCTGAAGAATTGTCCCACTCATGGACTGACTACTTGGATGATTATACAAACTTTTTATGCAGGGATGAATTTCTCCTCAAGGAACGTATTGGATTCAGCTGCTGGAGGCACCTTTATGTCCATCACTTTGGGCAATGAAACAAAGCTTCTTGATGATATGATGATAAATTATTCAGAGTGGCACACTGAGAGAGATCCACAAGGTAAGAAGGTAAATTACGTTGAGAAAACTTCCTCTTTGAGTGAAAGGCTTGATGCTATTATGTCTATGCTTGTTAATGGTAAAGCTCAAGTTGATCCAAAAAATGTTCCTTTAGCCTCTTTGGTTGCTCAAGAAGAGCATGTTGATGTAAACTTTATTAGAAATAATAATTTTAACAACAATGCTTATAGAAATAATTTTGTTGGAAACAATTAGAAGCCCTATCCTCCTAATAGTGGTAGTTATTCTTATGGTACAACTGTAATGCCTAGTGAGGAAAGGATTGTAGAAGTTAAAAAAGCAACTAAGAACTTTATGCAAATGCAATATGAAAAAAAATAAGTTGTTTACTAAAACTATGGAAGAACAATCTGCTATGTTGAGAATGATTAGCCAACAAATTGGGAACTTAAATAGAGAAATCTATGGTTTTCAAAGTAAAATTTCAACTGCCGAGGTTAGTATTTCGGCCCTGTCAGAGGCACAATTTTCTTTGATCAACAAAATGGCTGCTAAAAGTGAAACCATTGAATATAATCCCTTTGCTGCAACTAATTCTATTCAGGTTTGAATTGATGATAATTTTAGGTTGATGGCTGAATTACGTTCTAGGTGGGAAGAGAAGATGAATTGGCTAGAAAGACTAATATTGCTAGAGTTTGCACTATCACAACCACTAGTAGAATTGAAGCTCCAAGTGCTAGTAAACCTCATACTATCAATGGTAAAGTAGTTGGTGTTAATAAATTCCCTACTCCTTCGTTGAAACGATCTAAATTGCCTCAAATTGCTGAAACTACTTCTAATAAAGGTGCTGAAATGTTTAGAGATGTAAGAGATAATGGTCCCATTACTTTTGATGATAATGATTTTGATTTTGATGATTGCAATTTCTTTGAAGTTATTATGTTTCTACAAATCCTTGCTAGAAGTCCCAATGCTAGTGCCATGAATATGTCCTTTACTAAACATATTACAAATGCTCTCATGAAAGTTAGGGAAGAAAAGTTGAAACTTGAAACATCTATCCCTAGGAAATTAGATGATGGTTGGGAGCCCATCATTAAGATAAAAGTAAATGATTTTTATTGCAGTGCTTTGTGTGATCTTGGTGCTAATATCTCTGTTATGCCTCAAAAGATTTATGATATGCTTGATCTACCACCATTAGAACACTGTTATTTGGATGTTCATCTTGCTGATAATGCTAAGAAGAAACCTCTAAGTAAAATTGATGATGTTCTTATTATGGTTAACAATAACCTTGCCCCTGTTTATGAATATTGAATGCAATGCTTTTGTCCTATTGTTTTGGGAAGACCTTTTCTTAGAACTGTTGGTGCTGTTATTGATATGAAAGAGGGGAGTATTAAATATCAATTCCCCCCAAGAAAGGTATGGAACACTTTCCTAGAAAGAGGATGAAGCTAACTTTTGAATCTATTATTAGATAAAGTTATAATTTGGATGCTCCTTCACTTGAAAATACTTGAGTTCATCTTTTAGGACTATCTGAAAGGCGTTAAAGAAAAGCGCTACCGTAAGACAACCCGTTTTATTTCTCTGTTTTCATTCAGTTTTCCTTTCTTTTCTTTCGTGTGCTTTGCACATGGGTATTTTCTATTTCCTTAGCAACCCATATTTATATTTTATTTTGTGTTTTGTTGAGCCAAGTAAAGCCTCTAGTGAAAAGTTGAGACTATATTTCGGATTTCTGCACAGGAAATAGATTTCTATTGTCCACTGTTAATTACGTATAAAATCACAGAAAATTCAAACTGACCTGAGCTTTTTGTACTTAATCCTGGGATATATACTCAGCTGTTCTTAGTTGACCACTTTTTGATTTGAGCGACAGAAGATTTTCAAAAAAATTATCTCGGCCTGCTGTTCTGTTTTGACAGATTTCTACCTATTATTGCATTTGCATCTTAATCTCTTCATTTTGGTGTTCTTTTGATAAAAGAGTTTTAAAATAAGTTGTGACAGTAGCTAATGTGTTTTTGAGTGCTAGTCTTGTGTTTAAACTGAACCATGTGAGTTTCTTATTTCGATTGCACTAAAGTTGCTAATGAAGATTGTGAGAATTTTTGCGTGAAGGAAGTTTTCAAGGGTCAAGAGAAGAGGATGATATGATGTGATCAAGAAGGGTGAAAAGCGTAAGCTTGCAGATGCCCCGGTGGCACATCCCATCAAATTCCAAGAAGACTCAAGCGTCTAAGCTTGGGGATGCCCAAGGCATCCCCTTCTTCATCAAGAAATTATCAGGTCACTTCTAGTGAAACTATATTTTTATTCGGTCACACCTTATGTGCTTTACTTGGAGCGTATTTTATTTTTGTTTTCAGTTTATTTTTATTTTTTTAAAAAGCTTGGTTGGACCCCAGCATTCTTTTATTGGAGAGTGACACGCTCCGCTTTTACATGAGAATACGTTGTATTCTTAGTCTCTGTCTGGCTGCTGCATTTATTGAGCTCCTGTTTTGCATGCATCTATTATCAGAGCAATTAGTTTTAGTAGTATTATATGGGTACTCTCATGTTTTCTTGCTGTATCATAAATATTATTTTTGTTAAAACATATCTTGTATGGTGCTTGTTGGTAAAAGAAAACTACTGCTTGATGTAAAAATTTATAACAATACTAGTAGAAGCTTGTATAGATTGTGGCTAGAACTTTTTCATGCCATGCTAAATGTTATTTTAGTTTTAAAGGCTTGTGGTTATTGAGTAGCATGAATAGACTTAAATAGCTGATAGATTTTAATATGTCTTGAAATATTCATGAGTTGTTCTTGTCAAAGTAAAGCATCAATATATGGTATTCTCTTTCGAATGTTTTATTTGGTTGACTTGGCGCATGCTCACACCATGTTTATGACTACAAACCAGTCACGAATAGCCTCCATAACCACTTAGTTTTTGAACTTGTGAAACTGCTTATGTTTTAATTAATGATTCTTATGTCGCTATGTATGATTATGTCTCTTATGCTCTCTTGATTTTTCGCTCCTAGTCTTTTACTAGCCTCCAGCTGTACTGAGTATGAGCTCTACTCGTGCATACAAACTCCCTAAAACAAAGTTTTTCCCATTGTGTCCACCATATCTACCTACATGTGGTATTTAACTACCATTCCAAAGGAAATTAATCCTGCTTTGTGTTCTTGTTTTTGCTCATGAGGACGTCAATAGAGAATCTTTATCTCACTTGTTGATTGGATTTCACACCCCGGACTAGTGGCTTCATCCGCTTATCCAAATGATAGAAGAGCTGGCAGCGGGGTGCCCATCCTCAAATTAATACAAACAAATTCTCTTAACTATTTTTTGCCCCTGATTATATCAGTCAAAGCATAATTGTGTAAACAAAAGAGAAAGAGGGATGGTCTTCTACACCAGTTGCGTCCTTCACCATGGGATCCGCTCTTGTGAATCCAGTTGGCTTGTGACGTACTATATTGTCTGTTTACCATTCGTTGACATTAGCATACACCTCTCCTAAAAAAATAGACATTCCTCCACGGTGTCAAACTTTTTATACCTTTGTTTAATAAAATAAAAATCTCTAGCACATGAGTGATCCCTGCTTCCGTCTGCGAAGGGCCTTTCTTTTAATTTTATGTTGAGTCTCCATCTTCTAACTTTATGTACAATTGAGAGAGCATTTTTGCCATTCTGAGTTCTATGTGCATTTGTCCCATAAACATCAATAATTACTTCCTGATGTGATATTATTTGTTCTGAAATTATTTGTTCTAGTCTTCCTCTTGAAACTTTGAAAGTGTCCTGGAATTTATGTTTTGTCCCACTCTTAAGGACTAGCGAAATACCACTTTGCCATGCTTTCTCTATACCTGAAAAAACGTTTATCTTTCTTTGCATTATTATCCATGATCCTTCATTTAAGATACTCTTCATAATGCAAAGTGATTGCTATGCTTAAGTATTAAAGTTCTATTTATCATGTTTGTTTTTGAAGTTCTATGATCTCAGCGTTATATGCTTTTACATTTTAATGATCAAGTTTATGATAGTAGCATGTCACCTCAGAAATTATTGTTTTATCGTTTACCTACTCGAGGATGACTAGGAACTAAGATTGGGGATGCTTGATACGTCTCCAACGTATCTATAATTTCTGATGCTCCATGATCATATTTTTCCAATTGCCACATGTTTTCTCCCTGATTTATAGCATTTTTATACGTTTTCCGGGATTAACCTATTAACAAGATGCCAAGTGCCAGGTCCCTGTTTTATGTTGTTTTTGGTTTTAGAAAAGTTGTTCTAGAAACATTCTCGGAATTGGACCCCACAAATCCCGAATTGCCTATTTTCCCCGGAAGCATCTAGAAAACCGAAGAGGAGTCCAAGACGGGCATCTGGGGGGCCACACCATAGGGTGACGTGGCCTCCCCCTAGCCGTGCCAGCTATGGGTGTGGGGCCCCGTGGCCTCCACCGCATTTGCCCTTTCGCCTATTTATTCCCCCCGGATGGAAAACCCTAGACACCTGTTAAAAAATCCCAGAAAATTTCCGCAGCCGCCGTCATCGTCAATCCTAGATCAGGGGGTTCTGGAGCTGTCTCCTGGCACCCTGTCGGAGAGCAAATCATCACCGGAGGCTTCTACATCACCATTCCTTCCTCCAGAGTGATGTGCGAGTAGTTCATCCCTGGACTACGGGTCCATAGCAGTAGCTAGATGGTTGTCTCGTCCTCATATGCCTCCATGTTTAGATCTCGTGAGCTGCCTATCATGATCGAGATTGATCTTATGTAATTCTATATGTTGTGTTTGCTGGGATTTGATGAATATTGACCTTATGCCAAGTTGATTATAGTCTTTATTTCATATGTTATTTGTGATCTTGCATGCTTTCCGTTGCTAGTGGTTGCTCTGGCCAAGTAGTAGCTAGTGACTCCAAGAGGGAGTATTTATGCTAGATAGTGGGTTCATGCCTTCTTTTCGCCTGTGCTCGAGTGACAGAAACGTGACGGGGGAGGATGTATTGTTGCCACTAGGGAGAAAACAGAGGTGAGAGTGCCCGTGTGTATAATCATTGCTTACATTACACATGTTGTTTAATGCAGTTATCTGTTTCTTACAGCTTAATACCTAAGGGGGGTCGGATGATAACCCGAGGGTGGATTATTAGTCATAGATGCACATGGATTTTGGTCTACGTATTTTGTTGTAATGCTCGCACTAAATATCATAGTAGTCATCATGTTAAATTGTGCACTACGGTGCAACCTCTATTTGTCAATTGCCCAGCTGTAATTTGTTCACCCAACATGTTACTTTTATGGAGAGACACCACTAGTGAACCTATGAACTCCGGTCCATTTTCCACAGTGTTAAACAAACCACAACAATTTCCTGCTCTCTTTACCTAGTGTAAGCATACACTGTTTCCCATGCTATATGTCTAATCTTTGTTTTCAGCAAGACTGGTGAGATTGAAAACCTCACTGTACCATTGGGGCAAATTATTTTGGTTGTATTGTGTGTAGGTTCCACGTTGTTGCTGACACCAGTGAAGCGCCAACACCACCGTCAGTGGCATCAACCTTCCGAAGGTCCTCTTTCTCCTACTGTATTGATAACCCTGTTTCTTAACTAAGGGGAAAACTCCTACCGCAGTGCTCATCACACCCTCCTCTTGGGGTTTCCAACGCAAGCATCAAGGAATTTTTTGGGGCCGTTCCCGGGGAACTAATCATCATCAAGAAGCCTCCCCGTCAAGGCACCATCAAAGCGTAGCAAGGGGCCACAAGGAAAAACTGCTGACATTTTGGACTGCAGGTTGATTTGGAAGAACTTGAGGGGTTAAACTTAAAACATTAGACAGATGTAACAAACTTGACAAGATAGCTGCATGAGCAATTGGGAAAAAATAGTGTGGTGGCATTTGATGCGTAATTACGTTGAAGTGTGACACCAACAACAACAGTAACTTTAATAATAAAGATGTGTATACTCAGTTTAGGCGTCTTTGGCATCATTCTCTGATGACCCACAAGTATAGGGAATCGCAACAGTCTTCGAGAGAAGTAAAACCCAAATTTATCGATTCGACACAAGGGGAGCCAAATAATATTTGTGAGCCTTAACAAGTGAGTTGGCAATTCACTTGCACCTGAAAGTGGACTAGTTCGCAGTGGTTTATCAGTAGTAACAGTTTTATAGCAGCAATCGTAGTGAAATAACAACAACAATAGTATGAAAACACCAACAGTGATGTTTGAAGTGAACATCGGGATTAAATACTGTAGGCATAGGGATGGATGAACGGGCATTGCATGGATAAGAAAGTTCAAATAATTATCATGTTAGAGGCATTGAAGATAAATAAGATAAAGCATCAAAGTACTAAGCAACCATAGGCACGTGTTCCGTAAATAGTCGTATGTGCTCGCAATGAGAACTTGCACAACATCTTTTGTCCTACCAGCCCGTTTTCAGCGGGGCCTCAAGGGAACTATTGGTAATTAAGGTGTTCCTTTTAATAGAACGCTGGAGCAAAGCGTTAACACTCCGTGAACACATGTGATCCTCACATCACAACCATCCCCTCCGGTTGTCCCAATTTCTGTCACTTCGGGGCCTCGGGTTCCGGACAACGATATGTGTAAACAACTTGCAGGTATGATCAATAAAGAATAATTATCATCATGATTCAATAACATGTTCAGATCTAAGATCAAGGCACTCGGGCCCAAAGTGGCAAGCATTAAGCATAACAAGTTGCAACAATGTCAATAGCACTAATAGAGGATACTAGGCACTATGCCCTAACAATCACGACATTATTACATGAACGATATCATCCAATACCTACCACCCCCTTTAGCCTACAGTGGGGAATTACTCACACATTGATGGGGAAACATGGATGGTTGATGGAGAGGCGTTGGTGATGATGGTGCCGATGATCTCCTCTAATTTCCCGTCCCAGGAGGGTGCCAGAACAGGAACTTCTGATCCCCGAATCGAGGTTCGGGATGGCGGCGGCACTCTGTTGTGTTTCTGTGGAATATGACGAACCCCTCGTGTTTTAGGGTTGGAGGCTACTTGTAGTCAAAAGGAGAGTCCGAGGAAGGCTCAAGGGGACCCACACCCTATGACAGCGTGGCCAGGGGGACCCGCGCCAGGGGGGTGTGGCCACCCTGTGGCTCCTCTCCTGGCCCCCTTCTGTCTCTCGAGGTCTTCCGGGGTGAAAACACCAATGGGATCTTTTCTGGGCATTTTCCCAAAAGTTGATTTTTCTGCACAAAAACAAGACACCAAGGTAATTCTGCTGAAAACAATGTTAGTCCATGTTAGCTGTATCCGAAACACACAAGTTTAGAGGAAAACAATAAGAAAAATGTTTGGAAAAGGAGATACGTTTTCAATGTTTCAACTCCCCCAAGCTTAGATTATTGCTTGTCCTCAAGCAATTCAGTGACAACTGAGTGCGATAAAAGACTTTTATGAACACATTTCTTTCATATGATGTAAATATACTCACTATATCATCAGGTCCTTAGTTTTGCTCATGATAAGATAGATGCAATATATTGTCACTTAATAGCTATGCGAACGATGTAGAGACAACAACATATTAATAATAAACAACATGAAGCATAACTATTTGCAAGATTGAAGTATTCATAATAGAATATGATAAAGTGGTATCTCGCTTGCCCTAAAGTGTGGGGCAAAACATAATTGCCAGGGCACCTCTGAAATTCAAGGGAAGACTAAAGTAAAGATATCAAAGATGCAAGTATCAAGAATATACCACAATCAACCGTGCTTTGGGAGAAAAATATTACACTAAGAATGATAACCATGCTCTCAAGAAAGTGCTCAAAGAATATGGTGGAGACTCAACATAAAAGTAGAAAAAAGGCCCTTCGCAGAGGGAAGCATGGATCACTCTTGTGCTAGAGCTTTTTATTTTGTTAAACAGAGATATTGAAAACATTTTTAAGAGTGGTGTATGCTTATGTAAATGAATGGTAAACATACAATACAGTACGTCACAAGCCAACTGGATTCACAAGAGCGGCTCCCATGGTGAAGGACGCAACTGGTGTAGAAGGTCATCCTTCTTTCTCTTTTGTTTACACAATTATGTTTTGGCTGATAAATCAGGGGCAAAAATAGTGAAGAGAATTTGTTTGTATTAATTTGTGGCTAGGCACCCCGCTGCCAGCTCTTCTATCATTTGGATAAGCGGATGAAGCCACTAGTCTAGGGTGTGAAATCCAACCAACAAGTGATATAAAGATTCTCTATTTACGTCAAAACAGGGGCACAAAACAGAGCAATTTTTTAGAAGGTTTTAAAGGTAGCACATGAGCAATTTACTTTGGAGTGGCGCTTAAATACCACATATAGGTAGGTATGGTGGAAACATTTGGCAAACTTTGGTTTTCAGGGATTTGGATGCACAAGTAGAGCTCATACTCAGTACAGGTGAAGGCTAGCAATAGACGGAGAGCGACAATCAAGAGAGCAACAACTATCATAATCATGTTTGCGACAAAGTAAAATTAACCGAGGCATAAAATTTATACTAGAACTCTAAGGCAAAATAAATCATCAAGGCTTATTGACTTTTTGTGTTTACTCTTAGCACGCGTGAACATGTTCCAAGTCGATTCAAATGAAACAGTCAGAGGAGGCCACCACAATGTCATACTCTTCTTGTGAATAGAACAATGCGAACCAATATTTATGCGACACGTCATTTACTATTAATAAATTAGAACAAAACATGAGAGAGAACGAACTATTAAGTAGCCATTAAGTCACATATATATTATACGAACAAACTAAGCATGCTCATATAGATGGATATATGTACAAAAATAAAAGCAAATAGAATTCATACCAGCCTCTCACCACACTTGAATTGTTGTAGATCGTCATTATTGCTCTTCACTTGTGGCTCAAATAATATATAATGAAAACCACGATCCAATGGAATCACGGACGACTGTTGAACTCTGCAGCAAACTTTACAAAACCAAAGAAGAAGAACAAATATTTTGGGATTTTCAATTAAAGCACGAAAAAAAAGAGCAAGCAAACAAAGTAAAAAATCTTTTTGGATTTTTCGAAATGAAACAAGAACAAAAGAAAGCAAGCGAACAAACAAAACAAAATATTTTTGGGTTTTTGAATATTAAAGTGCAACTAAAGAATAAAGCAAACAAACTAAAGAAACAAATAGAGAGAAACAACAGATTTTTTTGTTGGTATTTTTGTGTTTTGGAAAGCAAAAACAAAGCAATAAAAACAAAAGAAACAAAAATAAGCAAAAGGAAAGGAAAGAAGCGAAAGAAAAGAAAGCATGGATATACAAAGAACCGACAGAACATGATATGAAAATGAGCGTGGTGTCGGTATACCTCCCCCCAAGCTTAGGCTTTTGGACTAAGTGGAGATCAATCACCAAGGGAACCATGAGGTGGCGCCCCCGTAGTATCCTGAGGAGGAACCCTCCTCCTGATATGTGCTCGAGGATGCGCCGGTGTACTACGTGTTGTGGTCCTAAGGAGGCACGTCTCGCCTCTCCTGCTGCCGGTAAAACTCCATGGTGCTCAGATGCTCGTCTATCTTCTCCTTGGAGAGCGACCATGGTGACCTGTCAATCTTAAACAAAACAGACTGCGGCAAAGTAACTTTCCGCTCTTCCCCATCTATATATAAAACTCTATAGACTAAATTTTCAATAGTAGAGTTAGAAGTAACAAACTGATGGGATTTCATAGCATCAAGGTTAAGCCTATGTGAAGAAATTATTTCATCGTTAGGATCAATGGGAAAGTGCAAAGCAGTTGCGAGATGTGTAGCAATAATGCCACCAAAAATAGGCCCATCGGCAGCAAGGCGGCGTGCAACAAGTGCACCAAGGTTATACTTTGTGCTACGGTTCAGTGCAGCATCAATGAAAGCAAGGTGGTAGCTAGAAATATTGCTAGTGCTCTCCCTACCAAGAATACTACTACCAATATAGTAAGCAAAATATCTAAGAGCAGGAAGTTGAATGTTCCTTATTGTAACATCCCAAATTTTACATTTGGCATGTTTTGCATTTAAAGCATATGCATAGCATGGAATCATTTCAAAACTTGCATTTGAGTGCTGCATTTTAAACCCAAAACAAAATCATGTTTTAAAAAGCCCAAAATTTTCCTATAAGGCGTTTATAAGCCAAAGGATATTTGAATATTTTATTTTCCCCAAAATTACTCACTAATAGAATAACATGATAGAGTTTCAAATTTCAAGATTTTAGAAATTCGTTTGACTTGATTCTGAGTTATATTTCAAAAGTTATGAATGTTTTAAGAAAAAGAAAAAAAAGGAAAAAAAACTCAGCCCAACTCCTACCGCCGCATGGGCCGGCCCAGCAAGGCAGCCAGGCTACCCCCACGGCACAGTACAGGCAGGCACGCTCATACATGATAGATTGATCTAGTACAAATCTCTTTTTTTTTGACCCATCTCTATTCAAACTCGCATATCTCTTCATTGGAGAGTTCAAATTCGAATCCGTTTCTTTTGCCTTGTTCCCTGCTCCAAGAAGCAACTTTCCACCGACCTACCCACCTATAAATACCGCAGCCCCGGCCGTGAGGTTGTTCCAAAGTCGAAACTTTGATTTCAGATCTGTTTCGTGGTATTTTGCTCGCCACAGTCCGTGAGTTGCTCGGTCGATGTTCAAGTATTCGCGAGAGTTTTAGATATAGTTCATACCAATCCATCCCAAGAAACCTCATCTATTTTTATCCACCACAGCCGGAGAATTTCGCGATCTACTCTCTCAGATCAGAAGCGGCAAAAGTTCAATTACTCTTCGACCGTTTGTCCGTTTTGGTTCAAATGTCTACTGTAGTTGCATCTCATCATTATCTACAAATTTTGTTCTTTGAGTTTTTCGATTTTAGCTACAGATCTTTTTATATAATTCCGATCTACTTTTGCCCACCGGAGCAACTCAAATTTTCAAATCTATACTTCATTCTTATTCATCAAAAAAGTTTATGTTGAGTGTTTTATTTTCTTTTAGGATCTTATTAGTATGTTAGGTATAGATCTAGCTTTTTATGAACTTTATTTCGAGAAGATCTTGTGGATTGTTGATTAAATCTATTTAATTTGGTTAAACTGCTTTTTGTCTTTTGCATTACAAACTTTTTCATGCATCATATATTGTTTAGGCAAGAGAACTAGTAAATTAGTTGTCTTACATTATTAAATCATCATGCATCCATATGTTGCATTGTTGTTTTGTCGGGTTTGGTTATTTATTGTGGTATGCTTGCAACGTGTAGATTGCGAGAGTTGCGATTGTTGTTCGTGTGAGGACTGTGGTTGTTACGGTTGCGACTGAGTCGAGTGCGTGAACGACTCCAAATTTCTGTCAAGGCAAGTGACACACATGATCCTATTATTTTAATATATGCATTAGAATTTTATTGTAGCTATGCATGAGTAGGAGTTGAGTGTTATCGCTATGCTAGATTGCTTCACTAACACCCAAGTGGAGCGATCATATGTTACCCCTAGATTGTAGCATCCATATGATAGACAGACATCGTACTTGTAGATTGCTTGGCCATGCTATAGATATCGTGGTTGGGATTATTATCATGTTAAAGTATTACTCGTTATTTTAATTGCTTATGAAAACAACATGATAATTAATTAACCATTGGGCAGATTGCTAGCATGTCATCAGAGTACAAAATTTGGTGGGGACCGCAGCCCAGTATCTTGAGATTATGTTTAGTTTCTTTATGTAGTTGTTCTTGCGTGCAACCGTGTTTCATATTAGTATGGGCTAGACATAAATTGTAGGTTGTGGTGACTCGAACCCAATGTGTCCAGACATGTAGATTAGTTGTAGGATGGTCCGGCTCGTGGAGGGTTTGGGGATCTACTTCTTATAGTTTATGGATTAATCTTCTTTCCTTCCGTGGTACTAATGGTGTATCATGGTGTTTGGGGCCGATTAGGCAACACGGGTAAAGGGCACAAACCTCGCGAGGGTTAAAACAAAATCTTAGCCGTGTTCCATTGGTTAGGGACAATTCAACAACTAGATGGGAAACATGACATATCTCGTTCATCTTGTTTTATTGATTACTACCAAATTGACTATGAGTTATTGGAGAAGTGCCTGATGGTGATTCAGGGTGCTAATCCAAAAAGGGTAGGAGCACTTTGCTATCAACCAAAGCGTCCAATTATATAGGAGCACTTTGCTATCAACCAAAGCGTCCAATTATATAGGAGCACTTTGCTATCAACCAAAGTGTTCAGTGTGCAAAATTACTTTCTAATAAAAGATAGAACAAATGCATTTATGCTAAATAGCCTACAAAATCCACCAGCCAAATATGCATGTAGACTAGCACTTGCCATTTATATACCACCATAGTGTCACTTGCCACCATTGCTCAGAATGATCTGACCTCCATTTGGGGGTTGCATATTCCAACGTGCAGGTTGTTTGTATCCGGAGTGATCGACGTAGGTCTCGTGACTCCACTCAACATGTTTGTTCGCCTGTGGCACAAATTGATGATTGGAGCTCTACTGCTTGTTATTTGGTACTTGTATATTTGTGCTAGCTTCCGCTATGCAACTTGTAAAGAATTTTGTACTCTGGATTATTCGCTAGATATGAGATACATCTGCTTATTTGGATATCTATCTAGTTGTGTGCTGGTGAATGGTCAGGGGCCAGTACTACACGCAATAGTATAGCCTGTGTTGGGCCGTACTACTAAAGATGGTATCAGAGCAATGTGTTGACTGTATGAACGAGACCTTAGAAAATGGATTAGGAAAATCCATATGATAAAAACTTATTTTCCACACCATTTATACATTCTTCCTTTGACTCTATTCTTGTAATTTTCTCTTCTTTATCTCCTACTTCCATCTCTTCTTTTTCAAAGCATAGTGGAGATTCCCATAGATAAGAATATTCATTCAACATAAAGGTGATTCACTTCAAGATAGATAAGAAGACTTACTACAAGAAGGAAACACGATGCATGTTATTGGAGCCATCTGAAGACACTAGGTTTCCCACCACATAGTATTGCTAGTTTTTAGGAACGTGTTAGGTATTGACCATATCAAATTATATGATGTGGAAATGATAGTCCGAGTATTTTCAAATGTTTTCTTTCCAAAACTTTACTGGTATTTTCGCGGGAAATTATACCCTATTTTCGAAAACTATTTAAAAGTGTTTGGACTGTTTGTTTGTAGTTTGCTAAGTGTTGCTTTGATCATACTAGTATGGGTAGCTATTTTCTTTAGTCCTATATATCTAAACCCGTCTATTCTAAAACCCACTAGATGCCTTTCCACAATACTCTCTATATCAACCACCCCGAGATGCCACTTCCAATATATCAACTATTAGATGCTCCGACTCAGTTTACTCAACCTATCACTAGAACCTAGCCAGGAAGAAATACAAGGGATACAACAATGTGGATCCAAAACATAGAAGAAACAATGGAGCATGCCAATGTTGACGCCAATGTGATGCTTCGTTATGCCACACAACCTATAGGCGGAGATGCTCCATATTGGTGAAGGATGCACAACACAATTGACAACACAAAGAGTGAAGATCATAGGATATAGATCTACTCATGCTATTAAAGATACCAAGTAGAATTCATCTTAAAGGGGTTAGCCTACAAATTTAGAAAATCACCAACACCTATTTGCTAGCCATTCCGAATCTCGGGACGAGATTCATCTTAAGGGGGTTAGTCTGTAACATCCCAAATTTTACATTTGGAATATTTTTCATTTAGAGCATTTTTTCATAGCATGGAATCATTTCAAAACTTTCATTTGAGTGTTGCATTTTAAACCCCAAAACAAAATCATGTTTTAAAAAACCTAAAATTTTCCTATAAGGCGTTTATAAGCCAAAGGATATTTGAATATTTTATTTTCCCCAAAATTACTCACTAATAGTATAATATGATAGAGTTCCAAATTTCAAGATTTTAGAAATTCGTTTGACTCGATTCCGAGTTATATTTCAAAAGTTATGAATGTTTTAAGAAAAAGAAAAAAAAACGGGAAAAAACTCAGCCTAGCTCCTACTGCCGCATGGGCCGGCCCCGCAAGGCAGCCATACCACCCCCACCGCACAGTTCAGGCAGGCACGCTCGTACAAGATCCATTGATCCGGTACAACTCCCATTTTTTACCTATCTCTATTTAAACTCGCATATCTCTTCATTGGAGAGTCCAAATTCGAATCCGTTTCTTTTGCCTTGTTCCCTACTCCAAGAAGCAACTTTCCACCGACCTACCCACCTATAAATACCGCAGCCCCGGCCGTGAGGTTGTTCCAAAGTTCAAACTTTGATTTCAGATCTGTTTCGTGGTATTTTGCTCGCCACAGTTCGTGATTTTCTCGGTCGATGTTCAAGTCTTCGCGAGATTTTTAGATATAATCCATACCAATCCATCCCAAGAAACCTCATCTCTTTTCATGCACCACAGCCGGAGAATTTCGCGATCTACTCTCTCAGATCAGAAGCGGCAAAAGTTCAATTACTCTTCGACCGTTTGTCCGTTTTGGTTCATATGTCTACTGTAGTTGCACCTCATCATTATATACAACTTTTGTTTTTTGAGTTTTTCGATTTGAGCTACAGATCTTTGTATATAATTCCGATCTACCTTTGCCCACCGGAACAACTCGAATTTTCAAATCTATATTTCATTCTTATTCATCTAAAAAGTTTATGTTGAGTGTTTTATTTTCTGTTAGGATCTTATTAGTATGTTAGGTTTAGATCTAGATTTTTATGAACTTTATTTCGAGAAGATCTTGTGGATTGTTGATTAAATCTATTTAATTTGGTTAAACTGCTTTTTGTCTCTTGCATTTCAAACATTTTCATGCATCATATATTGTTTAGGCAAACAGAGAACTAGTAAATTAGTTGTCTTGCATTATTATATCATCATATATTGTGGTATGCTTGCAACGTGTAGATTGCGAGAGTTGCGATTGCTGTTCGTGTGAGGACTGTGGTTGTTACGGTTGCGACTGAGTCGAGTGCGTGAACGACTCCAAATTTCTGTCAAGGCAAGTGACACACATGATCCTATTATTTTAATATATGCATTAGAATTTTATTGTAGCTATGCATGAGTAGGAGTTGAGTGTTATCGCTATGCTAGATTGCTTCACTAACACCCAAGTGGAGCGATCATATGTTACCTCTAGATTGTAGCATCCATATGATAGACAAACATCGTACTTGTAGATTGCTTAGGCATGCTATAGATATCGTGGTTGGGATTATTATCATGTTAAGGTATTGCTCGTTATTTTAATTTCTTATGAAAACAACATGATAATTAATTAACCACTGGGCGGATTGCTAGCATGTCATCAGAGTACAAAGTTTGGTGGGGACCACAGCCCAGTATCTTGAGATTATGTTTAGTTTATTTATGTAGTTGTTCTTGCGTGCAGCCGTGTTTCATATTAGTATGGGATAGACATAAATTGTAGGTTGTGGTGACTCGAACCCAACGTGTCCAGAGATGTAGATTAGTTGTAGGATGGTCCGGCTCATGGAGGGTTTCGGGATCTACTTCTTATAGTTTTTGGATTACTCTTCTTTCCTTCCGTGGTACTAATGGTGTATCATGGTGTTTGGGGTCGATTAGGCAACACGGGTAAAGGGCACAAACCTCGCGAGGGTTAAAACTAAGATTTTAGCCGTGTTCCATTGGTTAGGGATAATTCAACAACTAGATGGGAAACATGACATATCTCGTTCATCTTGTTTTATTGATTACTACCAAATTGACTATGGGTTATTGGAGAAGTGCCTGATGGTGATTCAACGTGCTAATCCAAAAAGGGTAGGAGCACTTTGCTATCAACCAAAGTGTCCAATTATATAGGAGCACTTTGCTTTCAACCAAAGTGTCCAGTGTGCAAAATTACTTTCTATTAAAAGATAGAACAAATGCATTTATGCAAAATAGCCTACAAAATCCACCAGCCAAATATGCATGTAGACTAGCACTTGCCATTTATATACCACCATAGTGTCACTTGCCACCATTGCTCAGAATGATCTGACCTCCATTTGGGGGCTGCATATTCCAACGTGCAGGTTGTTTGTATCCGGAGTGATCGACGTAGGTCTCGTGACTCCACTCAACATGTTTGTTCTCCTGTGGCACAAATTGAAGATTGGAGCTCTACTGCTTGTTATTTGGTACTTGTATATTTGTGCTAGCTTCCTCTATGCAACTTGTAAAAAAATTTGTACTCTGGATTATTCGCTAGATATGAGATACATCTGCTTATTTGGATATCTATCTAGTTGTGTGTGCTGGTGAACGGTCCAAGGGCCAGTACTACACGCAACAGTATAGCCTGTGTTGGGCCGTACTACTACACTTATCTTCCCATGTTGGGATGAGCGACTATCATAGTTAGTGACTTCTCGATAGATACCCTGGAGGTCTGCCGGTCTCTCTTGAATCCTGCTTGTTGTCCCGGCGGCGTTGATACCTATAATTGCACAAAAATCTCCCAAGGACAAAGAAAAAGGCCTACCATATAGCTTGAATGCAACAGTTGGTTCATATTGAGTGTTCAGAATTATATAACTCTTAACAAAAGCTTTAGTGAGCGTGGCATATTGAGGACTTTCATCCCGCATAAAATTGGTGAGCCCAATTCTATCAATAACCATAAGAAAATCATTTGAAAGACCTGCACTTCTTAAAAATGTATGGCAAGTGAAGCTAGATGGGTGAACGATACCATCATCTTCTGTATCGTTAATAGTTGATGCCATAACATCATCATTATACGATGGCCTTGCTGAAGTGGATGAGCGTGAAGGCCTTGTCCTTCTAGGAGCATCACTCCTAAATATCTCTCCAAAATGATAACTATCCATCTCTGAAATTTTTCAACAATCATCACAAAAATTAATTTCAAGCAACTAAAAGGTGGAGACTACCATAGGGACTTATATGAGAGCTAAACATACATCAAAAATAAATTATTTCTACTCAAATCAAGCATGCAAACTCACATAAGCTGTCACCTAAAGTACCAAAATACTCAATAAATACTTCACTAAATAAAATTCTACTTATATCATCAGAGGAGTCACATACCGGAGATCAAACACACCAAATATCAGCACAAATGATGGGCTGAAGAAGGAGATCGAAAATCTAGAGGCAAGAGCAGCAAGAACACGGGTTTCAGGAAATGTTTTTAGCTTTGGGGGTGAGAGAGAAGACTTTGGCAGTGGAGAGAGTAAGTGGAGGGCCAGGGGGCCACACCATGTGCTGGCGCCACCAGGGGCTGGCCGCGCCACCCTAAGGTGTGCCTGACTGGTGGGTCCCCCTGGGGTCTCCCAGGTGGCTTTCTGCCTCATTTTTGACGTAAAAAATTATT
This sequence comes from Alopecurus myosuroides, assembly GCA_028641055.1. Classification (NCBI taxonomy): domain Eukaryota; kingdom Viridiplantae; phylum Streptophyta; class Magnoliopsida; order Poales; family Poaceae; genus Alopecurus; species Alopecurus myosuroides. The sequence continues at coordinate 235,186,158 of CM054057.1, read as the reverse complement.
ATGATTTTTATGGAATTTTTCTAGAAACTTTATTTTTGAGGTATTTCCAGATTTTTAATAATTTATAAAAACTGGGAAAACAAAAGTAAAAAGGTCGAAAAAAGAACCAAAATCAGCACTACAGAGGTTCTATGACACTCTAATGGAAGAATAACCAAAGAAAACAAAGGTGATAGTGGTGCAAACAAAAGTATGGATGGTGAAGACATGCATAACCTCAGAAATCAGAGTGAAAATAACAGGAAAACATGCATCAGGATGGTGGAAAACATGATTGTACTCAAGTAGCAACGTAATAACAGAAATAAGCATGGTGAAAACATAGTGGAGAAGGTGAAAACATAGTGAAAACAATGTCCTCTTCATTAAAAATCATTTTGTTAACAAGGGTGATCAAGTCTTGCTACCAGAATAATTTGCATATGAATAAAAACTTTGCTAAACACTAAATAATTATGTTACCTCAACCTCGATAGGCATAGTCCCAATCATAATAATTTCATATTGTTTTGGTGGTGCTGGAATGGGACAATAAAATTCTCCAATCTTGATGGTCTCAACATTTTCAATTGAATTTAGACCATATTTCTTATCAATCTTCTTGCGAAAATAAACAGTGTGCTCTTTATCATTAACTTTAAAAGTAACCTTTCCTTGGTTGCAATCAATAACAACCCCTGCAGTATTAAGAAAAAGTGTCCCAAGAATAATATACATGTTATCATCTTCAGGCATTTCCAACACAACAAAGTGAATTAATATCAGACAATTATTAGCAACTTGAACAGGAACATCCTCACATATACCCACAGGAATAGCAGTAGATTTATCAGACATTTGCAAAGATATATCAGTTGGTATCAATTTTTCTAGGAGGAGTCTTTTATAGAGAGTAAAAGGCATGACACTAACTCCAGCTCCCAGATCACACAACGCAGTTCTAACATAATTATTTTTAATAGAACAGGGATATAGTTGATATACCAGGATCTCCAAGTTTCTTAGGAACCTTGCCATTAAAAGAATAATTAGCAAGCATAGTGGAAATTCCTTCATTAGGAGTTTTCCTTTTATTAGAGACAATATCTTTCATATATGTTGCATAAGGAGGCAATTTAATAGCATCAGTTAAAGGAATTTGCAAGAACAAAGGTTTCATCCATTCATAAAACTTGTCATAGTGTTCTTCTTCTTTTGATTTGTGTTTCTTCTTAGGAAAAGGCATTGGTTTTTGCACCCAAGGTTATGTTTCATTACCATGATTATTAACATGTAGCTGAACCTGAAGTAGCTTGCTTTTCAGGTTCAGCTACATGTTCTTCTTTATAATAAGCATCATTCTTTTCATTACCACTTTCAGTTTCAGCATCAGAGACAGATATACTATTAGGATCTTTAGCAAGTTCAGAGGATTCTAGAGAAGTTTTATGTTTCTTCTTCTTTTTCTTCTTAGTATGAATAACATCATTATTAATTTGCTGAGAATCTTGTTCAATTCTTTTAGGGTGTCCCTCAGGATATAAAGGATCTTGTGTAGCAATACCACATCTAGTTCTTATTTCATAAGCATCTTTTTGCACTTTATCAAGTTGATCAATTTGACTTTGAACCATTTGAAAATGTTTAACAAGCATTTTAACATCATTTGAGGTTCTTTCTATAATACCATGCAAATTATTAATAGCTTTAGAGTTTTCCATTAGGTGATTTTGCACTCTCATATTAAAATTATCTTGCTTAATGATATAATTATCAAATTCATCTAAGAATTGATCAGAAGGTTTTCTATAGGGAATATCTCTACTATCAAAATATTTTATCAAGTACTGGAGTAGGGATCGGCTCAGGCTCAACCATAGTCCAATCATCATGATTTTGGCTTATTTTATCCATTAATTCCTCAGCTTCTTCTGGAGTTCTTTGCCAGAAAACACAACCAGCACAACTATCCAGGTTAGTCCATTATAGAATATATCAAGAAGTTTATTATCTTCTAGATTATGCCCAGGTCCATCCTTTACCAAAGAACCGAACCTTGCCCAAGATACCCGCAATTTCTCTTCTTCCAGTTGCTTGAAATTAAATATATTTTGTAAAGCAGCATGTTGAGCACTAGCAGGAAAATATTTCTGAAAGAAAGCATTAAGAAAACCAATAGGACTATCAATTGATCCAGGGGAAAAATTGTTAAACCAAGTTTTAATGAGAAAGGGGATATTTTAGCAACAAAGTAGCTACGTTTCTTAAGATCATAAGAGAACAAACTACTCAAAGAGGAGAGCTCATTCATATGTTTCACAGCACTTTCATTTTCAGTTCCACAAAAAGGTTCTTTCTCAACAATAGATATATAAGATAAATCAAGAGAGAAATTATAATCCTTATCCCTAATATGAATAGGAGAAGTGTAAAACTTAGCATCAGGATATAATTTATATTTAACAACACGACTTTCTATAAGACGTATAGCAACATCTTTATCCTTCATAGCATGTATTTCATCAATAAGATCGTCACTCGGTTCAATATAGGCATAATCTAAATCATCACTAGAATTTTCTCTAAACTCAGGTGAAAAAGCCGGAGTAACATGATTTTTATCAGGAGTTTCAGTGTTTGCAAGATTTTTAGCTTTAGCAATAGTAGCATCTAGGAAAAGACCGAGAGAACCACTCTCATGAAGCATAGTAGAAGCATCATCAAAAGTATCAGAAGTATTTTTAGATTCAGCATAAGTAGCATGTGTAGCATGTGTATGTGGTGGTGTAAGTAGCTTACTCATAATAGACGGTGAATCAAGAGCAACAGAGGTTTTCAGAGTTTTACCTCTTCTTGTATTGGATGGTAATATAGGAACTCTTCCATCACTAGACTTACCCATGATGAATGATTGGTAGTAGATAATAGTACTCTCTAGTGAGCTCGCAAATAAAGCTATGCTCCCCGGCAACGGCGCCAGAAAATAGTCTTGATGACCCACAAGTATAGGGGATCTCGAGGGAAGTAAAACCCAAATTTATTGATTCAACACAAGGGGAGACAAAGAATATTTGTGAGCCTTAAAAAGTGAGTTGTCAATTCACTTGCACCTGAAAGTGGACTAGTTCGCAACGGTTTATCAGTAGTAACAGTTTTATAGCAGCAGCAGCAGCAGCAGTGAAATAACAACAACAGTAGTATGAAAACAGCAGCAGTGATGTTTCAAGTGAACAACGGGATTAAATATTGTAGGCATAGGGATGGATGAATGGGCGTTGCATGTATAAGAAAGTTCAAATAATGATCATGTTACGGGCATTGGAGATAAATAATATAAAGCATCCAAGTACTAAGCAACCATAGGCATGTGTTCCGTAAATAGTCGTACGTGCTCGCAATGAGAACTTGCACAGCATCTTTTGTCCTACCGGCCTGTTTTTAGCGGGGCCTCAAGGTAACTACTAGTAATTAAGGTGTTCCTTTTAATAGAACACCGGAGCAAAGCATTAACACTCCATGAACACATGTGACCCTCACATCATAGCCATCCCCTCCGGTTGTCCCAATTTCTGTCACTTCGGGGCCTCGGGTTCTGGACAACGATATGTGTAAACAACTTGCAGGTATGATCAAGAAACAATAATTATCATCATGATTCAATAAGTTTCAAGCATTAAACATTACAAGTTGCAACAATGTCAATAGCACTAATAGAGGATACTAGGCACTATGCCCTAACAATAACGGCATTATTACATGAATGATCTCATCCAATCCCTACCACCACCTTCAGCCTACAGCGGGGAATTACTCACACATGGATGGGGGGAAACATGGATGGTCGATGGAGAGGCGTTGGTGATGACGGTGGCGATGATCTCCTCCAATTTCCCGTCCCGGCAGGGTGCCAGAACATGAACTTCTGATCCTCGAATCGAGGTTCGGGATGGCGGCGGTGCTCTGTTGTGTTTCTGTGGAATATGACGACCCCCCTCGGGTTTTAGGGTTCGAGGCTACTTGTAGTCGAAAGGGGAGTCCGAGGGGGGCTCTGGGGGCCCACACCCTATGTTGGCGCGGCTAGGGGGGACCCGCGCCAGGGGGTGTGGACACCCTGTGGCTCCTCTCCTAGCTTCTTCTGGCTCCCGGGGTCTTCCGGGGTGAAAACACCAATGGGCTCTTTTCTGGGCATTTTCCCGAAAGTTGATTTTTCTGCACAAAAACAAGACACACGAAGGTAGTTCTGCTGAAAACAGCGTTAGTCCATGTTAGTTGTATCCAAAACACACAAGTTTAGAGGAAAACAATAAGAAAAGTGTTCGGAAAAGGAGATACGTTTTGACGTATCATTTTCCTTGTTGGTGTCGTTGTGGTTGTTTGATCCCGATCAACTCGAGTGGTTTGGAGATCTATGGGTGAAAACCTAAGCTCTCCGGAGTGGACGACGGCGACAGACGTGTTACTACCTTCTTCGAGGCGTCGTGTTGGAATTTTTTACCCTAGCGGTGCATCTGGTTTGCAATTGTTGGGGAGATGGGCTCTAAGACGAGGGAGGGGATTGAGAGGCGGCGTCCCTAGATGGTGGTGGTATGTCGAGGCGGCTACCTCAGACCCCATGCTGCTACGATCCTATGAGTCAGGGTTGTTGTTGTTGTCTTGCATGTGGTTTGGGTGGCGTCCTAGGGCTGCCTGGGGCCGTAGGATCGTCGGCTTGAATGGATCTTTCTCGGGCAATGTGAAGGTTGATCTGGTTGCTACGTCGGGGCGGCGGCCCTGGAACTGGCGCAACGTTGTGGTATGCGGGCAGTCGTCTTTAGCGAGGGTAGCAAGGGCTACGATGCGGCTGGGTCGTGCGGCATTGTGGCTCGTGTGCGTCTTTCGTGCCGAGTGGTGTAAGTCGGGGCAGCGGCCCCGAGTCCGGTGGTGTGTTTTTTGAGCTTTTGGTAGGCTAGCATCGTTTGGACGACTGTCCTCCTTCTTGTGTAGTCTTTCATCCCTGTTTTCCTTATAAACAGGGAATCGTACAGTTTGTATGGTTTTTGGACCTGGTTTCCCTTATAAAATGGGTCAATTTTTTCTATCTATTCGAGGCAGTGGCGGATCAAGGAAAAATTGGATGGTGGGCACACTCAAAAAAAAATCGCACAACGAATATAATTTGTCACTAACAATATAAATAGAAAATTGAGTCCTTACATTGTTGATCAATACATATTTCTAGTTGTTCAGATCAATGAAGTCTTACATGATGAAATATAACATAAATAGAAAATTACATCATTATCATTTGGAAACTCTATGCTCTCGCATTCCCATGAAAGTTTCAACTATGTCATATTCACTTACTTTCAAGAACACATCTCGCTCAATAAAAGTCACCAAGAAATGGTTCAAGAGCTCATCACCCATACTATTTCTCAATTTATTTTTGACTATACTCATTGCAGAAAATATGTTTTCAGCATTTGTCATACCCACCGGTAAGAGCAATATCAGTTTGATAATTCAGTAGATCAAATCATAGACAAGATGTTTTTTTGTTTCAACAAGCATAGTAGAGAGCTCACCAAAATGATTTACTAGTTTGAACCTATCATCTTTTATCATATCAATGATAAAGTTATCAAGTTGAAACTCAAGTCTTATCAAATCCACACTTGATATGTCATTAGGGTATAACTGAGCAAGCCATATTACCTTTTGTGCATTATAAGATGTCGGAGTTGTTGTTCTATCAACGACAGGGTAGCACTCAAAGGTTCAAACACTCGGGGCTAACCGCGTTTAATCGCACCTCCGGGGGCTTCGAGAGGGGAGCTCTCGAAGGAAAACAGTGATGACACAAGGAGTTTACCCAGGTTCAGGCCACCGTGATGGTGTAAAACCCTACTCCTGCTTGTCTAGTTGATTGCACTGTGGAGGTTCCAGTACAACAAGGAATTCCGGTGATCTATCTACTTGGTGTCTTCTCTCTTATCCATTTCTTCTTCTTTTTCTCTTCTTCCCCTATAGAGATAGGGGTGATCTACTTATACTGGCTATTGGTCCTATTTCCCGCTCACTTGGCGGGAAAGAGATACCACAAGGTGCCAAAAGGGGGAGCGTCACATACTACTGCGCCTCCTGTGTGGTCCCGGTTGCCGGGGGACAGCTCCACCGTCCATGGCGTCATGGTGGGGGTGCCCAGTGACGCTGCCTTCGTCTTGTAGCGCGGACTCGATCTTCTTGCACAAAAGAGGAAAGCCTCGGACTGGGTTTGGTGCGCGCAGTGGAGCTCTGCGATTTATACACAAGAATGACAATTGTGGCCAAAGCCACTCCGTCCCCTGCGGCGGCTTTGTCATCCGCGTAGGGGTCAGATCGTCACCTCACATGGGCTATCTCCCAACGGGCGAGGCTCCTTCTGGGAAGGAGTGGGGTCGGAGCAGGACTCCTTCCAAGCGATGCGCGGTGGAGATCTCAGGGAGGGCTCTTCTCCAAGGGGCCGGCCTTGGTTTAGAACTATTGGGGGTTCTCTCCTATCTTGGTGGACCAGTACGGACTCCTTCCGTGCCTGATGGGCTGGGCCAGTTGCAGAAGGTCCAGGATACCCTGGTATCCGTGGGTCCGACAGTATCCCACGGTCCCATGACGCGCGCGTTTAGCGAAGACGGAGCGGCCTGGGCCCCTGGCTGTGGGGGCAGCCTCCCACGTGGCGCAACGGTTCGCAGGAAACCCCACGATCTCCCCGTGTGCCAGAAACGTCTTGTTGCAATTACTGCTCTGACCAGGCAGCGCAGAGCAGCGAGCGCCTCATCAACTGGCCACGTCCCCCTTGGAACGTGGCCCCTTCTGCCTCGGTGCTCGAGCTGGTGGAATACCAAACTTGAGCGGTGCCGTCTCTTCACCTTGGCATAAATAGGAGGGGGCGTCTGGAAGTGCATTTTTTCCGGTGTTTTGTGTGTTAGTAAAGAATACTAAGTACATTATTTATCGAGGTGTTTAGAGTGCAGGTGTTATACTTAACATCGGCATCGATCACCGAAAAGATCGGTGAAGTTGGGGCTAAGAGATTTGGGATAGTGATCAACCGGATTATTCTGGGAAACCGTATATTCTGGTTAGGATAGTTTTAGTCCAGTTTTGGGACAGAGATGAGCCGGAATATTGGCACCAGATTATTCATATCATACCGTATATTCCGGTTGTGGAGTTTCGGCTCGAAAATCAGCTAAGGGCTGGAGATGAAACTCAAATAGGTGAACCAGATTATTTGTACCGGATTATTCGAGAGGAGCCAGAATATCCGGTTCAGTTGCCTGCGCGGGACATAAGCCAGCCGGATTATTGGTACCGGATTCTTCAGAGGAAATCGGATAATCTGGTTTTAGTCAACGAACTCTAGCAGATCTGGAGACCGGATATTCCGGTCCAAACTTGGACCGGATATTCTAGTACATGTTTTCCAGCCAAACGACTAGATTTGAGGAGGGGGTATAAATATCCCTCCTCTTCCACCTTGAGCTCTAGTTCTTCCCTTTGGCATTCAATAGCATTTAAGAGCTCACCAAATCCGCATTAACTCCCAGTCCCTCCCACCAAACTCGAAGATCTTTGGAGGATTGAAGGAGAAGGCCCCAATCTACATCTTCACCGAGTCGTTCTTCATTTCCCCTCTCTATCTTGAGGTATCTAGCCTAGGGTTTCCTCTTTTGGATAACCTAGGCATCTTGCTACTCTTGGTGATTCAAGATTGTTGGGAGCTTCCAATTTGGTTGTGGGTGTGTGCCCCAAGTTATTTATAAAGGATTCGATTCCCGCCTCAAAGGGGATCAATAGTGGAATATGGACTAGGCCTTTGTGGCGGGGTTCATCGGAGAATAGGGTGAGGCCTTTGTGGCGTTGAGTAGGCCTTTGTGGCGAGATCACACCCCTCCAATGAGACGTACTCCCGTAATAAGGAGGAACCCGGGATTACATCGTGTCTTCGCGTGCTTCATATCGGTTACCTCGTTCCCTTCCGACTTTACTTATACTTGCATTGTGATTGTTTTTATCCTTGTCATATAGGTAAATTCACCTTAGTTACATTATCTAGAGAATTTACCTTTGTGTCAAGCCTAAACTCTAAGAAAAAATAAAATTGGTCGTAGCACCTATTCACCCCCCCTCTAGGTGCCCATACTTTACTTTCAATTGGTATCAGAGCCTCGGCTCTTCTATCAGGCTTAACCACCTAAGAGTTTAAGTATGTTCGATGAAACGGAGACCACCGGTTCCATGGTGCCGGTTTCTATGAATGATCTCAACGATTTGAAAAAATCATTGACCTCATCCATGGAGACCAAAATCGATGAGTTGCGTCAAGTCTTGATGCAACTCTTGAAAGCCAAAGGACCGGAAGTCACCGGCTCATTTCCTCCAAACAAAATTCCGGAGGGCGCCAAGAAAGGGGTAGATGGTGAACTACCTAAAGATTCTTTCACTGAAAACTCCACCGAGAAGGGTACGGAAGGAGATGAATAATATCACTCTGTCAAAGGACGTTATTCTCTCGATCCTCCCGTCCCACATCCTCATATAATACCTAGGGGAGATCAACCTAATATTGATGCTTTTTATTTTCGTGAATGGAAATATTACATGGAGACTCACTTGAACTCTTCTTGTATAGAACTTTGGAGAGTCACTCGTGATGGATACAAGCCTCATGACCCCAAGAACTTGACAAGAAGAGAAGCCGTCGATTGTCAACTCAACTACACCGCCTTGTCTATACTTCAACAAGCCGTGGGTCCTAACCACATGCCTCATGTCCAACAATATTCTACCTCCAAGGAAACATGGGACGCTCTTGTCGTCATGTTTGTGGTGAATGAAAGCATGCAAAGAAATAGATATGATTCCTTGAGCAATGAGGCCGAAGGGTTCTATATTCTTGATGGAGAGAGAGCAATGAAGACATGTACCGGAGGCTCAAGACTCTTTCCATCGCCTTCTCCAATGTTGGTGCCAAGTACATTGATGATGCTTGGATCAAAAGAAAGTACATGATTTCTCTCATGCCATTTGAGGGCGCAGACTTGAAGAGCATTCAAGGAATACATGAATTTTCTTCTTTGACCTCAATCCAAATTATGGAAGAGATGTGCTCCTATCAAGTTCAAACCAAGAATGCTCTTGACAACCGTGCTAGGGCCATAGGAATACACAAAGAGGCATCGGTTGCTTTGAAGGCCAATGTTGTGTCAAGAGAGGTTGATTATGAAGAAGAAGGCCATGAGGAGTTGGCTCCATTGAAGGATCAAGAATACGACCCCGTGCTCAAGAATATCATTGCTCTCACTTTGCAAAAGTTTTGGAGGAATCCTCCCAAGGCCAAGGCATATGTTTAGGAGAAGACCAAGTCTCGCTATGGCAATGATAGGACTCAACGAGTGAGGTCTTGCTTCAATTATTAAGATAAGAACCACTTCATTGCGGAGTGTCCCTATGAAAATAGAGAACTCCATAGTGGCAAGCTCATTCGCAAGGACAAGTACAAGGTTGATTACAAGAAACCTCCTTTCAAGAAGAAACCTTTCAACAAGAATACTCCCACCAAGTTTGTGCTACTGACTCAAGAGGAGTATGATTCCGGGAGTGATGAAGAAGAAGAAACCACAAGTGAAGTGGCCGCTCTTGCTATTGCTTCTACTCCATCGTCTTCATCTCTCTTTGAACCCCCCAATGAAAATCATCCTCACCCAAATGTCGAGTGCTTCATGGCTAAGGCCACAGAGGTATCACCTTCTCCCAACTCTAATACCCCAAGTGAAATAGAAAATCTTGCTAGTCTTAGAGTAGAAGATGAAATACTCTCTTTGGAACGTTTTATGTCTAACATACAAGAGGATACCAAGAAGTACTTCGATCATCCCATGAGAAAATTGGGAGAGGCCCATGAAGCTCTTGAGAAGAAAGGTGAGATTAAAAGAAGGGATGCGGATGAAATAGCATTCCTCTCTATGACTCTTGAGGAAGAGCATGATGGTAGAGTTTCTCTTGAGGAGGAACTTGAATCTATTGAAGAAACACAGAATGAACTTGTTTCTAATATCACTAAGGAACGTGACCTTGGGATTGCTAAATATAAAAAGGATAAAAAGGATAAGGTTGAGTTTGGTGTTGGTCATGGTAAACTAACCGAGGAGTTTGAAAAGCTAACCAAGGCTCACAAAGCTTTGGAGAGTCAACACTCATCCCTCAAACAGTTGCATGAACAACTTCAAACTCAACTTAACAACCCTAGAACATCTACTTCTTCTTGTGATCATGCAAATATTATTGAGGTAAATGCTAGGTTGAAGGATGAGCTAGCAAGGCTCACGGGAAAAGGCCCTCGAGTTGAGAAGGTTGTGATTTCTACCCCACAAGTGGTTGCCCCTAGCTCTAATGTGGTTGTTGCTAGACCACAATTGAGTGCTACACAGCAACAAGTGGGCAAGAAAGGTCTTGGCTATGTTCTAAGAAAAAGAACAAGAAGAAGGCCAACAATGGTGCCTCGAGTGGTATTGTCATTAGGGACAACACTACTCGTAGCACTCCCGCACAAGCAAGCAATGTTGTTTCGAGTAGTAGTGTCATGAGGGACAACACTACTCGTAGCATCTCCGCGGGAACTAACAATCCACACCATTTCTTATATTTTGATTATTATGGTGTTGTGCAAGCTAAATATGTTGGTCCTATTGAGGTTTTGATACGTCATAAACGTATCCCTAATTTCTGATGCTCCATGATGATATTAGGTCAATTGCTACATGTTTCCTCCCTTACTTATAGCATTTTCATACGTTTTCCGGGACTAACCTATTAACAAGATGCCCAGAGCCAGTTCCCTGTTTCCTGCTATTTTTTAGTTTCAGAAAATTTGTTCTGGAAATATTCTCGGAATTGGAAAATTCGAAGCCCGAAAGTCCTATTTTCCCCGAAAGCATCCAAAAGACCGAAGAGGAGTCGAAGAGGGGCAACAGGGGGCCCACACCTTGGGCTGGCGTGGGTCCCCCCTCGCCGTGCCAGCTAGGGGGGGGCCCTAGAGCTCCACCACATTTGCCCTTTCGCCAATTTAAGCCCTCCGGATGGAAAACCCTAAGCACCTGATCAAAATCCCCGAGAAAGTTCCGCAGCCACCGTCACCATCAACCCTCGATTAGGAGGGTTCTGGAACTGTTTTTCGGCACCCTGCCGGAGAGGAAATCATCACCGGAGGCTTCTACATCACCATGCCTGCCTCTGGAGTGATGCGTGAGTAGTTCATCCCTGGACTACGGGTCCATAGCAGTAGCTAGATGGTTGTCTCCTCCTCATATGCCTCCATGATTAGATCTCGTGATCTGTCTATCATGATCGAGATCGATCTTATGTAATTATTTATGATGTGTTTGCTGGGATCCGATGAATATTGACCTTATGCCAAGTTGATTATAGTATTTATTGCATATGTTATTTTTGATCTTGCATGCTTTCCGTTGCTAGTGGTTGCTCTGGCCAAGTAGTTGCTAGTGACTCCAAGAGGGAGTATTTATACTTGATAGTGGGTTCATGCCTCCTTGTTGCCTTGCTCGAGTGACATAAACATGAAGGGGGAGGATGGGTCGTTGCCATTAGGAAGAAAACAACGGTGAGAGTGCCCGCGTGCATAATCATTTCTTACATTACACACTTTGTTTAATGCAATTATCTGTTGCTTGCAACTTAATACCTAAGGGGGTTCGGATGATAACCTGAGGGTGGATTATTAGTCGTAGATGTAGGTGGATGTCGGTCTATGTATCTTGTTGTAATGCCCGCACTAAATATCATAGTAATCATCATGTTATAATGTGCACTACGGTGCAACCTTTATTTGTCAATTCCCCAGCTATAATTTGTTCACCTAGCATGCTATTTTTTATGGAGAGACGCCACTAGTGAACCTATAAACCCCGGTCCATTTTTCACACTGTTAAAAAAACCACAACAATTTCCTGCACTCTCTACTTTCTGCAAGCATACAACTTCTTTCCACACTATACGTCTAATCTTTGTTTTTAGCAAGACCGGTGGGATTAACAACCTCACTGTACCGTTGGGCAAAGTATTTTGGTTGTGTTATGTGCAGGTTCCACGTTGTTGCTGACACCGGTGAAGCGCTAGCACCACCGTCAGTGGCATCAACCATCCGAAGGTCCTCCTTCTCCTACTGGATTGATAACCCTGGTTCTTAACTAAGGGGAAAACTCCTACCGCTGTGCTCATCACACCCTCCTCATGGGGTATCCCAACGGAAGCATCAAGGATTTTTCTGGCGTCGTTGCCGGGGAGAAGGAGGTTTTCTGGCAAGGGGAGTCTCTCACTCTCAACCTCTTTATTTTGTTTTTTGTCTTGTTTTTATTTTTGTCTTGGTTTTATTCTCTATATTGAAAACACAAAAAAGTTAGTTTACTCTATAGTTGTTATTTATTTGCTTGCTATTATCTTGCTAAAATGAGTTCCTCTGAGAATACTAAGTTGTGTGACTTCACTAGCACAAACAACCATGATTTTATTTGCACACCTATTGCTACACCTGTTCCTACTGTTGCTTTCTATTAGAGTACTGATGATGATGCTGCCCACCTTAATAATTTTGTTGAACTATGTGCGATGAAAAAATATAAATATGTGGATGGGGATATTATTAAACTAAAATCATTTCCTTTCTCTTTGAGAGGAAGAGATAAAGAATGGTTGCTATCTTTTCCTAGAAATAGTATTGATTCATGGAATAAGTGTAAAGATGCTTTTATTGGAAAATATTATCCTCCTGCTAAGATTATATCCCTAAGAAGTGACATAATGAATTTTAAACAATTCGATAATGAACATGTTGCTAAAGCTTGGGAAAGAATGAAAACTATGCTGAAGAATTGTCCCACTCATGGACTGACTACTTGGATGATTATACAAACTTTTTATGCAGGGCTCAGTTTTTCCTCAACGAACCTATTGGATTCATCTTCTGGAGGTACCTTTATGTCCATCACTTTGGGAAATGCAACAAATCTTCTTGATGATATGATGATAAATTATTCACACTGGCACACTGAGAGAGCTCCACAAGGTAAAAAGGTAAATTCTATTGAGGAAACCTCCTCTTTGAGTGAAAGTCCTGTTAGTTTTGATGATAATAACTTTGATTTTGATGATTGTAATATCGCCGAAGTCATTATGTTTCTACAAAATCTTGCTAGAAGTTTCAATGCTAGTCCCATGAATATGGCCTTTACTAAACATATTACTAATGCTATCATGAAAGTTTGGGAAGAAAAGTTGAAACTTGAGACATCTATCCCTAGAAAATTAGATGCTGGTTGGGAGCCTATCATTAAGATAAAAGTAAATGATTTTGATTGCAATTCTTTGTGTGGTCTTGGTGCTAGTATCTCTGTTATGCCTCAAAAGCTCTATGATATTCTTGATTTACCACCAGTAGAACAATGTTATTTGGATGTTCATCTTGCTGATAATGCTAAGAAGAAACCTCTTGGTAGAATTGATGATGTTCTAATTATGGTTAATAATAACCTTGCCCCTGTTGATTTTTTTTGTTATGAATATTGATTGCAATGCTTCTTGTCCTATTGTTTTGGGATGACCTTTTCTTAGAACTGTTGGTGCTATTATTGACATGAAAGAGGGGAGTATTAAATATCAACTTCCCTCAAGAAAGGTTTGGAACACTTTACTAGAAAGAAGATGAAGCTACCCTTTGACTCTATTATTAGAAAAAACAATATGATGTTGATGCTTCATCACTTGAAAAGAATTGAGTTGCCCTTTTATGCCTAGCTGAAAGGCGTTAAAGGAAAGCGCTACCGAGAGACAACCCGTTTTATTTCTCTGCTTTCATTCTGTTTTTCTTTGTTTTCTTTGGTGTGCTTTGCACCTGGGTGTTTTCTGTTTTCTTAGCGACCCCTTTGTATGTTTTATTTTGTGTTTTTGTTGAGACAAGTAAAGCCTCTAGTGAAAAGTTGACACTATATTTCGGATTTCTGCTGTCCACTTTTAATTTCTTTAAAAATCAAAAAAAATTCAAAAGGACCTGAGTTTTTTTTCTTTAGGCTGAGTTATTTACGCAACTTTTCTTAGTTGACCACTTTTTGATTTGAGCAACAGAAGATTTTTTTTAAAAATGATCTCTGCCTGCTGTTCTGTTTTGACAGATTTCTGCCATTTATCGCATTTGCATCCTAATCTCTTTCTTTTGGTGTTCTTTTGAAAAAAGAGTTTTAAAAGAAGTTGTGACAGTAGCTAATGTGTTTTTGATTGCTAGTATTGTGTTGAAACTGAACCATGTGAGTTTATTATTTCGATTTGCACTAAAGTTGCTAATGAAGATTGTGAGAATTTTGATGTGAAGGAAGTTTTCAAGGGTCAAGAGAAGAGGATGATATGATGTGATCAATAAGAGTGAAAAGCCTAAGCTCGGGGATTCCCCGGTGGTACATCCCAAAAAATCCAAAAAGACTCAAGCCTCTAAGCTTGGGGATGCCCAAGGCATCCCCTTCTTCATCAACAAATTATCAGGTCACTTCTAGTGAAACTATATTTTTATTCGTTCGTATCTTATGTGCTTTACTTGGAGCGTCTTTTATTTTTGTTTTCAGTTTGATTTTTCTTTTTCTTTCAGTTTGTTTTTTACTTTCATAATAATCTTGGTTAGACCCCAGCATTCTTTTATTGGAGAGTGACACGCTCCGCTTTTTCATGAGAATACGTTGTATTCTTAGTCTCTGTTTGGCTGCTGCATTTATTTAGATCATGTTTTGCATGCATCTCTTATCAGAGCTGTTAGTTTTAGTAGTGTTATTTGAGTAATCTCATGTTTGCTTGCTGTAGCATAAAGGGTATTTTTGTTAAAGCATGTTTTGTATGGTGCTTGTTGGGAGAAAGAAAACTGCTGCTTGAAGTGGAATCTATAACAGTACTAGTCGAAGCTTGTATAGACACTGGCTAGAACTTTTTCATGCCATGCTAAATGTTATTTTAGTTTTAAAGCCTTGTTTTTATTTAGTAGCATGATTAGCCTCAAGTACCTGAGAGTGTTTAATATGTATTGAAAGATTCATGAGTTGTTCTTGTCATAGTAAAGCATCAATATATGGTATTCTCTTCCGAATGTTTTATTTGGTTGACTTGGCGCATGCTCACACCATGTTTATGACTAAAAACCAGTCACGAATAGCCTCCATGACCACTTAGTTTTTGAACTTGTGATACTTCTTATGTTTTAATTAATGATGCTTATGTCACTATGTATGATTATGGCTCTTATGCTCTCTTGATTTTTATCTCCTAGTCTTTTGCTAGCCTCCACCTGTACTGAGTATAAGCTCTACTCGTGCATCCAAACTCCTCAAACCAAAGTTTTCCCATTGTGTCCACCATACCTACCTACATGTCGTATTTAACTGTCATTCCAAAGTAAATTTCTCATGTGTTACCTTTAAAACCTTCAAAATTATTCCTGCTTTGTGTTCTTGTTTTTGCTCCGAGGACGTCAATAGAGAATCTTTATCTCACTTGTTGATTGGATTTCACACCCTGGACAAGTGGCTTCATCCGCTTATACAAATGATAGAAAAGCTGGCAGCGGGGTGCCTAGCCCCAAATTAATACAAACAAATTCTCTTCACTATTTTTGCCCCTGATCATATCAGTCAAAGTATAATTGTGTAAACAAAAGAGAAACCGGGATGACCTTCTACACAAGTTGCGTCCTTCACCATGGGAGCCTCTCTTGTGAATCCAGTTGGCTTGTGACGTACTGTATTGTCTGTTTACCATTCGTTGACACTAGTATACACCTCTCCTAAAATATAGACATTCCTCCAAAAGTGTCAAACTTTTAATACCTATGTTTAATAAAATAAAAGGCTCTAGCACATGATTGATCCCTGCTTCCCTCTGCGAAGGGCCTTTCTGTTACTTTTATGTTGAGTCTCCATCTTCTAACTTTATGCATAGTTGAGAGAGCATTTTTTCCATTCTGAGTATTATGTGCATCTGTCCCATAAACATCAATGATTACTTCATGATGTGCTATCATGTGTTCTTAAATTATTTGTTCTAGTCTTCCTCTTGAACTTTGAAAGTGTCCTGGTATTTATGTTTTGTCCCACTCTTAAGGACTAGCAAAATACTACTTTGCCATGCTTCCTCTATACATGAAATAAACGTTTACCTTTCTTTGTATTATTATTCATGATCCTTTATTTGAGTTACTCTTCGTGATGCAAAGTAATTGCTATGCTTTATTATTAAAGTTTTATTTTTCATGCATGTGTTTAAAGTTTTATGATCTCAGCGTGCATATTCTTTTACATTAGATTGATCAAGTTTATGTTAGTAGCATGTCACCTCAGAAATTATTGTTTTATCGTTTACCTACTCGAGGACGAGTAGGAACTAAGCTTGGGGATGCTAGATACGTCATAAACGTATCCCTAATTTCTGATGCTCCATGATCAAATTATGCCAATTGCTACATGTTTTCTCCCTTATTTATAGCATTTTCATACGTTTTCCGGGACTAACCTATTAACAAGATGCCCACAGCGAGTTTCCTGTTTTCTGTTGTTTTTTAGTTTCAGAAAAAAAAATCTGGAAATATTCTCGGAATTGGAAAATTCAAAGCCCGGAAGTCCTATTTTCCCCGGAAGCATCCAGTAGACCGAAGACGAGTCGAAGAGTGGCAACAGGGGGCCCACACCATGGCCTGGTGTGGGTCCCCCTGACCGCGCCAGCTAGGGGTGTAGGCCCCCTGGAGCTCCACCGTGTTTTCCCTTTTGCCAATTTAAGCCCCCCGGATGGAAAATCCTAAGCACCTCATCAAATTCCCGAAAAAGATCCGTAGCTGCCGTCACCGTCAACCCTAGATCAAGAGGGTTCTGGAGCTATTTTCCGGCACCCTACCGGAGAGGAAATCATCATCAGAGGCTTCTACATCACCATGCCTGCCTCCGGAGTGATGCGTGAGTAGTTCATCCCTGGACTACGGGTCCATAGAAGTAGCTAGATGGTTGTCTCCTCCTCATATGCATCCATGTTTAGATCTCGTGAGCTGTCTATCATGATCGAGATCGATCTTATGTAATTCTTTATGTTGTGTTTGCTGGGATCCGATGAATATTGACCTTATGCCAAGTTGATTATAGTCTTTACTGCATATGTTATTTGTGATCTTGCATGCTTTCCGTTACTAGTGATTGCTCTGGCCAAGTAGTGTCTAGTGACTCCAAGAGGGAGTATTTATGCTTGATAGTGGGTTAATGCCTCCTTTTTTCCTTGCTCGAGTGACAGAAACGTGAAGGGGACGATGTGTTGTTGCCATTAGGGAGAAAATAGTGGTGAGAGTGCCTGCGTGCATAATCATTCCTTACATTACACACTTTGTTTAATGCAATTATCTGTTGCTTGCAACTTAATACCTAAGGGGGCTTGGATGATAACCTGAGGGTGGATTATTAGTCATAGATGTAGATGGACAAGACTCCCCAATATTTATGGGCCGAGTCCATATCCACCGCATGCCACTCCTCCAACTGCCTCTACATCCGCAAGGTCTTGGACAAAACTCCATATGAGATCCTCACCGGAAACAATCCCAACGTCTCCTACTTCCGTGTATTCGGTTGTAAGTGCTTTTATTTGATCAAGGGTGTTAGGTTGTCTAAATTTCAATCCAAAAACTATTGAGGGTATATTTGCTGGCTACGGTTCCGAATCCCACACTTATAGTCTTTGACAAAGCCTCACATGTTGTCATAGAATCTTGTAGTGTGGTTTTCGAGGAAAATGATGGCTCCCAAGTGGCGCAATTTCATGTTTCTAATGTAGATGTTGAAATGCCTCAAGAAGCCATAGGAAGGATGGGTGTGGGATTTTTCCGCCCCATTGAGGGACACCTTATGGCAACTCGAGAAGGACTATGATCTACTCAAGTGAATCCCTCCTCTACAATAGAAGAACAAGCCAAGGAGCCAAGTGATGCACCTAACCAAGAACATGTTGAAGACCCTCCTCTTATTGACCAAGTTACTACGCAAGATGTGACCACTCCTATCATTCATGCGAGTCAAGGTCAAGGCAAAGATCAACCATCCTCATCCTCCTCTACTCAAGTTGAAGCTACTGTTGAAGAATTTGTTGATGATGATGATGACAATGATCAAGGCCAAGTTGGTCAACACGGGGACCGAAATGATCAAGATGATCAAGTGATCCCTCCTCGCAATAATGAGGAGATCGAAGCATGTCGTTCTATAAGGATAAGAAGAGCTTTGAAACATATTGATTCCCAAGATAACAAGGTCTTGGAAGATATTCAAGCTAGAAGATCCACAAGAAGGCAATTGGCACATTTTAGTGAGCATCAAACTCACATATCTATGGTGGAACCAAAGAAAGTGTTTGAAGCTCTTGAGGGCTCTTATTGGGTTGAAGCTATGCATGATGAGCTCAATAACTTTGAGCGGAACAGGGTTTGTAGATTAGTTGAGAAGCCCAAAGATTGCCACAATGTTAATGGCACTAAGTGGATATTCAAGAACAAGCAATATGAGCATGGAACTGTTATAAGGAATAAGCAATATTGCTAGCTCAAGGTTACACTCAAGTTGAAGGCATTGACTTTGATGAGACCTATGCTCACGTGGATCGTCTTGAGTCCATTTGTATCCTCCTTTCTTATTCTTCTTCGCATAATTTGAAATTGCAACAAATGGATGTCAAAAGTTCTTTCTTGAATGGTCCACTCAAAGAGGAGGTATATGTTAAGCAACCTCCGGGGTTCGATAATCTCAACTTCCCTAACCATGTCTACAAGCTCGATAAGGCGCTCTATGGACTTAAACAAGCACCACTTGCATGGTATGAGCACCTTAGAGAGTTGTTGGATGATCGTGGTTTTGAAGTTGGGAAGATCGAACCCACTCTCTTCACAAAGAGGGTAAAGAGAGAGATTTTCATATGCCAACTCTATGTGGACGATATCATATTTGGCTCAACTAACCAAGATTTCAATAACGAGTTCTCTAAGCTTATGAATAACAGGTTTGAGATGTTCATGATGGGAGAGCTTAAATTCTTCCTTGCCTTTGAGATCAAGCAATTGGCTCGTGGGACTTCCAGTTCTCAAGCCAAGTATACCGAACACATGCTCAAGAGGTTTAATTTCCAAGGTGCAAAAATAAAGCCATCTCCTATGCAAGTCAAGTGCCACCTCAAGCGTTACTGTAGCATTCCCACATTTAAATAATGCAAGAACTCTGTGTTATTGTGCTAGTCCCTGGATCAATTGCTAGCACCACAGTTCAAAATGAAATATCATGCAAATGCGTCAAAATTCTATCACATCGCATGATCCAATCTTTACAAAATATCTCTACAACTTTCATAGTCTTAGAAGACTAGCAGGAAACATAATTACAGCGGAAAACATAGTACAACATTGAGCCCATCTTCTTCATGTGCCACAGGCAAAAACATGTTGGCGATAGACTCGAGATCCTGAACGAAACCTCACTCGTCTTCAGATTCATCTGCAATATGGAATATGCAGCCACAAGGGAGTCAATTCAATTTACTGTATTGGCAAGTAACACTATGGTGGATATAAATGGCAAGACTAATACTACATGCATATTTGGCTGGTGGAGTTTAAGGTTGTTTTGCATAAAGCCAATTTTTCCTAACACTTTATAAAACTTTTCCTCAAAAATTGAGACATGGCTTGAAAACCATAGCCTCTTATACCCTTGTTCAAGCCTCAAATTTTACTTAGAGAAAATTATGTTGGGAGCCTTCGTTGTCATCCTTGATCAGCTGCTTGAATTGTCCGTAACCGGAGTCACGGCTAAGTACTTAGTTTTTAACTCTCCAGAGGTTGTGCACTTTCACCATTAGACCCAACTAACCCAAACTATCCTCAAGCACCCAATTTGTGCTAAGGAAAAGGAGAGAGTTGAGACGAGATTTTTCAGAAGCATTTCCTCATCCCATACTGACTTGACGCGCTCCATTCTAGCCATTCTACCACCACCTGTCAAGTCGGGAGCTCAGCTTCTTGTCTAAATATCTTGTAGTAGCCAAGTCCGTGCAACTTAATCCATCTAGCCAGAGCCCATATGACTAATGGCTGCACGATAGCAACTTCACTTAGAGGAAACATTGGTCCCTTTATTCCTGGGTGGCAAACCACAAGTGAATGAACACTCAACTCTGACAGCCAATCAAGCCCCACCCAGGTAGTAAATTAACTTAGTAGAATTTAATAGTTCAATAAAAACAATTTTTGCAAGGCATCAGTAATTCTAATAAGTTATCAATGTCTTCTATACTAGCAGGATATAAAGGATGGCTACACACTACTTGGGATAATAGCATAGCATAATACATAGATAAAATTCCTTCCATGCATACTACTCAAAACTATAGGGATGCATAATAAAAATAATAGGTAGTTGATGGTGTGTTACTTGCCTTTGAATTTGGTGAAGAACAATCACCTTCTCTTCACAAAATAGAACGTTCTCTCCGTACAATCTAAACAACACAAGTAAACAACAATAAACAAACAATCACAAGCAAAATAACAAAGTATAAGAATCAACAAACTTATCACAACAATTTATTCTACAAAGGAATTACTTTGTTTGGGTTTAATGTATGGACAATGGCTAAGGATTGTGTCTTGAAGATTCCAAACTTATTGAACAAAAGTTTCACTAAGGATTATCACCTTTACTCTAATGTGCAAAAGGAAAAACTGTTATTTCAATACACAAAGAGAACTAAGAAATTTTTGTTAGTGGTTTTTTTTTCCTGTGTGATTAAGGGTTAGTTTTTTTTTATCAAAAGATCACACAAAGATCAAATTAATTTTTGTCTTGTTTTCTTTAAGTCTTCTTTTGCTTCCTTGAGTTGCTTCTGATGTCTAAGTATATTTGCATGTTTCTTCAATGGCCTTGCGTGTAGTCCTCCTTATTAATTATAGGAACTTAGTCATATAGAATAATAGAGGTAGTAGAGATTGTTAGAGTTCCCCCTAAAAGGACTTGTAAAAATCTTCATCTTGTTAATCTTCTGGGAGAGCATTCTTCTTGAGTTGCAGTTGCTCTTCTTGAGGAAGTATTCTTGTTGAAGTCTTGGTAAAAAACTCTCATCTTACTTGGAAAATAGATTCTAAGTTTTGGACAAAACACTAATCACCTTGAAAACAAATTCTAAGTATTGGAAAACAAATGCTAAGTCTTCACAGCCTTGGTCTTGGAAAATCTCCAGGATCCTTTGTAGCTTCCTCCTTGGTGTGGGGACTTCATTGAATCTTCTAACACTTCTAACACTTGATGGTTTTGATACAAACTAGTGGCTGGTCAAATCTAACTTAGACATAGAACAAAGTCTAAGAGAACAGAAAAAAAGGGGAGAAAATACTTAGAGAAAGAGAGAGATGTGGCTGGTCTTCTTGTCTTCTTGATTTTCTTGTAACTGCTTCTACTTCTTTGGAGATGCTTCTGAAGTCTATTTTCTTGGCTAAGTCCTTCATTTGTCTTCTTGCTTCATGTTGAAAATCTTCGAGTAATTGTAGTATCATCTCCATGGCTTTTCACTAATCCAGACTTAGTGGTTTTCAACTAGGAGGGCCAACTAGGAAAAAAATAACTTAGAAATATTCTAAAGGATTTGGTTTTGGTCTCTATGGTCTAAGATTAGTCCTTAGCACAAATTAGCTAGAGAAAACATATTGAAAATAATTACAGAAAATAAACTAAGTCAGAAATAGTCATATGAGAATATAACAACCAAAACCATTTTAACTTAGCCAAAAATTATTTTGGGTGCAAGGGACTGTTAATACACGGCCTAGGGTTTAAAAAATATTTTATTTACAAAATTTGGATTTATAGAATTTAAACTATGCTAAAAATCATCAAACAAGCCTATTTAAATTTGAACCAATGTAAGTTTGTCAAATTTAAATTTGGACAGTTCAAAAAGGTTCTACATGTTTAGGGCTTTTCAAAAAGTCCAAGTTTTCTTAATTTGGATCTACGGTTAAAAAATTATGATAGTTTGAAGTTGTAGGGGGTTTTCTGCAAAACAGCCAATTAAATGTTATACCGGAATAAACAGAAATATGTGGGCTGACGTGGCTGCTGATTGGGCGCTGACTGGGCTGCCACGTAGTTGCTGACGTGTTTAAGTGGATTGATCTGGACCACATGATCTCGATCAAACGGCGGCGTACCTGTTCGGTTAAGTAATTTGTCCTCGGCCGTAGGATTAGATCTAAGGGCTGGGATTCAATCGCCGGAGGTGGGTGGTGCTAGGTCACCAAAAGTTCGCCGGAATTAAGTACACGGCGGCGCCATGCTCTGCATCGAGCGTTTCCCGGTGATACAGAGGGGTAAGAGGACAGCGAAGCTCACCTTTACGATCATAAAATCGGGGCGGTCTCCATGGCGAGTGGTGGAGCGCTGGTGTGGCCTCATCTTCCCGGAATTCATCGCCGGAGTTGGAGACGGTGACGGGAGTTTGCAGTCATGGACGGCGCCGTCGTTCTGCGGTACAGAAAATTACCAAACCTTGTCAAATCGGTGCGCGGTGAAAAGAGGAAGCGGAAGGAGGACGACAGGTGGCGCGGAGTTGCCGGGGTTCAGCGGAGGACGATGTTTTCGCTGGCGGCAGAGGCGAGATGGCGAGCTTGCATGCGGGCATCCTGGCGGCGATTCTGCTTGGGATTTGTGGGCGAAACGCGGTGGGGATCTCGGGGTATAAATAGGGCTTGAAGATGAGATCAAATCCCGTTTAAATAGGGCGAATCTGTCTCGGGAGTTCTCGTGTTCGTCCCGGACTCAATTTCGTGCGCAGGGGGTTGAAGCTCATGATGTCACAGCTTGCGTCACCGGTGGGTCCCGATTGTCAGCGACGGAGAGGAGAGAGGGACAGCTGCTACTGGGTTTGCTGGGTTGTGTGTCCTGTGCGCGGGCGATGGGTAGAAAGGGCAAGGGTAGGGTTTTGGCCCAAATGGCTGGCTGGTTCTTTTTAATATTTATTCTTTTCTGTTTTATTCAAATAATCATAACTTTTGATTTATTATTCCAAATGACCTCAACTTAATTTCTATGGTTTTGTAAAAACATTATTTTTTAGATGAAAACATTTAGGTGTTGTTTTAACATACTTAGATTAATTGTAATTTCAAAATATGATAAAATGATTAATAGCAACTTAATGTTATTCTCCTTTTATAAGTTTATTAAATCATATTATGGCCAAATAATTTCAGAGACATAATATAGTTAGAATTATTATTTCCCTAAGTCATTTACTCACTTTCACACAAGGAGAAAAATGTGAAAATCATTTTATGGTTTAGAACTTGATTTAGTAGTTGATAATTGACATGGTTAAAATTGGGTTTCCAAAATATTTTCAGTAGTCATATAATTGGAGAAAGAGGTATGTTTGGATTGTTATTTCCAATTGTGTTGGAATAAAATATGATATATCCTTTGTGTTTGAGTTTTAATTGGTTTTTGATGACTTGCTTTAGTGGAAAACAAAAGTTTTTAAATTTTTGTGATTTTTGAATGTCTCCAAAAATCAAGGATGTTACAGTAACCGGAATGGTAAAGATGTGGACCAAAAGTTGTATCGTTCTATGATTGGTTTTTTTCTTTACCTTTGTGCATCTAGGCCTGATATCGTTTTGAGTGTAGGTGTTTGTGCAAGGTATCAAGCGACTCCTAAGGAAAGCCACTTAATGGCCGTCCATAGGATCTTTTGGTATTTGATTTATACATCAAGATTTTGTTTGTGGTACCCAAAGGGGGCACAATTCTCTCTTAAGGGCTACACGGATTCCGATTGGGCTGGTGATCAAGATGATAGTAAGTACACTTCCGGGGCTTGCCAATTTCTTGGTAGGTCTTTGGTGAGTTGGTCTTCTAAGAAGCAAAATTGCATATCTCTCTCCACCGCCGAAGCCAAGTATGTAGCCTCTGCAAGTGCTTTCACCCAATTGTTATGGATGAGGAAAACTATCAAGGAATATGACGTTCTTTTGGATAAGGTGCCTCTCATGTGTAACAATGGAAGTACCATCAAGATCGCCTACAACCCCGTGCAACATACAAGAACGAAGCATATCGAGATTTGCCATCATTTCATCCGAGACCATGTGGCAAGAGGTGATATTGCACTAGCTTATGTGCCCACCAAGGACAATATCACGGATATCTTCACGAAGCCACACGACGATGCAAGATTCATGTTATTGAGGAATGAACTAAACAACATTGATTCCAGGAGTTTGACTTGAGGATCTTGCACACACCCCTATAGATGAGACGTGTTTGGGTTTAGGTGTAGGCATGGACATAGGGGGATTGTTATCCTAACACATTGGGTTCTCCCTCCCCCCATTATTCACAAAGCAAAAATTCATTGTTATCTCTCTTTTTCTAATGTTGAATTGTGAGCTTCAATGTTGAGAATTGGCAATGCACCCAAGATATATCTTCGCGGTTGCATAACATGATCTCTTACATGGTGGCTTAGGCCACCAACCTCTTCTTTGTGAAGAGTTGGATCTTAGCTGGGGTTTATTTGATATTTCATTGCATTCCTTGGGTTTCCGCTTCTAAGTGTTATTTCCTAGGAAAATCTCACTCAAAATTACTTTTGTTTGTTTGATTCTTACATTTGAGAGGGAATAGTACTACTTTCGGTTTGGTGTTTCTATCCTAAACCTTCCTACCTAAAAACCAAACTCTATCTAGCATATTAGTCATTCCATTGAAACTAGGAAGTTTCGAATCAGAAGGCAGCCGGAATTTACGGTTCAGTATCCGGTCTGGCGCATCTCACTTATTTTGGAAGGGAACGGGGAGAGAGAGGCAGTTCTTGCCTTTTCTCCCCCAACTCCTGTTCTCCACCCCAAGCACCTCCTCCTCCATTCTTGGCCTCCCGGTCCACTTCCTCCGCAGGATCTACGAGCTCTTGCTCAGATCTTGTTCCTCTCCTCCTCGGGAGCATTTCCATCAAGTATCTTCATCTATGGACGCCGGTAAAGTTCAATCTCGTTGAATCTTGGTTCCATAACCATACCCATCCATGGATTTGTGTTTTTGTTGACAATGCTTGGTAAAAATTGCTCCCTAGGTTACCTTATGCATGCTAGAGACAATAGGTTACATTCCCATGTCACTAATCTAGTTTTCAAATCTAGTTTAGAATCAATCTAGTGATGTTTTCGTGTTGTCGGAATATCCGGTTAAATTTTGAACCGGAATATCCGGGTGGTACCGGAATATACGGTTCAATTTTGAACCGGAATATCCGGTTGAGTGCATAACCGAATTTCAACAGTCCTTGTTTGATCCTTGCTAGAATTATTTTTAGATCATAGCATGGAATCTTCCCTAATGTTTTAACGTATGATTCCTCCATTTCTTGACATATGTGCACTCACCCCTATTGCTTCCTATCTATTTCTCCTTCACAGGTGGCTCTCGTCCTGACAAGTTGGGTCCTCGCAAGCATCCCTCGTACAAGGACACTAGTGATGAGGATCCCGGTGATGCTCGCCCTCCCCGGAAAGCTATTGCCAAGAGCAAGTATCTCGCCTCCAAGCCATCCAGGAAGAAGAAAGGAAAGGAAACTCGGAAGAACTACAAGACAGGTATCATTACTCAGGAGTATGCTCGGATCAGGCAGAAGGATTGGTACAACACTCCACGTGATGTTGAGTGCGAGGATGCTCGGTTCTGGTGCATGGAGCAGTCTTATATCTATGCAGATATCTATTCGGACTACAAGTTCCCTATCCGTCAGATGCATCCTACCAAGTTTCAGATGATCAGGGACAAGGACGCGTTTGCTGATGCTGCCAGTATCATTGAGAGGTTCGGTCTTGTGAGGCTCCCGGAGACCCATTTCCCTTACAACACCGAGCTCATTGTTCAGTGGATGTCCACTCTCGTGTTCGACTCTAGCTCTGTTTGCTATCTGAAGTGGATGACTCAGACCACTCCTTGTGAGATTCCTTTTCACAGATTGGGTCATGTGCTTGGTTACCAGTACAGCTCTCACCCTCCACTTGGTCACCGTTTGCATGATGTGGAGAGACCTCAGAGGGAGAGATCTATGGCAGACATGTATGCTCCAGGTTTTGCTATTGGGAAGCTGGAAGGGCTTCTCCCCTTCTATGATCAGCTCGTGTGTCTCTTTAGGTCTTTCTTGGTGCCTAGTGGAGGTAACAATGATGCTCTCACCAGACCTTTGTGCAATCTTCTCATTTTGTCTAAGCAGTGTATTGAGGATGAGGACCCTACTACTTCCTATACTGTGGATGTCATGGACATTATCTTTCATGAGTTGCGCAATGCTATCATTGGTGGGAACACCATACCATATGGACCATATATCATGATGTTGATCAAGGATGTAATGAAGAGGGATTTTTCTGAGTTTCCCATGTAAGCGCACAAGTTCAAGAAGCTGTACATCAAGAGGAAGAAGGACGTACATGATGCTCATGTTCCTCCATCTGAGGGTGGTTCCTCTATGGGGAGTGTGGCCCCTTCTAGTGCTCATCCTATTTCCACCACTCTGCGAAATGTTAGGAAGCTCTCCTGGTTTTAGTGCAATGTGTTATGCATGAAGGTGGACATTCACAAGAAGTAGTATGAGGTGTACCGCAGGGACACAACGTTGTCTAGAACTCAGAGGAAGATTCTTCACCACGTGAGTGGTGTTACTGGTGATCTTCCTGCTCCACTTCTTTCCCAGACTTATTCTCAATGGACTGCCGGTGACCGAACTCCTTGGTAGCGCATTGAGGAGGCTCTTCGTACCACTTCTGCTTCTTCCAGGGCTCCTGTTGATGATGAGGAGGAGGATGAGGACATAGACGAGGATCTGGAGAGAGAGGCTGAGGGTGCTTATGACGCGCCAGCAGAAGAGTCGTATGAGCATTCTTATGCTTAGATCTTTATTGGGACGCTAGCACCACTGTTTCTCTCCTTTTTAGTGTCTCAATGCCAAAGGGGTAGAAGTAGTATTAGACTACGGGGATTTGCATGGGTATTGGGCACAAGTGTATGCTTTTACCATTTCTTGAGAGCTTGTGTCCATTTAGTCTTATTCGTGAACTATTTCCGTTTTATTGTCTCGTTTAAAACTATGTGCTATGTGTTGTGAGACTATGTTATTGGTTATCTTGGATTATCTATCTTATATGTTGAGGATATTATCAATTGTTGTGCTTGGGTATTCTCGTTATCATCTCTACGCACACGGTATATATTTCTCTCTTATTCTCAACATATTTGTGATATTGTTACTTTGGCATGTTTTCTACTTGTTGGAAATTGCTCTCCGTATATTATTACACTTTTTGCATTTGAGGAAAACAAAAGATGTGCACATAGATAGGGGAGACATTTCCATTTTGTTTCAAACATGTTCTCGTCAAGGTTCTATTGCAAATCTTAGTATTGTCATCTAATAACAAAAAGGGGGAGATTGAAAGCGCATTTCGTTTTCCCGGTGTTTTGTGTTGTAGTTAACAATAATAAGTACATTATTTATCCAGTTGTTTAGTGTGCAGGTGTTATACTTAACATCGGCATCGATCACCGAAAAGATCGGTGAAGTTGGGGCTAAGAGCTTTGGGACAGTGAGCAACCTGATTATTCTAGCCGGATTATTCCGGGAAACCGGATATTCCGGTTAGGATAGTTTTGGTCCAGTTTTGGGACAGAGATGAGCCGGAATATTGGTACCGTATTATTCATAAAATACCTGATATTCCGGTTGTAGAGTTTCTGCTCGAAAATCGGCTAAGGACTGGAGATGAAACTCACAGAAGTGAACCAGATTATTTGTACCGGATTATTCCGGAGGAGCCGGAATATCCGTTAAAGTTTCCTGCACGGGACATAAGCCAGCCGGATTATTGGTACCGGATTATTCAGAGGCAATCGGATAATCCGGTTTTAGTCAACGAACTCGAGCAGAGCTGGAGACCGGATATTCCGGTACCTGTTTTTTTAGCCAAACGGCTAGATTTGAGGAGAGGGTATAAATACCCCTCCTCTTCCACATTGAGCTTAGTTCTTCCCTTTGGCATTCAATAGCATTTAAGAGCTCACCAAATCCACATTAATTCCCAATCCCTCCCACCAAACTCGAAGATCTTTGGAGGATTGAAGGAGAAGGCCCCGAACTACATCTTCACTGAGCCGTTCTTCATTTCCCCCTCTCTAGCTTGAGGGATCTATCCTAGGTTTTACTCTTCTGGAGAACCTAGGTGTCGGATATATACTGAATAGGGGTATAGAAGATGGTAGACAAAGAGCCGGACTACCATGGTGGCCTACATGGTAATGGGCTTAGGTCCATTGGGCGGCCCAGTAGTCCGACGCGCAGAAGCCGGATTCTAGAAGAACCCGGATCACGGCCCACGTGATCTGGCTTGGAGGAGAAGACGGATTCCTTACTTTCCAAGTTACAAGTTAAACGTAGTCTTCTAGGTTTCTTGTTCTGTAAGCCCTAATCCGGCTATTATATAAAGCCGGACGGGAGATAGATTAAGTTAGGTGACACCAGTTCTAAGTTCGAGCTCTACGCAACTCGCCGAGAAGCTCATCCTCGTCGAGTAGCTAGATCTACACCCTCACATTGTAACCCAGATTTACGGGCTTTAGTCCCAATTAGTGAGAAGTGCAGGAGTAGGTACGCCGTACTGTCCCGACGTACCGAACCTGGGTAAAATCCCGTGTTCTGTGTGACGCCCCGAGAACGGGCACTATGCAGAATTCAGCATTCCCGCCAAATCCGCATAATAACCGATTCCAGGTTGCCATTTATGATAACATTACAATAGTTCACGAATAATCCACAATTACAACGGAAACAGATAGATACAAGATGACTCAAACGAGCCGGGGTTACAACTGATACCTTACAAAGATCCAAATAACAGCGGAAGAAACAAACTATCGTCCGGCTACGGACAAGATCCAAATTGGACTAAGAGTCCTGAAGATAACCGAGAGCGTCCAATCCCTGCCCAGGCCAAGCCGGAGGGATTCCCAAGCTAACGTCGTCAGACTTCAAACCTGTTGACTGCAATTTGGAATTTGCAGCCACGAAAAAGATTCGTGGGTCAGTACGGTTAAGTACTGGCAAGGGGGATAAAACCCATACTCACAAGTTACCGGCGTAGCCAGTCATGACAAGATACAAATACTTTAGGATCAACGGAAAGGAAGGGGGTTATTGCAAATAAGCGACAGCAGGCTGCACTAACCAACTACAGAGATTCTATTACTTCCAACTATCAGAAAGGGGATAAGATCGAGTGTTGTAATCAACTGAAAGATAACTTCAAACAAACCCATCCTGGATCTCGCCCCTTATCCGAAGAAGCAATCCGAGGATAACTCACACAGTTGAGTTAATGATGGTTCAGATTATTGTGTCAATAAGCCTATTACTAGTCAAGTTGTTAATCATTGGGTGAAAGGTTGTTATTCATTAGGTTTAAGTTGTCCTGAGTACTTGTTAGCCAGTACTTTCACCAAGTAATCCATAACCGCGGAAAACACGGCTTCTCGAGAAGATTATCCCTGCAGGGTTGCAACAATTTAGCCGTACACGCAAGAATAACCCGCCAGATGGGGAGCTAACCCACCAAGCGAGGTACTCTACACAACCAACCCTTCTTCGCATCAAGCCCAAAGCACCGCGTGCTGTGCGTGCGCGGCTAATCGAGCCCCCCGAAGAAAAGGAGGACCCTCATAGCACTGGAAGACCACGCCGCCCTAAATGCCGACTACAAAAGTTCCACCCTGGCGCCAAGGGTTCGTACCTGCATATGATGCAGCAAATGGAACACCCGAACTAGTACGGCGATTTGGACGAGATGCGAATCGAGTCAGTTGAGGGGGGCGCCCATACTCGCTTCCCACATGCGGGTAGTGCGCTCATCATGGATCAGTAGAAAAGACCCTTTTCCTATTAGGGTCGACACTAGCAGGCCTCAAAACCACAAAGGGCCTCCTGCCGGTGCCTTATCATCAAATTTATTATTAAACAATTAACAGTAGCATGATTGATTTATTGATTAAACATCGAGCCCCCAGAACATAATGAAATAGTAACAGAAAGTAACGGGTAACAGACTCGAGCAAACAACCTAAGCATGATAGTAAGACACGGGCAACAGGCAATGGTTATAGGTATGGAGGTGAGGCAAATAACAGGGTTAAAGGATTCATGTGATAGGTTCGTAACAGAAACAACTACCACTAGGGCTAGCAGAAAAGAACAACGGAAAGAATCGGTAACAAGTGATGAAAGGCAGCCATATGGCAGCAAGTGAGTATACTTGCCTGAGATCCCGCAAGGTAGCAGAACTTGTCGTTGCTCACATCATCTCAACGTCCTATCCGGGAAGAAACAACGAACCTCGAACAAACACCGGAGGCAACAATTACTACTACGGCAAAAGATCCAGCATGATCAAGATATGGATGCATGACAATTTAATTGATGCATAGAAATAAACTAGTTGACAAGTTAAACAAATTTAATTGGACCCATATGCAGTTTGAGTTGCATATGAACAGCCCATGAATTATGGTTGAAACAATTGTTTTCCAACTAATCAACAGGTGTTAGTGGTTTAGTATGATGCATGCAAAAGGGAAACAGCAAAATAACAACATTAGAAACAATTTAAGATAGTGTGTAGCAATTTAGAATTTTATTATTAACTTAGGGAATTTTGGGTGCCTTAAAGGGAACACACAAGTATTTGTTGTTTTCAACCATTTAAAATGTTCACAACAAATAACAAAGTTGATATTTGAAAAGAACATCAAATTTTAGTTGGATTACATGTTTCACATTTTGAAATTGGACTTAGGATTATTTAATTATGAATTAAACAATATTAAACAATTTTTAATTGAATTAAACAAGATTTAAATTGTTTAGGCAATTTAAATTATTCAAACCATGAAACAAAATTTATATTTGAATAGGTTATTTAAAATGGTATGGAAAACATATTTTATTTGCATTTATTGGATTAATAAATAATTAGTTATGGAATTTACAAATTAACATTTGAATTGTTTAAATTTGAATTTTAAATGCATTTGAAGTTTTCAAAACAGTACACAAATTGGATATTTGGAAAGTTTAGGAAATTTGGATCAGAATTCATATAAAGGTTGGATTTGTTGGAATTATAAAACAAAAGATATTGAATTTTAAAGTTTTGTTTTAATTCTGCTAATTAAAATGAAATTGTAATTTTAGAATTGTGCAGAAACATTTTGTACCGAGCTGCTCTATACCCACTGTCCCTGCTGCATGGGCCAGAGGGGCCAGCGTGGCGCGCGCGCTTGCGTGGCCAAAGTGGGCCGCTGACGGGTGGGACCGTAGCGCTGTGGAAGAAATTCACAAAAAAAAGGGTTCGCCTCCGCGCGGTCAAGGGGATTCGACCCCGAGACCTAGCGCACGCGCGCAACGATCGGAACCACTGCGGTTGATCGACTTCGTTTGCTGGGTTCAGATACGCAGGGGAGTTAATACTACATGGCGCGTTAACTGAACCAAAAACAACATCGATGCTCCCTGACGGCGGACAGAACGGGCAGGAGAACTGCGGCGATCGACGGCCTGGCTGGCCCGCGCCGTGCGTGTGCTTGCTGGGTCCGTCGTGCGGCGTGTGTGCGGTGCTTGGCGAGGGACGTGTGCGTGGGGTCAGAGCGAGAGGGACAGGAGAAAGGGGTGGAGCGCACCTGCTGCTCGCTGTCGACGATCAGCAGAACGGACGGAAGTCCGGCGACGGCGCGGCCGGTACGGGCCTCCTAGCGGGCGGCGAGGGGTCGGGGAGGCGCACCGCACCGCCGCGGTTCCGTTTTCCTCCTCGGAGGCTCCTCGAGGTGGCCAGGGCACCGGCGGTCTGCGGTGGTCTCGGTGGTTTCAGGTGAGTGATGGCCGGGTTCAGAAACAGAGGGGGATCAGGGTGAGAGAGAGGCGACGGCGGCGATGGAGGATGGGGCTAGGGCCTAGGGTTTCTGCGAGGCTAGGGTAGAGGGTAGCTATATGGTGGGAGCAGCTCCTGTACGACATGGCATCCAGGGGGGTGGGGATCGATCGGATGGCTCTGCACCTGTTCGTACTGACGAGGAAGATGACAAACAGAGAAGGGTAGCGGGCCAGAAAGGTAAATGGGCTTGGGAGAGAAGAAAGAAAGGAGTGGGCTTTGGGAAAAAGAGGATGGGGCTGCCCTCTCTCCTCTCTTTTTTTTTGCTTTAGATTTTTCCTGTTAGTTGACTTTTGTAAAGAATAAAAGAGGGATAGAGAAGGGGTTAGGGTTGTTCTTTTAGGCTTTATTTGTGATAATTCCAAAACAAATAATTAAGGCAAAAGTTAAACATTGTTTCACAAATTTGGATATTTAATTTGGTTCAAAGGTTTTAGGTGAAATTCAACCAATGTTTGATTTGGGAAAATTTTTGGAAATAGCCAAATTCCATTTAATAAGTTCAAACCCTTATGCAAACATTATTGAAGAAATTTGTTTTGCAAGAATTTAATTGTTAAACCTCAATTTTGGATCATAACAACTATGATTTTATTTGAAAATCAATTTGCCATTAGGGTTTTGATAACATGGAAATTTTTAGTAACAGACAAGTTGATTAAAACAAATTCAATCATTGAAAAACAATGGAGGGGTTTTGGTTGCAAGTTTGAAATTGGAAGTTTTGAGCAAGGGGTGGAAGTTTAAATTGTTTTGAATTTTCCAGTTGATGCAAACATGGTGCAATGCAATGTGATGCATATGATGCAAACAAACAAACAGGTAACACCCCAGGTGTTACAGACGACACCACTAACAAGGGATTGCGCCCTCGCAATCCACCTGCTAACCCGGGAGGGGAAATAAGTTCGACTATCGATTCTTCATGCTTCCAGTTGGTCTCCTCGACACCACTAACAAGAGATTCTTGCTCGGAGTGACGACGATGTTCTTCCACCAGGAATCTTCCGATGATCGAACCTATTAGGTTAAAGGCTCAGAAAACGTCCACCCACGTAGGATCCTAACACTTTGAAAGATTGAGTACGAGAGTGGACTCCAAAACAAATAAGATGGGAGGGGAAATAGAATAGGGATAAGGAGAAAACAAGAATCCTATTGAGATGTTTTTCCAAAATAGTTTAGCAGAAATAGTTTTTGACACTCTAGAAACAACGACTGTTAGCGAGGTTATCCTACAGGCTTTGCGGACCCGTTGCTTCGATAACCATTCGTATCGAAACAATCTCGGGAATCGGAACCAAGGCTCTGATACCATTTGTGACGCCCCGAGAACGGGCACTATGCAGAATTCAGCATTCCCGCCAAATCCGCATAATAACCGATTCCAGGTTGCCATTTATGATAACATTACAATAGTTCACGAATAATCCACAATTACAACGGAAACAGATAGATACAAGATGACTCAAACGAGCCGGGGTTACAACTGATACCTTACAAAGATCCAAATAACAGCGGAAGAAACAAACTATCGTCCGGCTACGGACAAGATCCAAATTGGACTAAGAGTCCTGAAGATAACCGAGAGCGTCCAATCCCTGCCCAGGCCAAGCCGGAGGGATTCCCAAGCTAACGTCGTCAGACTTCAAACCTGTTGACTGCAATTTGGAATTTGCAGCCACGAAAAAGATTCGTGGGTCAGTACGGTTAAGTACTGGCAAGGGGGATAAAACCCATACTCACAAGTTACCGGCGTAGCCAGTCATCACAAGATACAAATACTTTAGGATCAACGGAAAGGAAGGGGGTTATTGCAAATAAGCGACAGCAGGCTGCACTAACCAACTACAGAGATTCTATTACTTCCAACTATCAGAAAGGGGATAAGATCGAGTGTTGTAATCAACTGAAAGATAACTTCAAACAAACCCATCCTGGATCTCGCCCCTTATCCGAAGAAGCAATCCGAGGATAACTCACACAGTTGAGTTAATGATGGTTCAGATTATTGTGTCAATAAGCCTATTACTAGTCAAGTTGTTAATCATTGGGTGAAAGGTTGTTATTCATTAGGTTTAAGTTGTCCTGAGTACTTGTTAGCCAGTATTTTCACCAAGTAATCCATAACCGCGGAAAACACGGCTTCTCGAGAAGATTATCCCTGCAGGGTTGCACCAATTTAGCCGTACACGCAAGAATAACCCGCCAGATGGGGAGCTAACCCACCAAGCGAGGTACTCTACACAACCAACCCTTCTTCGCATCAAGCCCAAAGCACCGCGTGCTGTGCGTGCGCGGCTAATCGAGCCCCCCGAAGAAAAGGAGGACCCTCATAGCACTGGAAGACCACGCCGCCCTAAATGCCGACTACAAAAGTTCCACCCTGGCGCCAAGGGTTCGTACCTGCATATGATGCAGCAAATGGAACACCCGAACTAGTACGGCGATTTGGACGAGATGCGAATCGAGTCAGTTGAGGGGGGCGCCCATACTCGCTTCCCACATGCGGGTAGTGCGCTCATCATGGATCAGTAGAAAAGACCCTTTTCCTATTAGGGTCGACACTAGCAGGCCTCAAAACCACAAAGGGCCTCCTGCCGGTGCCTTATCATCAAATTTATTATTAAACAATTAACAGTAGCATGATTGATTTATTGATTAAACATCGAGCCCCCAGAACATAATGAAATAGTAACAGAAAGTAACGGGTAACAGACTCGAGCAAACAACCTAAGCATGATAGTAAGACACGGGCAACAGGCAATGGTTATAGGTATGGAGGTGAGGCAAATAACAGGGTTAAAGGATTCATGTGATAGGTTCGTAACAGAAACAACTACCACTAGGGCTAGCAGAAAAGAACAACGGAAAGAATCGGTAACAAGTGATGAAAGGCAGCCATATGGCAGCAAGTGAGTATACTTGCCTGAGATCCCGCAAGGTAGCAGAACTTGTCGTTGCTCACATCATCTCAACGTCCTATCCGGGAAGAAACAACGAACCTCGAACAAACACCGGAGGCAACAATTACTACTACGGCAAAAGATCCAGCATGATCAAGATATGGATGCATGACAATTTAATTGATGCATAGAAATAAACTAGTTGACAAGTTAAACAAATTTAATTGGACCCATATGCAGTTTGAGTTGCATATGAACAGCCCATGAATTATGGTTGAAACAATTGTTTTCCAACTAATCAACAGGTGTTAGTGGTTTAGTATGATGCATGCAAAAGGGAAACAGCAAAATAACAACATTAGAAACAATTTAAGATAGTGTGTAGCAATTTAGAATTTTATTATTAACTTAGGGAATTTTGGGTGCCTTAAAGGGAACACACAAGTATTTGTTGTTTTCAACCATTTAAAATGTTCACAACAAATAACAAAGTTGATATTTGAAAAGAACATCAAATTTTAGTTGGATTACATGTTTCACATTTTGAAATTGGACTTAGGATTATTTAATTATGAATTAAACAATATTAAACAATTTTTAATTGAATTAAACAAGATTTAAATTGTTTAGGCAATTTAAATTATTCAAACCATGAAACAAAATTTATATTTGAATAGGTTATTTAAAATGGTATGGAAAACATATTTTATTTGCATTTATTGGATTAATAAATAATTAGTTATGGAATTTACAAATTAACATTTGAATTGTTTAAATTTGAATTTTAAATGCATTTGAAGTTTTCAAAACAGTACACAAATTGGATATTTGGAAAGTTTAGGAAATTTGGATCAGAATTCATATAAAGGTTGGATTTGTTGGAATTATAAAACAAAAGATATTGAATTTTAAAGTTTTGTTTTAATTCTGCTAATTAAAATGAAATTGTAATTTTAGAATTGTGCAGAAACATTTTGTACCGAGCTGCTCTATACCCACTGTCCCTGCTGCGTGGGCCAGAGGGGCCAACGTGGCGCGCGCGCTTGCGTGGCCAAAGTGGGCCGCTGACGGGTGGGACCGTAGCGCTGTGGAAGAAATTCACAAAAAAAAGGGTTCGCCTCCGCGCGGTCAAGGGGATTCGACCCCGAGACCTAGCGCACGCGCGCAACGATCGGAACCACTGCGGTTGATCGACTTCGTTTGCTGGGTTCAGATACGCAGGGGAGTTAATACTACATGGCGCGTTAACTGAACCAAAAACAACATCGATGCTCCCTGACGGCGGACAGAACGGGCAGGAGAACTGCGGCGATCGACGGCCTGGCTGGCCCGCGCCGTGCGTGTGCTTGCTGGGTCCGTCGTGCGGCGTGTGTGCGGTGCTTGGCGAGGGACGTGTGCGTGGGGTCAGAGCGAGAGGGACAGGAGAAAGGAGTGGAGCGCACCTGCTGCTCGCTGTCGACGATCAGCAGAACGGACGGAAGTCCGGCGACGGCGCGGCTGGTACGGGCCTCCTAGCGGGCGGCGAGGGGTCGGGGAGGCGCACCGCACCGCCGCGGTTCCGTTTTCCTCCTCGGAGGCTCCTCGAGGTGGCCAGGGCACCGGCGGTCTGCGGTGGTCTCGGTGGTTTCAGGTGAGTGATGGCCGGGTTCAGAAACAGAGGGGGATCAGGGTGAGAGAGAGGCGACGGCGGCGATGGAGGATGGGGCTAGGGCCTAGGGTTTCTGCGAGGCTAGGGTAGAGGGTAGCTATATGGTGGGAGCAGCTCCTGTACGACATGGCATCCAGGGGGGTGGGGATCGATCGGATGGCTCTGCACCTGTTCGTACTGACGAGGAAGATGACAAACAGAGAAGGGTAGCGGGCCAGAAAGGTAAATGGGCTTGGGAGAGAAGAAAGAAAGGAGTGGGCTTTGGGAAAAAGAGGATGGGGCTGCCCTCTCTCCTCTCTTTTTTTTTGCTTTAGATTTTTCCTGTTAGTTGATTTTTGTAAAGAATAAAAGAGGGATAGAGAAGGGGTTAGGGTTGTTCTTTTAGGCTTTATTTGTGATAATTCCAAAACAAATAATTAAGGCAAAAGTTAAACATTGTTTCACAAATTTGGATATTTAATTTGGTTCAAAGGTTTTAGGTGAAATTCAACCAATGTTTGATTTGGGAAAAATTTTGGAAATAGCCAAATTCCATTTAATAAGTTCAAAACCCTTATGCAAACATTATTGAAGAAATTTGTTTTGCAAGAATTTAATTGTTAAACCTCAATTTTGGATCATAACAACTATGATTTTATTTGAAAATCAATTTGCCATTAGGGTTTTGATAACATGGAAATTTTTAGTAACAGACAAGTTGATTAAAACAAATTCAATCATTGAAAAACAATGGAGGGGTTTTGGTTGCAAGTTTGAAATTGGAAGTTTTGAGCAAGGGGTGGAAGTTTAAATTGTTTTGAATTTTCCAGTTGATGCAAACATGGTGCAATGCAATGTGATGCATATGATGCAAACAAACAAACAGGTAACACCCCAGGTGTTACAGACGACACCACTAACAAGGGATTGCGCCCTCGCAATCCACCTGCTAACCCGGGAGGGGAAATAAGTTCGACTATCGATTCTTCATGCTTCCAGTTGGTCTCCTCGACACCACTAACAAGAGATTCTTGCTCGGAGTGACGACGATGTTCTTCCACCAGGAATCTTCCGATGATCGAACCTATTAGGTTAAAGGCTCAGAAAACGTCCACCCACGTAGGATCCTAACACTTTGAAAGATTGAGTACGAGAGTGGACTCCAAAACAAATAAGATGGGAGGGGAAATAGAATAGGGATAAGGAGAAAACAAGAATCCTATTGAGATGTTTTTCCAAAATAGTTTAGCAGAAATAGTTTTTGACACTCTAGAAACAACGACCGTTAGCGAGGTTATCCTACAGGCTTTGCGGACACCGTTGCTTCGATAACCATTCGTATCGAAACAATCTCGGGAATCGGAACCAAGGCTCTGATACCATTTGTGACGCCCCGAGAACGGGCACTATGCAGAATTCAGCATTCCCGCCAAATCCGCATAATAACCGATTCCAGGTTGCCATTTATGATAACATTACAATAGTTCACGAATAATCCACAATTACAACGGAAACAGATAGATACAAGATGACTCAAACGAGCCGGGGTTACAACTGATACCTTACAAAGATCCAAATAACAGCGGAAGAAACAAACTATCGTCCGGCTACGGACAAGATCCAAATTGGACTAAGAGTCCTGAAGATAACCGAGAGCGTCCAATCCCTGCCCAGGCCAAGCCGGAGGGATTCCCAAGCTAACGTCGTCAGACTTCAAACCTGTTGACTGCAATTTGGAATTTGCAGCCACGAAAAAGATTCGTGGGTCAGTACGGTTAAGTACTGGCAAGGGGGATAAAACCCATACTCACAAGTTACCCGGCGTAGCCAGTCATGACAAGATACAAATACTTTAGGATCAACGGAAAGGAAGGGGGTTATTGCAAATAAGCGACAGCAGGCTGCACTAACCAACTACAGAGATTCTATTACTTCCAACTATCAGAAAGGGGATAAGATCGAGTGTTGTAATCAACTGAAAGATAACTTCAAACAAACCCATCCTAGATCTCGCCCCTTATCCGAAGAAGCAATCCGAGGATAACTCACACAGTTGAGTTAATGATGGTTCAGATTATTGTGTCAATAAGCCTATTACTAGTCAAGTTGTTAATCATTGGGTGAAAGGTTGTTATTCATTAGGTTTAAGTTGTCCTGAGTACTTGTTAGCCAGTACTTTCACCAAGTAATCCATAACCGCGGAAAACACGGCTTCTCGAGAAGATTATCCCTGCAGGGTTGCACCAATTTAGCCGTACACGCAAGAATAACCCGCCAGATGGGGAGCTAACCCACCAAGCGAGGTACTCTACACAACCAACCCTTCTTCGCATCAAGCCCAAAGCACCGCGTGCTGTGCGTGCGCGGCTAATCGAGCCCCCCGAAGAAAAGGAGGACCCTCATAGCACTGGAAGACCACGCCGCCCTAAATGCCGACTACAAAAGTTCCACCCTGGCGCCAAGGGTTCGTACCTGCATATGATGCAGCAAATGGAACACCCGAACTAGTACGGCGATTTGGACGAGATGCGAATCGAGTCAGTTGAGGGGGCGCCCATACTCGCTTCCCACATGCGGGTAGTGCGCTCATCATGGATCAGTAGACAAGACCCTTTTCCTATTAGGGTCGACACTAGCAGGCCTCAAAACCACAAAGGGCCTCCTGCCGGTGCCTTATCATCAAATTTATTATTAAACAATTAACAGTAGCATGATTGATTGATTGATTAAAC
Source organism: Alopecurus myosuroides (assembly GCA_028641055.1). Classification (NCBI taxonomy): domain Eukaryota; kingdom Viridiplantae; phylum Streptophyta; class Magnoliopsida; order Poales; family Poaceae; genus Alopecurus; species Alopecurus myosuroides. The sequence continues at coordinate 235,146,804 of CM054057.1, read as the reverse complement.
ATCGAGCCCCTAGAACATAATGAAATAGTAACAGAAAGTAACGGGTAACAGACTCGAGCAAACAACCTAAGCATGATAGTAAGACACGGGCAACAGGCAATGGTTATAGGTATGGAGGTGAGGCAAATAACAGGGTTAAAGGATTCATGTGATAGGTTCGTAACAGAAACAACTACCACTAGGGCTAGCAGAAAAGAACAACGGAAAGAATCGGTAACAAGTGATGAAAGGCAGCCATATGGCAGCAAGTGAGTATACTTGCCTGAGATCCCGCAAGGTAGCAGAACTTGTCGTTGCTCACATCATCTCAACGTCCTATCCGGGAAGAAACAACGAACCTCGAACAAACACCGGAGGCAACAATTACTACTACGGCAAAAGATCCAGCATGATCAAGATATGGATGCATGACAATTTAATTGATGCATAGAAATAAACTAGTTGACAAGTTAAACAAATTTAATTGGACCCATATGCAGTTTGAGTTGCATATGAACAGCCCATGAATTATGGTTGAAACAATTGTTTTCCAACTAATCAACAGGTGCTAGTGGTTTAGTATGATGCATGCAAAAGGGAAACAGCAAAATAACAACATTAGAAACAATTTAAGATAGGGTGTAGCAATTTAGAATTTTATTATTAACTTAGGGAATTTTGGGTGCCTTAAAGGGAACACACAAGTATTTGTTGTTTTCAACCATTTAAAATGTTCACAACAAATAACAAAGTTGATATTTGAAAAGAACATCAAATTTTAGTTGGATTACATGTTTCACATTTTGAAATTGGACTTAGGATTATTTAATTATGAATTAAACAATATTAAACAATTTTTAATTGAATTAAACAAGATTGAAAATTGTTTAGGCAATTTAAATTATTCAAACCATGAAACAAAATTTATATTTGAATAGGTTATTTAAAATGGTATGGAAAACATATTTTATTTGCATTTATTGGATTAATAAATAATTAGTTATGGAATTTACAAATTAACATTTGAATTGTTTAAATTTGAATTTTAAATGCATTTGAAGTTTTCAAAACAGTACACAAATTGGATATTTGGAAAGTTTAGGAAATTTGGATCAGAATTCATATAAAGGTTGGATTTGTTGGAATTATAAAACAAAAGATATTGAATTTTAAAGTTTTGTTTTAATTCTGCTAATTAAAATGAAATTGTAATTTTAGAATTGCGCAGAAACATTTTGTACCGAGCTGCTCTATACCCACTGTCCCTGCTGCGTGGGCCAGAGGGGCCAGCGTGGCGCGCGCGCTTGCGTGGCCAAAGTGGGCCGCTGACGGGTGGGACCGTAGCGCTGTGGAAGAAATTCACAAAAAAAAGGGTTCGCCTCCGTGCGGTCAAGGGGATTCGACCCCGAGACCTAGCGCACGCGCGCAACAATCGGAACCACTGCGGTTGATCGACTTCGTTTGCTGGGTTCAGATACGCAGGGGAGTTAATACTACATGGCGCGTTAACTGAACCAAAAACAACATCGATGCTCCCTGACGGCGGACAGAACGGGCAGGAGAACTGCGGCGATCGACGGCCTGGCTGGCCCGCGCCGTGCGTTTGCTTGCTGGGTCCGTCGTGCGGCGTGTGTGCGGTGCTTGGCGAGGGACGTGTGCGTGGGGTCAGAGCGAGAGGGACAGGAGAAAGGGGTGGAGCGCACCTGCTGCTCGCTGTCGACGATCAGCAGAACGGACGGAAGTCCGGCGACGGCGCGGCCGGTACGGGCCTCCTAGCGGGCGGCGAGGGGTCGGGGAGGCGCACCGCACCTCCGCGGTTCCGTTTTCCTCCTCGGAGGCTCCTCGAGGTGGCCAGGGCACCGGCGGTCTGCGGTGGTCTCGGTGGTTTCAGGTGAGTGATGGCCGGGTTCAGAAACAGAGGGGGATCAGGGTGAGAGAGAGGCGACGGCGGCGATGGAGGATGGGGCTAGGGCCTCGGGTTTCTGCGAGGCTAGGGTAGAGGGTAGCTATATGGTGGGAGCAGCTCCTGTACGGCATGGCATCCAGGGGGGTGGGGATCGATCGGATGGCTCTGCACCTGTTCGTACTGACGAGGAAGATGACAAACAGAGAAGGGTAGCGGGCCAGAAAGGTAAATGGGCTTGGGAGAGAAGAAAGAAAGGAGTGGGCTTTGGGAAAAAGAGGATGGGGCTGCCCTCTCTCCTCTCTTTTTTTTTTGCTTTAGATTTTTCCTGTTAGTTGATTTTTGTAAAGAATAAAAGAGGGATAGAGAAGGGGTTAGGGTTGTTCTTTTAGGCTTTATTTGTGATAATTCCAAAACAAATAATTAAGGCAAAAGTTAAACATTTTTTCACAAATTTGGATATTTAATTTGGTTCAAAGGTTTTAGGTGAAATTCAACCAATGTTTGATTTGGGAAAATTTTTGGAAATAGCCAAATTCCATTTAATAAGTTCAAACCCTTATGCAAACATTATTGAAGAAATTTGTTTTGCAAGAATTTAATTGTTAAACCTCAATTTTGGATCATAACAACTATGATTTTATTTGAAAATCAATTTGCCATTAGGGTTTTGATAACATGGAAATTTTTAGTAACAGACAAGTTGATTAAAACAAATTCAATCATTGAAAAACAATGGAGGGGTTTTGGTTGCAAGTTTGAAATTGGAAGTTTTGAGCAAGGGGTGGAAGTTTAAATTGTTTTGAATTTTCCAGTTGATGCAAACATGGTGCAATGCAATGTGATGCATATGATGCAAACAAACAAACAGGTAACACCCCAGGTGTTACATTCTGTGTTACTACGCTATCCCGTTACCCCACGTCTCTACCGTAGTCTCATGGCACCCCAGTCTATGAAAACTACTACGATGTCTCGACAGTTGGCGCCCACCGTGGGGCAAACGACGTCAGGCGTGAAATTCCGATCTGGGATACTTGGCGGAATTGGAAGATCGATCACTGTCGGAAGCTTGGAGTTCGACGACGACGTCGGGCGCTTCCTTGACAACGGATCCTACATACCGGCGCAAAACCACCTGGTAAGTGCCTGCGTGTTACCGATCGGATCTGCTAACATCTTTATCGGACTAACTGCAGAGGCAATGGGGTTTTGCGGCGGAAGTAAATTTATCCCACCCGCCCTATACCCAGTCGAAGATGACTATGATGTCGGATTCTGCTCAGATCGCCGACAAAAAAGTGATACACACTTTATCGGCATGGTGCAATCCGAAATCGCTGAAAACACGGATGACGGAAATCCCGTGCAAGAGGCAGATAACAACGTTCCCGTCATAGAGACGGAAGAACAAACACCCGTCACAGAGGCGGAAGATCCGGCATCCGTCAACAAGACGATGAGCTCGGAAGCAGAGTCCGTGCTTGCCGCCATTGAGGCGAGGTTGGAGTCCGAAACCGGATCGGATAATTTCGACTCCGAAGACGAAGACGACGATGCCTTCGTAAGAAAGGTTAAGTCCTTTCAAGAGGGATTCCATGAAGTGCTAATGGAAAAACCAGCTGATAAAACGGGCGCCGGCAGCCAGGAAAGCCCTAAAACCCCTCCGCCAGAGGAAGAGAGAGAAGACGGAGAAACTTCTCCGATATTCCTTAATGTCAAGGAGATGACAGAAGATGAGCCTGTCAAAAACCCTCCCTCTTCCAAGAAAAGGCACAAATCTGCTAAAAAACTCCGGAAGAAAAAGCTAGCTTATGCAGCTGAAGAAAACCCGGAAATAGGAGAAGCAAGCAGAGAAAAACCAGCGGAGAAGAAAAAGGAAATCCTTGTTGTGCCAATGACAGAGCAAGAAGAACAGGATCTATTACAAACTCCAGTGGGACCCAATGAGCCCCCTGAGATGCTGGAAGCCAGGAGACAAGCTTTCCAACGGCAACAGCAACATCTACTCCGATCTCGGCAACATCTTCAACAAACCCAGCATGATATCAAAATCATGAAGGAGGAAATAGAGGAGTACGAGAGAAAGAATAGATCTGCATTAAAGCCTACTAGGTTACCCGGAATCGCAAGACCGGAAGAACTGCCGCCGAAAGAAAGGTTTTATAACCCATCTTGGCAAAAGCAGTTAAACGGCAAAGATGCCAAGGGCGAACCAATATACAAAACCGCAGCTGAAAACGCGGAAGCAGCGTTCGCCATCCTAAACAATGATCTGTACTCCAACGGGGAAAAACTCCAAGGGGTGTATGCTTTCTTAGGAAAAGCATTACAGCAGCAACAGCGAGGCCAAGAGCGATCACGGAGGCTGCATGATAATTCCGCCCTCTGCAAAACAGCTACTTGCGCTGCTGGAGCACCTGGACCGGAAGGACCCGGAGATTCGGATAAAAAAGAGGATCCGAGAAAAGACAAGAAAAACCCCGACAACCGGGACGCAGCGTCTAGAACCGGACCTCATCTCCCGAAAGATGGATATAAACCACGTGATCGGGAAGACAAACACCGGAATGACGGCAAAATAATGCCACCTCCAAGAAACCCAGCTGAGAAAGCTGGAAGATATGATATACCTCACAGACGTGAAAGATCTCGGACACCGCCTAAGGATAAGGAAAGGTACAGGAGCAGGACTCCACCTAATCCCAAGGGGCGTGACAACGGAAGAGATAGAAACAACCCCGGAAAAACGCATCCGCGCAACAATGAAAAAGAGAGGAGTAGATCCCCTTCTGTCCATTCAGCCGGAAGATATTCTGCACACATTGATAGAGCAGAAAAGGATGATCTATACTTTGGTCCTAAGTGTTTTACTGACAGGATCCGAAGGATAACCCTGCACTCTGGCTTCGCCAAAGTTGGTCCAACCTATCAAAAATATACCGGCAGCACAAACCCGGATACCTGGCTCTCAGACTATTACACAGCCGTCCAGATCAACAATGGGACAGACCTGGAAGCTGTCAAGTTTCTTCCCCTAATGTTGCTAGACGGAGCCAGAGATTGGATCAATGGTTTACCATCACGAACTGTCGACAGCTGGGATGATATGGCTAGAGTATTCACTCAGCATTTTCGGGGAACATACAAACGCCCAAATAGCATCAACCAGCTGAACCGTTGCACCCAATTTGAGGACGAACCATACGTGGATTTCATCTCCAGATGGACTGCAATGAAGAATAGTTGTTCTGGAGTAACTGACGTACAAGCAATGCATGCTTTCGTCAATGGCCTAAAACCCGGACTCGTACCGTTCATGGTTGGTTCTAAACAGCACAAAGATCTCGGATCTATGCTCACAACCGCCAATGAACACGCTGCAGCCGAAGATGATATCAGAGCAAGAGGAGGCAATATTGAGTCACTAATACTCGCCAAGAAAACCCCTTGTTCTGACAAAAAAGGAACTCCGGAGTCAACAACAAAGCCCAAGGAGGTCAACATAGCCTTTGGAGGAGAAAAGGTGAATAAGTGGAAAGGCCGCAGTCCAGATCCAATCAATTACACTCCCGAAGAATGGGAGAGAATTAAGTTGGAACCCTGCGTCCACCACTCGCAATTTGGGAAACCAACTCACACAAATGCGCAATGCCGGCTAAATAAGCATATGAAAGGCAATGCAGGATCCGGAAACAAGGGGAAGGGTTCCAAGAGGAAACCTGCCAAACAAAAGCCAGAAGCTGATAAAGAAGACAGTGAATCGGACACTGATGACAAAATCCAGGAACAACAGCGAAAGGGCGAACCCAAATTTCCGAGAGTTGATGGAGAAGCAATGCTAACTTTCCTAGCAACCCCGTCAGCAAAGGTGGCCAAAAGAACACTTCGGGAGATAAACGCAGTTATCCCTGCGACCCCGAAATTCTTGAAGTACTCCAACACACCAATAGTCTGGGATCAGTCTGATCATCCCGGAAATATCCCTGAACCCGGCACGCAAGCTCTTGTTGTAAGCCCTATTGTTCAAAACACTAGGCTAAGAAGAGTGCTGATGGATGGAGGATCCAGCATCAATATAATGTACCTGGATACACTGAAGCACTTGAAGATCTCCGAGTCTCAGCTCAATTACAGCAATATACGCTTCCACGGCATTGTTCCTGGCAGGCAAGCACGATCCCTAGGAGAAATTTCCCTAGATGTCACCTTCGGAGATAAAGATCACTTCCGGCAGGAAAAAGTATCCTTCGAAGTAGTGCCGTTCGAAAGCGTGTATCACGCAATACTCGGACGTCCGGCTTTCGCCAAATTTATGGCAAGATCTTGCTATATCTACAACAAGCTGAAGATGCCAGGACCCAAAGGAGGAGTAATCACCATTGCCGGTGATTTCAAGCTGGCAAACGAGTTGGAGAAAGAAAACGCCCTTTGCGCTCAGAGAGTTATAGCAAAGGAGGAACTGAAGGAATTAGCCAAGGAGGTATCGCCGAAAGAAATGCCGGCAGGAAAAGAAACTCGGAAGCCAACAGATAGCTTCAAGGCGTCCGAGAATACAAGACAGGTAATCCTAGATCCCAAAGATCCGACAAAATTTGTCGTCGTAGGGACTGGGATGACCGACAAATAGGAAGGCGAGCTCATCAAGTTCCTCCGTGAGAACTGGGATATTTTTGCCTGGTGTCCAGCTGACATGCCAGGCTTACCCAGGGAACTTGCTGAGCACCAACTCAAGGTTATTCCCGGATCGAAACCCGTCAAACAAGGTCTCCGTCGATTTGACGGAAGAAGACGGAAGGCTATTGGCAAGGAAATTATCCGGCTTTTAGCAGCGGATTTCATCAAGGAAGTAATCCATACTGATTGGTCCGCAAATCCGGTATTAGTGCCGAAGAAAGACACCACTGCTCTTAGAATGTGTATAGATTACACAGGATTGAACAAGTTGTGTCCGAAAGATAGGTTCGCGTTACCGCGAATCGATCAAATAATAGATGCCACTGCAGGCTCCGAGCTTTTATGCTTTTTGGATGCATACTCCGGGTACCACCAAATACGCATGAAAAAGGAAGATCAAATCAAGACTTCTTTTATAACCCCGTATGGGACGTACTATTACGTAACCATGCCTTTTGGCCTGAAGAACGCAGGTGCAACCTACCAGCGTTGCATGCAACGATGTTTGCATAGTCAAATTGGAAACGTCCATGTTTACGTGGACGATATTGCTGTCGTAACCAAGGAAAAAGATACACTCCTTGAGGATCTGCGAGAAACCTTTGAGAACTTACGCACTTACAAGATGAAGTTGAATCCATCTAAATGCGTATTCGGGGTTCCCTCAGAAAAACTTCTGGGTTTCATTGTTTCCCACAGAGGAATAGAAGTTAACCCGGAAAAGATCAAGGCAATCTTGAATATCTCAAAGCCTACGTGTGTAAAAGATGTCCAAAGATTGACGGGTTCCGCCGCAGCCGTCAGCAGATTTATTAGTCGGCTGGGGGATAAAGCCTTACCACTCTACAAACTGTTGAAGAAATCCGACAAGTTCGAATGGACAGAAGAGGACGATGCAGCGTTGGCCCAGTTGAAGGAAACCTTGATGAACGCTCCTATCTTGGCATCTCCAAAAGACGAAGAACCCATGTTATTATACCTTACGGCTACAAATCGGGTTATTAGTGCGGTAATCGTGGTGGAACGGACAAAGGAAGAGCAAAGCATACCAGATCAACATCCGGTATATTACATAAGCGAAGTTTTTTCCGAATCCAAACAAAGATACCCGCACTACCATAAACTGGCATATGGTGTATTTTTTGCATCCAGAAAACTGCGCCATTACTTCCAAGGGCATTCCATAACAGTGGTATGTAAAGCACCACTAGGGGATATTATAAACAATGCAGAGGCAACCGGCCGAGTAGCTAAATGGGGCATCGAGCTGGCAGCCTTCGACATTAAGTACCAACCAAGGACGGCAATAAAATCCCAAGTTTTGGCAGATTTTGTCGCCGACTGGACAGAAGCAATGGAAAAAACACCGATGCCAGAATCCGAGTACTGGATCATGCACTTTGACGGATCCAAGATGAAAGAAGGAGCTGGGGCCGGCGTAGTCTTAAAATCTCCCAAGGGAGACACAATGGAGTATGCATTGCAAATACACTTCAACGCCAGTAATAATGTGGCAGAATACGAAGCTCTGCTTCATGGCTTGCATATTGCAAAAGAAATAGGGGTAAAACGCATCTTGTGCTATGGAGACTCGGATTTGGTACAGCATCAGCTCAACCAAACCTGGGACGCGAAAAGCCCTATAATGGCCGAATATCGGAGGACGGTGGATGAGTTCGCCATCTGTTTCTTCGGGTTCGAAGTCCTTCACATAAAAAGGGAGGAAAATTGGAATGCGGATGCGTTAGCCCGCATGGGATCAGAGAGAGTAAAAACTTTACCACCAGGGGTATTCGTCCAGCACTTGCATGAACCGTCCATAAAAGGTGGAGACATTGATTACCCTCTGGCATCTGAAACAATTGAGGTCATGCTCGTTAAACCGGATTGGACAATCCCATACTTAAACTTCTTAGTCAATCAGAAGTACCCGGAAGGAGCAGACGAAGTCTTGCAAAGGCAAATACAACGTCGATGAAAAGGATACGTGGTGATCAACGACCATTTGTATAAACGCAGTACTTCCGGAATCTTTCAACGGTGTATTTCACCAGAAGAAGGAAGAGAAATACTGGAAGAAATCCATGCCGGCGATTGCGGACATCATGCTCAATCAAAAAGCATAGTCAAAAAGCATTCCGAGCGGGATTTTTCTGGTTAACAGCCAAGTCAGACGCCGAGCGCATAGTGAACACGTGCGAAGGATGTCAATATTACGCCAAGCAGACCAATTTGCCGGCTCAAGCACTTAAAACAATCCCTATCACATGGCCGTTTGCGGTCTGGGGGCTAGATATGATGGGACCGTTCAAAACTGCAAGAGGTGGACTTACACATCTACTCGTAGCGGTAGATAAGTATACAAAATGGGTGGAGACTAAACCCATCAAAAAGCTGGATGGCGCAACTGCCAGAAATTTCATTATTGATTTAGTAATGAGGTATGGCGTCCCACACAGCATAATAACCGATAACGGGACAAATTTCTTCATTGGAGAGTTGGCAAAATATTGCCAACAAACGGGAATCCGCTTAGATCTTGCATCTGTGGCACACCCGCAATCTAATGGACAGGTTGAAAGAATGAACAGCTCAATCCTGCAAGGAATACGCCCAAGACTCGAATCTCCTCTCCATAGAGCAGCTGGAGCATGGGTAGAAGAGCTACCTTCCGTATTATGGAGTATTCGAACGACGCCAAATAGGTCAACTGAACAAACCCCGTTTTTCCTGGTTTATGGTGCGGAAGCTATTCTTCCAACGGACATGATCCATGATAGCCCAAGAGTGCAGAATTTTGACGACTCGGATGCCGAGGAAGCACGACAGGATGCCGTCGATCTCCTAGAAGAAGAACGAGAACTTGTGCTTCAAAGATCCGCCATCTACCAGCAAGGTTTACGACGTTATCACAGTCGGACAATCAGGCATCGTTCTTTTAAAGAAGGTGACTTAGTGCTGAGATTGGTGCAGCAAAGGAAGCACAAATTGGCCCCAGTATGGGAAGGACCATTTGTCATCAGTAAAGCCATGAAGAATGGATCATACTATCTTGTCGACATTCGAGATACGGAGGATGATCCCGAGAAGCCGAATCGCAAAAGAAAGAGAAAAATAGATGATGAACTGGGGGAGACAAAGCGGCCTTGGAGCATCCAGCAATTACGTCCCTTCTATACTTAGTTCAATTTCTATGTAAACATCTTTGAGACCATGAAATAAAGTTGTCAGAATTCATATTCATTATAAGTACAAAATATTTCCGCCTCATCTATTTCCCAATGATCTTACAAATACTCAATGTTAACCCGAATTGTGCCTGCGTGCTCGGTGTTTAAAAGCTGAATGATTCGGCCTGTTAAAGGTTAAAGGAAACTCGGATTGAGCCTGCGTGCCCAAGTTTCAAAATAGTTCCTTGTTTTCTCTAAATTTTATCTGATTGTGTGTGTTGGGTTACTGGAACTAGTTAGTAAAAATGCCTTTAGCATGGTCCATGTTTCCGAGTTTCAAAACTGCTTGGTTCGACCGCAGTTACTCGGCATGAAGATTCATATTGCTATTTGAGCCATTTTTTAACACTAGAGCAGTTAAAACGCATTTGCCAGATTACTTAGAAGATAAAGGAACAGTCAAACCCGAAAAAACTTTGCAAGAAACTTGAAATTGCCAAAGGCGGAGTTCTTGTTTCGACAAAGGACATAAAAGCATTACAATATGAATTGCATTGTAAAAATGCTCTTATACACATCCATCATTCGGGTCAAGTGTATTCCCTTAAGCATCCGAGTCTTCATCACTACTATCATTCTCGGGGGCTGCGGGCACTTCTTCTTCCGGATAAGTAATGGAAATGTTAACCATAGAGGCAATCTTGGAAGCATGCCCTTTAACTTCATCAAAAATTGCATTTCGTTGCGCTTCTGTATATCCTTGAGGGATACCGGATGCTACGCGCCACGATTTAGCATTAGGGTAATGTAGACGCATAAGGCCAAGTGCCATGCGTGCACCACCTCGTGCGGCAGAGCGAAGGATGGATTCTTTCGACTCTGCTACCTCTGTGATGGCACCTGGAAGTCGGTAGACTTCCGAAAATTGTACAGTACTTGTGGGAAGGAATTTACTAATCAGCTGCATTCCTGCATTCCTGATCGAATTCCACACTTCCCCAAATGCCCGGATCTTTTCAGTCCGAGAAATTCCTGGAAAATTTCCTGCTTTTTTGACAAAAGCAAAGGATTACATGAAAAGACACAAGAAATAAGACATGAAGACATTGGTTAAAAGAAGTTAACTTACCAAGAACCTTGTCAATTTCGTCACTTTCTTTCATGCGCGGGAGTAGCATACTTTCCAAATCATTGATAACAGATTTATATTCCGCTGCCTGTAAAGAAGCCTTGGATTGAGCAATCCCAAGGGCCATATTACTGGCTTCTAGGTCTTCTTGAACTTTCAGAAGTTCCTTTCGGAGGTTTGAGTTTTCCTCACGAAGCCGAGAAACATAGACAGCGTTTTCTGCTAATTTGTTGGCTTTGTTTAAAGCAGCTGGAGGGCAATAATTAATTTGAGTTTACAAAACAATTCAGCAAGAATTTCCAGAGAAAACAAATAGCACAAAATAAAATACCGGTGGTTTTTGATAGTTGCTGTTGAGTTGACGATAGTTCGTTGCTTTTAGACTCAATAACAGATTGAAGGGTTTTTACTTCTCTGCTCTTGAGACTAAGCTTCTTAAAAACTTCCAAGTTTATGGCTTCTGCGGAATGCTGAAACATGGAAATGAAAGCCAGATGCTTAAGTTTGAACAGGCATATGAAGAAACATTAAGAAGAATACATATTTCAACTTAATGCTTGGGGGCTAGAAGTATTACCTGGCTCATTTCTCGCAAGTCGGTCAAGACCTCGTTGAATTCTTTGGCATATTCCGCGAAGAGAATCCCAACGTGATGAAGGCCATCATGTATAACCTGACGAGGTGAAAATGCGATATCATTGCGAATAACTAATCCATTTTGTGGCCAGGGGCGAATCAGAGGCGCAGGAGCAAAGAATTTCTTTGCTTCTGGACGAATATATCCGAGTTCGTCGAATGGTTCTTCTTTTATCCGGATATCGTCCAGGTTGGGAATAGATTCCTCTTTGATAGCTGATGGCCTTTTACGCTTCCGATTGTTGTGAAACTCGGCACGTAATTTGTTGAGTTCAGCGTCGGAAGCAAGATCATTTTCTCCAAGTTCATCAAACTGGGAAGGAGTTAACAATATGTTAAAAAGCGGAGAGAGGATAATCTGAAGAAAAACGTGGAAACAAGGAAAGATAAATACCTTAGGGACCAGATTTTCCACGTGATAAATCGCCAGATTTTCCTCAATCTGACCACTGACGGCAACCAGTTCGTGGAGTCGTCCAATAAAATCCTTTTTGGTAAAGGCCTTATCTGTTCCTCTCATGCTATCTTCTGGCCCTTGGTATTCGCAAAGAAGTCGGGAACGAAAAGAGAGAGGTTGGATACGGCGTCCAAACCAGCACATAACGGTATCCTTCCCAACCAAAGAAGGTTGAGAGGAAGAAAGTTTGGCGATGCGCCGCTTTATCTTTATCAGGTTTTCTGGCAAATTTTCCCCTACTGCGGCTGTCCAACTCTCGCGAGGAGTAGCGGCAGAATTAACGAAGGGAGGAACTCCGGTTGCCCTGCCTGGGAATGGAATATCCTGGTGATAAAAGAAAGAACCTAGCCAAGATTGGTCAGGTTCCGGCATTTCTATTTTTGGATACCATTCCTCCCTAAATTTTCTGAGGATGAAAGACACGGTTCCGCAAATGGGCGAGATGCCATTTGTGATGTTATGCTTTACCTCAAAGCAATATTGCCAGAAATTTAGGTCAGGTGTTATCCCGAGATATCCTTCGAAAAGGGCTTGGAAACTGGCTAAGTAGAGGATGGAATTCGGAGAAATATTGTGTGGTTGAACGCCATAAAAGTCAAGGACGTCTAGAAAAAAGGCGGAAGGGGGAAAACCCATACCTCTCGCAACATGAGAGGTAAGGATGACGCGTTCTCCGACTTGTGGCTTGGGCTCGGGTTCATCTTTCGAGAGTCGCCATTTGCCCTTGACTATGGATCCCTCCTTTGACATCCGGCCAAGAAGGACGAGAGAAGTATTACTCGGACTCCAATTGCCGACAATTTCTGTGTCGTTGTTGGCTCCGGTGGCAAAGTGCTCATCGCCACGGGAATGGATCTTGACTCTCGCCGTCGTTTCGGGTGCAAACGGTGGGGTTGCTGCGGAGCTCGATCCCGCGATGTCCGCGGCGGCGGAAGTGTTTTCTCCGCCCGCCGCGGAAGCCGTGGTCTTCTCCGGCTCACCGCCGGTGTGCTTTTGCGCTCCTGATTGCGGATCCAGATCGTTGACAAGCTCGTCGATGGCGGCGCGGGTCGGTGACGACGGCGAGGAGGCCATCTTTTGGTGGCGCGTTGCGTTCCGGCGTGCGAAGGATGCGTGCGCTAGGACAAGGGACTTGCTCTCGAGCTCGCGTTCGCGTCAATGGTGTGGACAGTGAGGGGAGTGAAGAAAGTTTCTGGTGAAGACGATGATGGCTATTTATAGCCAGAAAACCGTTTGGATACGTGCCAACGGCTCTTTCGACCGTTGGATGTTCGACGCGTGTCGCTCGCCGGAAAATCCGGGAAACGAAACGACAGGGGAATGATGGCTATCTCCTCGTTTCTCGTGAGAATCTGTCAGAGATACGTTGCAGGGTTTCCCGCGTGAAACCAAGCGGCGCTTGCGTCAGCATGATTAAAGCGCTGATGTCATGAGTTCCTTTTCCGCGAAGGATCGCGAGAAGAAAAGCCGGATTTTAATAGTTCCGAGTTTTATGTTACCATCTCCTTCAAAAGGAAAGAAGAAAGAATCAAGACTGCTGAATCAAGTTTTCCCGGACAAAATGTATTTGACGAAAGGCGGAGAATCAGAGTTTTGATCCTTCCTGGGGGCTACTGTCGGATATATACTGAATAGGGGTATAGAAGATGGTAGACAAAGAGCCGGACTACCAGGGTGGCCTACATGGTAATGGGCTTAGGTCCATTGGGCGGCCCAGTAGTCCGACGCGCAGAAGCCGGATTCTAGAAGAACCCGGATCACGGCCCACGTGATCTGGCTTGGAGGAGAAGACGGATTCCTTACTTTCCAAGTTACAAGTTAAACGTAGTCTTCTAGGTATCTTGTTCTGTAAGCCCTAATCCGGCTATTATATAAAGCCGGACGGGAGATAGATTAAGTTAGGTGACACCAGTTCTAAGTTCGAGCTCTACGCAACTCGCCGAGAAGCTCATCCTCGTCGAGTAGCTAGATCTACACCCTCACATTGTAACCCAGATTTACGGGCTTTAGTCCCAATTAGTGAGAAGTGCAGGAGTAGGTACGTCGTACTGTCGCGACGTACCGAACCTGGGTAAAATCCCGTGTTCTGTGTTACTACGCTATCCCGTTACCCCACGTCTCTACCGTAGTCTCATGGCACCCCAGTCTATGAAAACTACTACGATGTCTCGACACTAGGCATCTTGCTACTCTTGGTGATTCAAGATTGTTGGGAGCCCCCAATTTTGTTGTGGGTGTGTGGCCCAAGTTGTTTGTAAAGGATTCGATTCCCGCCTCAAAGGGGATCAATGGTGGAAGGTGGACTAGGCCTTTGTGGCGGGGTTCATTGGAGAATAGGGTGAGGCCTTTGTGGCGTTGAGTAGGCCTTCGTGGTGAACTCACACCCCTCCAACGAGACATACTCCCTTAACAAGGAGGAACTCGAGATTACTTCGTGTCTCTGTGTGCTTCATATCGGTTACCTCCTTCCCTTGTACCTTTACTTGTACTTGCATTGTGATTGTTGTTATCCTTGTCATATAGGTAAATTCACCTTAGTTGCATTATCTAGAGAATTTGCCTTTGTGTCAAGCCTAAACTCTAAGAAAAATTGAATTTGGTCGTAGCACCTATTCACCCCCCCCTCTAGGTGCCCATACTATACTTTCAGCGTGCCCTCTCCCATTCCAACGCTGCCTTCGTCTTCCCCATTCTTCACCTACAGAGAGAAAACGATAGGAAGCCAAGCATGGCTCAAGGAGGTCAAGGCAGAGGCTCGTCCCTGGGCTCTGTTGTTGCCTCCCGGCGGAGCGTGAGGTGTCCCGTGGTTGCCGTGGACACGCCAGAGGGGTCGTCTGCCCGGGCTGGAGAGAACGCGGGGATCCATCATGGTCGAGGTGGTCGTGCTCCTGGCGGCCGCGGTGTGATGGGGAGTTCCCTTCCTCGCTTGGCGGAGGACACCCGTGTGTCAGAGCACGAGTTCTTGGTGGCCCTCTACGGTCGCCTCCGCAGTCAGCTAAGGCTCCCCGACGTCTTCACCGCCTCCGTCGAGCGCAATCGTAGCCGCGGTTTCTGGCTTCAGGTGGTGGGCTGCATCAATGGGCCCTGGTGGGCATCGATGGAGTTTTGCTCCGCGGGCCACTTGTCGTTGGCGAGGGGGTGGAAGACCTTCGCTCGCGCCCAGCGGCGACCATTGCCTCCACCTCCGCTTCGACGGAGTGGACCGCCTCTTTGTGAAGATCTTCGGGCGTCGTGGCGAACGTGTGGAGTGCTGGATCGAGAGCGAGAGCAGTGACAAGGAGGACGACGACGATGATGAAGATGATGTTGCTTAAGAGGAGGACGAGGAAGATCCGTCGGCTGTCAAGGAGGAGAGAGACGATCTGGGCTCGGCGAGCGACTGAAGGCCTTTGGGTGCCTTCGTCTAGACGGAGGGCCTGACGATCCTGATCAGTCAGCCTTTGTGTGGACTCCTCTTCTTCTTCCTTCTCCTCGTCGCCTCCATCTCTCCTCCTCGGCCGATCATGTCTCGCAGCTGTGGCGAAGACAGGTTCGGCCGAGGTTGGTCGCAGTTTTTCTTCCTTTGATAGTCGTGGAAGGGGCATAGCTCCTTCCTGGTCCTAGCATCTTTTTGTCTTCGCGGCGGATCTGCAACATTTCCATGTACTTGAATGCATCTCATGTATGAAATATGAAGGAAATGTGTTTTTGTCTTATCACTTTACGAACGGATTCTTTGGAGAGCCAGCGGGTAGAAGTTTAGACTTAGCTTTTGGAGTTTCGGAGTCCTTGTCGTGGTGAGCCGCTTGCTGCAAATGTCTTTGTCGCTGCCCTTCTTGAGGCATCCTTATTTTCCTTGCGAAAGTCCATGGTTGGCTGCTTCGGGAGGCAGGTGCTTGTTTCAAGTGAGCGAGAGTACGTGCCTGGCACTCTTCTCATGGATACCTCGAGAGGAAGTCAGCACCAAGGGATTAGATGAGGTGTCGTGCACGGAAGCGACCCGTCTAGACAGAGCTCTGCCACTTGGATTTATTCTGATAGGGTCTCACCCGTGCACGGGTACCGATCCGAGCCCCCGCTCGCGAGGTGTCCTCGAGAAGGAGTGACAGATGCATGCTCCCAAAGAAAGAAAGAAAGAAAGAAGGGCTTGTCGAGAGACAAGTGTTATTGGCAGGGATAAAAAAATTACTGCCAGGGTGAGGCTCTACATTACACGCTTGGGGGTGTCATGACCCTGCGGTTCCCCAAGAAGCACTTGACTCCCCGTGTGGACATGGGACTCCCATCGTCATGGGGATGAGACACGCGCGAGCTCAGGTGCAAAGATTTGCCATGCGGCTTCCCACTTGTGTGGGTAGAGGCTCTCTACGGCCGAGCGGCCGCCTGATGAGATTCCCCCTGAGACCTTCACCGAGGTCATGGTGTCGTTTTTACCATGGCATCACGGGGTCCCCTCAAGGGTGCGTCACCATAGCCTTGGGGAGGCACATGGAGCAAGCAAGAATTATGGAACTAAGGGTATAACTTCCGAAGATGCTGGATGTTCCACGGGTTTGGCACAAGCGTGCCGTATTCGGTCTTTGGTCGTGCCGCACCAGGTATCGCGACATGCGTTACCCGGTACGGACCCTCCCACATGGGAGAGAGCTTGTGCAAGCCCGCTCGGGAGAGAATCCTCCTCAGGACCAGGTCACCCACCTCCAGTGTGCGTGGCCTGATGGTGTTGCCGTGGTAGCGCCAGAGGCCTTGATGACACCGAGCGACGCGGGTAGCGGCTCGAGTTCTCGCCTCCTGGAGAAGCATCAAGTCCTAGTCGTGGAGTTCCACCTGTCCATCCTTGCTGAAAGCCATAGATCGGGGAGAGCCAAGATTGAGTTCGGCAGGGAGAATGACCTCGGCCCCAAAGACTAGGGAGAAAGGCGTTGCCCCCGTAGGATTGGTTGCGGTGGTGCGGATTGACCACAGGACCGATGGGAGCTCGTCGATCCACTTCTTTATGTGGGCCCTGAGCTTGTTGATGCTCCACGTCTTGAGGCCCTTGAGGACCTCGGCGTTGGCGCGCTCTGCCTGGCTGTTGCTATGCGGGTGCACGATGGAGGCGTAGCAGATATTGATGCCCAGGTTGGCGCATTAAAACTTGAAGAATACGCTTTGCGCGTCTTTGTCGATGATGATGCGGTTGGGCACGCCAAAGAGGCAGAGCAACCCCTTGATGAACTTCACCCCCGTTCTTTGCTGGGTTGTCCCGGACAGCTTCTACCTCCGCCCACTTGGCGAATTTGTTGACGACTATGTAGAGGTAGCGGTAGCCCCCAAGTGATCGAAGGAAGGGTCCTAGGATATCCAGCCCGCAGACTGCGAACGACCATGAGAGGGGAATGGTCTGGAGTCCTTGCGCGGGCTAATGTGTTTGCTTCGTGTGGAACTAGCACGCCGCGCAAGCCTTGATAAGCTCGGGGGCATCTTTGAGAGCCGTGGGCCAGTAGAAGACGTACCTTAAGGCCTTGCCGACGAGGGTACGCGATAAAGAGTGGTGGCCTCAGTCGCCTTGGTGGATGTCCTTGAGGAGTTCCATGACGTCGTCGGGGGGCGCACAGGAGCGCCATGCCGTTGGGGCGTCCCCGGTACAGCTTGGAGTCAATGACGCAGTACATCTTGGCTCGACGTGCGACCTGCTAGGCCTCTGCTTCGTCCTCGGGGAGAGTCGGACCCATGGATACCAGGGTATGCTGGGCAGTCTGCTGCTGGCCCAACCCATAGGGTACAGAATAAGTCTGTACCGGTCCATCAAGATAGGGAGAACCCCCTGACAGTTCTCCACCGAGGCCGGCCCCGTGAAGAGGAGATCTCCCCGGGATCTCCACCGCGCATCACTTTGGAGGAGTCCTTCTCCTTCCTGGAAGGAGCCTCGCCTGTTGGGGGACAAGCCATGTGAGGGTGACGCTCTGACCTCTGCACGGATGACAAAATGTCTTTGGCAGTTGTCATTCTCGTGTATAAAGTGCAGAGCTCCGCTGCGCGCATGAAAGCCTCTATGGCTTTCCACTTTGGTGAAAGAAGACCAAGTCCGCGCTACAAGACGAGGGAGGCGTCACCAGGCTCCCCCACCATGACTCCATGGACGGCGCAGCTGTCCCCCGGTGACCAGAACCGCGCATGTGGCGCTGTAGTACGGGACGCTCCATCCGTTAGCATCTTGTGGTATCCGTTTCCCGCCAAGTGAGAGGGAAACATGCCGATAGCCATCATAATTAAACCTCCCCTTCCTCCACAAAGAAGGGACGAAAAAAACGAGGGAGAAGAGAGAAGACACCAAGTAGATAGGTCACTAGAATCCCTCATTGTACTGTAACCTCCACACTGCAATCAAGCAGACATGCAGGAGTGGGGTTTTACACCATCACGGTGGCCTGAACCTAGGTAAATTCCTCGTGTCGTTACTGTTTTCCTTCGAGAGCTCCCCACTTGAAGCCTCCGGAGGCGCGATTGAACATGGTTATCCCCCAATGTTCAAACCTTTGAGTGCTACCATGTTGTTGACAGAACAACAATTCCGACATTCGGCGTGCCAGGTAGGGGCTAAGGCGTCTCTCTAGCATCTCGGTCTCCATGGTCACCTCCCGCACCAATCAGACCAGCCGCAGGGCATGGTCCCGGAAGTGGAACAACCTTGGTTTCCTCGTCACTGACTTTTCCCACATCAAGATCTCCCATTCCCGCTCCCCCGCATCGCGGCGCGGGTGTGACACGACACATGTCAGCGAGTTCCACGCGAACCCAGCGCGCGCCCCGCGGTCTCCTGCGCGATGTCCATCCGTGCTCGACAGAGATGATGCTCGGTTGGTGTACACCACCAAGTTCACCTCAGCTCCATCATCCGACTAGCAGCAGATTAGCTTCACCGTGGCGTCCACGCCCGTGGTCAGGCCGGTGGAACCCTGCACGCGCAGGGCGCGGCGCTCTCGAGTGCACGACACGATATCCTTCGCCCCGGGAAATGCCACCACCGACTCAGAGTGGCCTAGCTACCGAGAGTGATGGGCGAGCGTCCAGGCAGGGTGCTGATACGCGTTCAGCAGAGAACTGTGGGAGGCAAGGTGGCCTTTAGCCTTCCGGCCTCGGCTCCCGCCATGCTACACAGGGGACATTCCCCCGACGGACTTCCTACGGAAGTACGAGCCACGAATCAGGGCTGCCAGGGAAGGTGACCGGTGCCTCCTGAGGTACTTTCCCTTGGCTCTCCGCGTCCCTGCGCTCGCATGGTTGCTAAACCTCCCGGACAGCTCTGTGAAGCCGTGGCAGTACCTGCGTGCGCAGTCTCTCCAACGCTTCCGCCACTACGGCCGTCTTCCCCGCGGATGAAAGTGCATTTCGTTTTTCCCGATGTTTTGTGTGTTAGTTAACAATACTAAGTACATTATTTATCAAGGTGTTTAGTGTGCAGGTGTTATACTTAACATCGGTATCAATCACCGAAAAGATCGGTGAAGATAGGCCTATGAGATTTGGGACAGAAGCCAAACGGATTATTCCGAGCAACCAGATATTCCGGTTAGGATAGTTTTGTTCCATTTTCGGGACAGAGATGAGCCAGATATTTGGTACTGGATTATTCATCTCGGACCGGATATTCCGGTTGTGGAGATTTTTCTCGAAAATGGCTAAGGACTGGAGATAAAACTGACAGAGACGAACCGGATTATTTCGGAGGAGCCGGAATATCCGGTACGGTTGCCTGCGCGGGACAGAGATGAGCCGGATTATTTGTACCGGATTATTCAAAGTCAACCGGATATTCTGGTTGAAGTCAACGGATTCGAAGCAGATCTGAGAACCGGATATTCCGGTCCAAACTTGGACCGGATATTCTGGTACATTTTTCCTACAAACGGCTAGTTTTGAGGAGGGGGTATAACTACCCCTCCTCTTCCACCTTGAGCTCTAGTTCTTCCCCTTGGCATTCAATAGCATTTAAGAGCTCACCAAATCCGCAATAACTCCCAATCCCTCCCACCAAACTCGAAGATCTTTGGAGGATTGAAGGAGAAGGCCCCGATCTACATCTTCACCGAGTCGCTCTTCATTTCCCCTCTCTAGATTGAGGGATCTAGCCTAGGATTTCCTCTTGTGGAGAACCTAGGCATTTTGCTACTTCTTGGTGATTCAAGATTGTTGGGAGCCCCCAATTTGGTTGTGGGTGTGTGCCCCAAGTTGTTTGTAAAGGATTCGATTCTCGCCTCAAAGGAGATCAATAGTGGAAGGTGAACTAGGCCTTTGTGGCGGGATTCATTGGAGAATAGGGTGAGGCCTTTATGGCGTTGAGTAGGTCTTCATGGCGAGCTCACACCCCTCCAACGACACGTACTCCCTTAACAAGGAGGAACTCGGGATTACATCGTGTCTCCGCGTGCTTCACATCGGTTACCTCGTTCCATTACTCCCTTTACTTGTGCTTGCATTGTGATTGTTGTTATCCTTGTCATATAGGTAAATTCAACTTAGTTGCATTATCTAGAGAATTTTCCTTTGTGTCAAGACTAAATTACAAGAAAAAATAAAATCGGTCGTAGCACCTATTCACCCCCCCCCCCTCTAGGTGCCCATACTTTACTTTCAATTGGTATCAGAGCCTCGTCTCTTCTATTGGGTTTAACCGCCTAAGAGTTTAAGTATGGGTGAAGATTCGGATACCGAAGCGTCCGTGGTAAAGGTATCCATGGATGATCTCAATGAGTTGAAAAATTCATTGACATCATCCATAGACACCAAAATTGATGATTTGCGTCAAGTTTTGATGGAAATTTTCAAAGCCAAAGGACCGGATGTCACCGACTCATCTCCTCCGGAAGTAGCTCCGGAGGGCGCCAAGAAAGAGGTAGATGGTGATCCATCTAAAAATGCTTCCGCCGAAAACTCCACTAAAAAGGGTACGGAAGGAGAAGGAGAATTTCACTCCGTCCTCGGAAGTTATTCTCCCGATCCTCCCGTCCCACGTCCTCATATAATCCCTAGGGGAGATCCACCTAAAAATGATGCTTTTTCTTTCGTGAATGGTAATATTACATGGAGACTCACTTGAACTCTTCTTGTATAGATCTGTGGAGGGTCACTAATGATGGATACAAACCTCATGACCCCAAGAACCTAACAAGAAGAGAAGCCGTAGATTGTCAACTCAACTACACCGCCTTGTCAGTTCTTCAACAAGCCGTGGATCCTAACCACATGCCGCATCTTCAACAATATTCCACCGCCAAGGAAACATGGGACGCTCTTGTCGTCATGTTTGTGGGCAATGAGAGTATGTAAAGGAATAGATATGATGCCTTGACCAATGAGGCCGAAGGGTTATATATGCATGATGGAGAGAACCATGAAGACATGTACCGAATACTCAAGACTCTTGACACCGCCTTCTCAAATGTTGGTGCCAAGTACATTGATGATGCTTGGATCAAGAGGAAAAAAATGATTGCCCTAATGCCATTTGAGGGCGCGGACCTGAAGAGCATTCAAGGAAGACATGATTTCTCTTCCATGACCTCAACTCAAGTTATGGAAGAAATGTGGTCCTATCAAGTGCAAACCAAGAATGCTCTTGACAACCGTGCTAGGGCCATCGGAATGCACAAAGGGGCATCGGTTGCATTCAAGGCCAAGGTTGTGTCAAAAGAGGTTGAGTATGAAGAAGAAGGCGATGGGGTGTTTCCTCTGAGAACAAGAGTATGATCCCGTGCTAAAGGATCTCATTGCTCTCACCGTGCAGAAGTTTTGGAGGAATCCTCCCAAGGGCAAGAAATTTGTTGAGGAGAAGACCAAGTCTCCCTATGGCAATGATGGGGCTCAAAAAGTGAGGTCTTGCTTCAATTGTCAAGATAAGCACCACTTCATTGCGGAGTGTCCCTATGAAAATAGAGAACTCCATAGTGGCAAGCTCATTCGCAAGGACAAGTCCAAGGTCGAGTACAAGAAACCTCATTTCAAGAAGAAACCTTTCAACAAGAAGTCTCCCACCAAGTTTGTGATAGTGACTCAAGAGGAGTATGATTCCGGGAGTGATGAAGAAGAACAAACCACAAGTGAAGTGGCCGCTCTAGCTATTGCTTCTACTCCATCGTCTTCATGTCTCTTTGAATCCCCAATGAAAATCATCCTCACCAAAATGCCAAGTGCTTCATGGCTAAGGCCATGGAGGTATCACCTTCTACCAACTCTAAGACCCCAAGTGAACTAGAACATCTTGCTAGTCTTAGACTACAAGATGAAATGCTCTCTTTCGAACGTTTTATGACTAACATGCAAGGGGGGACCAAGAAGTACTTTGAACATCTCATGAGCCAATTGGGAGAGGCCCAGGAAGCTCTTGAGAAGAAAGGTGAGGTTGAAAGAAGGGATGCGGATGAAATTGCATCCCTCTCTATGATTCTTGAGGAAGAGCATGATGGTAGAGTTTCTCTAGAGGAGGAACTTGAATCTCTTTAATTAACGCATAATGAACTTGTTTCTAACATCACTAAGGAACGTGACCTTGAAATTGCTAAATATAAAAAGGATAAAAAGGATAAGGTTGAGTTTGGTGTTGGTCATGGTAAACTAACCGAGGAGTTTGAAAAGCTGACCGAGTCTCACAAAGCTTTGGAGAGCCTGATGACTCCCAAGTGCAGGAGATCAACCTTTCGATAAGTATTTGAGTGTCGAACCCACGAGGAGCTGAAGGTAAGCTATCTATTCTCTAAAGCCCTATAACCCTCTTATATGGCTGTTTATGCAAAGCAATAAGCTTGACTAAAAGGAACTAACTAATTAAAAGCAAGTAACGTGGAGTGTGGTTTGTCTAGTAACTAGTGAAGCAAGTTTAAAATGCAAGTAATCCTAAAGCAAGTTTCTAAAGCAAGTTTCACAAGTAGCAAATATCTCAAGTATCTCAAGGGAGCAAGTGTTCTACCAATAGGTGTTTCGTTCATGTGGTTGTCACAATTAGTGAAGCACATGTTTTAGTCTTAGTTGTTTCTTCTAGGAAGGAGCCATGAATAGGTATAGTCAAGTAAATGATCTACAACCCCTTATGATGGATCATGTGGCCAAGTAAATGACTGCACAAGATTTATTAAGACATAAAGTCCCACCATAGCCTTATGTTCTAAGGTCCCCTATATATATCCCCCAATAACTTAACTTTGTGGCTCGGTCTCAGGTTACTGTCACTCCCAAGTCACCACCACTCCATTATGCTACCGGTGATCACCTTACATGCATTCCCCAACATATGCGTGCACTCATATATTGTACATAAAGACAATCATAGAAGATAACAAACTTGTACGCAACCAATCAACGAACTATTTCACCATTGCCAAGAACAATTCACTACTCAAACATAGACGGGGAGACACAATACATCAAGGGAATATAGTATTGCATCATACATCGTGTTTGCCAAGAAATTACAGTGGAGAGATGGAGCTGATCTTGCTATAGATGTTGATGATGAACACGCCGGAGGGGGTGGAGCCCTCCGGGAGTGATCCCGGCGGCGTTTCCCCCCTCCGATCTTCTCCGGCGGCAGCCTTCTGTCTCTCTGTTTCGTGGTTTCATCTCTCGGTGCCGCCTCATCCTCAAAAAGGCCAGGGGACCCTTTATATAGTCGTTTTTAGGTCACGAGACACTCGGGAGAAGAATGATCGACGACATCGGAGCCACGGGGGCAAAAAGGGGGCCTCTCACGCGACCAAGGAATCTGGCCGCGTGGAGGGTCCTCTTTGCCACCTGGTTGGCCTTTTGGCCCTCTACTTTGTCCCATGGTCTTCGTCTCGAAAATTCTGAACCGTGCTCTTTGGCCTTGCCCTTTTTGGAGTCCCGAAGCTCCCGGAAAGTCTGAAACACTAAAAAGTACGTTTTCTGGAAAAACAGGGTTAGAACCAAAAGAAGGGGGATTGTTCAAAAAATCCCCCAAATCATTATAAAACATGAATATAAGTTGCTAATATGTAGGAAAAACAAGTAATAACACGCAAAGTTCATGTATGCATTTTACATGCATCAACATCCCCAAGCTTAACCCATACTCGTCCTCGAGTATGAAGGTGATAAAACTAACATGGACTTTGCATTTTAAAACAATCATGGAATATCAAAGAAGATTATTCATGCTACATATAATCAAATGATTCATAATGTAGATGAGTAGCAACATAAAATTCATGTTATAAGAAATATCAAATATGCAAGCAAAGATGCTTCATGAAAGTTCACAAAGTGTATAATGAAATAAAAGCACTATGTACCAAATGCATACACAAAATGAAAAATAAAATCCTAGATTGGTCAAAGAATAGCATAATGGAAAATAGAAAATATGGTGGACACTTTGGAGAAAATTGAGTAGAGGTAAAACATGATAAAGTCTTATTTAGCCTCTAAATTATTCAACTAAAATTACTAATTGAAATGTGGCATCCATTGGTCTAATACTATCATTGCCCCTTTATCACTAGCATCTTAAATTGTGAATGTTGAAGTAATGTGATTGACAAGGTGTTGGTTGAATGCCTCATGCCCTGTGAGTGTGAAAACCTACTCCATGATTACTCAACTTAAGATTCCTAATAAGCTTTGTATAATCATAATAAGTATTAATGACATCATAGAGAACCGCAAAGAGGTACCTCTTGTCCCATGACATGGAAACCAGCCCATGTCACAATGACAAGATGAACAAACGGAGTAGACTCATCATCCTTTTTTATTTCATTCACTATATGCATAGCTTATTATTTTATTGTAGGGTGTGTTTGTAGAGTCCACTCTAGCTGTAAGTAAATTTCCACCATGATCAAGCATGGCTTGGGTTAGCGGCGCAATGCGTTTCTCTAGTCATAAATATACTTACTCATCAAAACTTACTATTCCTCTATTTCATTTCGGCATGGCAGGAGTCCAAAAACAAAAGTACATGATATCAACCAAATGTAATTTTTTTTGCAATGTTGAAAGCTTTCCATTGATACACGTTTATAGCTAGCTCCCAACCAAACACTTGCCAAACGCAAAACTTTTAGCTCCCGTCATTGGGTCATGTTTATTAAGTGCAAAGTAAAGGTGTGCATTCAAAAGTTCGTGAGAGTCCTATCCCAAATTCAGCTCATGACAATTAATAAAGTGAATATCTTAATTTAGAACATAAATAACACTATAACATGGTGAAAATACTCGGAATAGCTCTGAAGCTAATAGGTAGATATGGTGGACTCACTGGAAATACTTGGCTAAAGGGTGTTGGAAACAAGTTTTATACTTGTTGGAATTTTTAATTTTTTGGCTAGCAAGAGGGAGATAGTTGACCAGCTACTATGCATGCATATGTCCATATAACTACTCATTTCATGACAAACTAAATAAACCAGCAATTAACATCAAGGACATGAATAAGAGATAGCTCAAGACAACATTATTGCAAATTTCTACACATAAAAAGGCTATAAATCATGCAAACATATATAACTCTTCAAATCAACCATGGCATCCCTATTCCAAGTCATAATACTAGAATCCAATACATTCCAACCCCAAACTCCAGTAGCTCAATCTCATATAAAATGATGGGTGTGGTCTTATCAAAACAAAAATAAAAACAAAAACTAGACGCTTCAAGTCTCTACGATAAATGCTTTGCTTAGAAAAACAGAAAGTAGACGTGTGCTAACCAAAAGAGTGTAGCTCCAGTGGGGTGTTCATCACATCCCCAAGCTTATGGCTTTCACCATTCTTGGATTTCTTGAGGCGCAGCTCCTCTATTCCCTGTGAAAAAACTTCACAAAACATGTTTCTCCCATTCTTTTTTTGTGGGGTGAGATTAGCAAGGACAAACAAATCACATGCTTGCTGTGCAAAATTACAAATCAAATGCTCCAGTAGATAGAAAATAAGGTTCATTATGTTTTATGTTCACTATCTTTCTTGAAAGAATCATGGAAATTCGATTCCCAAACCCAAAGAGTGCATAAAACAAAACAAGGCAGAATCTGTCCAGAAAAGAAACAGCAGCAAAACGAACGTTTTTCCCTAAGATAGACTCCTCAAAAAATTTAGCCAATTTTTGTGCCTACATAGGACGAAAAGTTGCAGAACATACTAAAAAATTAGCTCAATCCGACATACCAATAAAAAACGTAAAATCATACGGTGAGCAGACTCGTGCTGAAACAGAAATTTCATGCACTAGGATAACAACTTATAAGTCCAAATGGTTTTGACTTGACTCTTTATTGAAAACTCCAGAATTAAAACAACAAAAACTAATCTCTTGAGAAAGCAAGAGTACACTAGGAAAATCCAAACAAAAAAAACCGGGTTGCCTCCCGTAAAGCGCTTTCTTTATAGCCATATAGCTAGGCTTTACTTACTTAACATCATGATGGTTGGAGTGAGGTGGCTCGGCATCCCCAAGTTTGGATTCTTGTACTTATTTGATACATGTAGGGTGATCCCAGGGGTACATCCCCAAGCTTGATTGGTTGTCCCTCTTGATCTTTGTTCATCTCACTCAACTCTTCCTCCTGAAAAATCCTTCTTACACAAATCTCAACATAAAACTTGATTAGAGGGGTTAGTGCCTCCATAAATAAAATCCACATAGGTACAGAAAAGACACATCATGAGTTGATTCTAAACATTAACTACTGTTACTACAGTTTTGCATTGCTCCTTGATCAAAAGAACCACACAAAACACAAGTAATGAGAGCAATTCAAAATAAAGACATAATCTGCCAAAAACTGAACAGCCCGTAAAGAGTGAATTTTTAGAGGCACTTAAGTTCCTCAAATCAGAAAACTTAAAACTAATGAGATATGTAGTGATAACTAAATATTTCTTTCGTAAATTACCAGGTCAAAATTCCACTTTTGTGATTTTAAACATTTTTCGCAATGAAGTTCAGGAATCTGTTTTCTTGACAGCTAATTACTATTGTTTAATCCTATCTCTCATATAAGATTATTCTTGCCATTTAAGATGAGAAATAAGACAGAAATATGATGTTACAGTAGTGAACTAATATTTTTATTGTTTTTAGCTTTGGAAAAAGTTTTAATGATAGAGACTTTGCAATGGTTTCATTGGCATGAACAACACATGTTCAAGGTCGACCCCAACTTCTCCATTACTCATCCTTCTCATTTACTTTCCCAAAAAATTTATAAAATGAAAATCTTAAACTAAATGATAGATAACAGTAGGTAAAGGTATTTTACATGTTGAAAATACATAAATGTGTGCTCAAACCGAATAGGAAATTAAAGCATAAGGAACACACCAAAAAATATTAAACAATTTATTTTTAAGTCTAACCCATTTCCTATGCATTGGCATTTTGTAATGAAACAAATAAAAGAAGCACATAATAGCAAGCATAGAAAGGTAGATCAAGTGCAACTTCAATACTTTCAGCATAAAGAGGGGAAACTTAATATTGTTGAAATATGTGTAACCATGTTTCCCTCTCTCATAATAATTTTCAGTAGCATCATGAATAGATTCAACAATATGAATATCACATAAAACATTCTTATCATGAGCCACATGCATAAAACAATCACTACTCTCCACATAAGTAAAATACTCATTAGTGATAGTGGGAGTTAAACATTCATAATTTTCATTGCAATCATCATATATAGGAGGCATAGTATCATCAAAGTGAATTTTCTCCTCCAAGCTTGGGGAACTAGAAATATCATGCTCATCAAAACCAACTTCCCCAAGCTTAAAACTTTCCATAGAATCAGCAAGTATATAATTTTTATCCTCAATAGTAGGGGGACTAAAAATATCATATTCATCAAGACAAACTTCCCCAAGCTCAAGGTTTTCCTTAGCAATAAAGGTGTTCAAAGAATTAGTACTACCACAAATATGATTGTTGTGCAAATAATTTTTCAATTTCTCCTCAAACACTTCATGTCCTAATTCAAGGTAGATATTATACAGTTCTAAAATTGTTTGGTTGTTTTCCATTTTATAATTCTTTTGTGTTTTAGGTTTATATGTTAGTATGCAATGCAAACAAGAATAAAAGCTTAGCACAACGCTCCCCGGCAACGGTGCCAGAAAAGTGCTTGATGACTCCCAAGTGCAGGAGATCAATTGTAGTACCTTTCGATAAGTATTTGAGTGTCGAACCCACGAGGAGCTGAAGGTAAGCTATCTATTCTCTAAAGCCCTATAACCCTCTTATATGGCTGTTTATGCAAAGCAATAAGTTTGACTAAAAGGAACTAACTAATTAAAAGCAAGTGACGTGGAGTGTGGTTTGTCTAGTAACTAGTGAAGCAAGTTTAAAATGCAAGTAATCCTAAAGCAAGTTTCTAAAGAAAGTTTCTAATCAAGTTTCACAAGTAGCAAGCAGCAAATATCTCAAGTATCTCAAGGGAGCAAGTGTTCTAGCAATAGGTGTTTCGTTCGTGTGGTTGTCACAATTAGTGAAGCACATGTTTTAGTCTTAGTTGTTTCTTCTAGGAAGGATCCATGAATAGGTATAGTCAAGTAAATGATCTACAACCCCTTATGATGGATCATGTGGCCAAGTAAATGACTGCACAAGATTGATTAAGACTTAAAGTCCCACCATAGCCTTACGTTCTAAGGTCCCCTATATATATCCCCCAATAACTTAACTTTGTGGCTCGGTCTCAGGTTACTGTCACTCCCAAGTCACCACCACTCCATTATGCTACCGGTGATCACCTTACATGCATTCCCCAACATATGCGTGCACTCATATATTGTACATAAAGACAATCATAGAAGATAACAAACTTGTATGCAACCAATCAACGAACTATTTCACCATTGCCAAGAACAATTCACTACTCAAACATAGACGGGGAGACACAATACATCAATGGAATATAGTATTGCATCATACATCGTGTTTTCCAAGAGATTACAGTGGAGAGATGGAGCTGATCTTGCTGTAGATGTTGATGATGAACACGCCGGAGGGGGTGGAGCCCTCCGGGGGTGATCCCGTCGGTATTTCCCCCCTCCGATCTTCTCCGGCGGCAGCCTTCTGTCTCTCTGTTTCGTGGTTTCGTCTCTCGGTGCCGCCTCCTTCTCGAAAAGGCTAGGGGACTCTTTATATAGTCGTTTTTAGGTCACGAGACACTCGGGAGAAGAAAGATCGACGGCAACGGAGCCATGGGGGCAAAAAGGGGGCCCCACACGCGGCCAAGGAATCTGGCCGCGTGGAGGGTCCTCTTTTCCACCTGGTTGGCCGTTTGGCCCTCTACTTTGGCCCATGGTCTTCGTCTCGAAAATTCTGAACCGTGCTCTTTGGCCTTGCCCTTTTTGGAGTCCCGAAGCTCCCGGAAAGTCTGAAACACTAAAAAGTACGTTTTCTGGAAAAACAGGGTTAGAACCAAAAGAAGGGGGATTGTTCAGAAAATCCCCCAAATCATTATAAAACATGAATATAAGTTGCTAATATGTAGGAAAAACAAGTAATAACATGCAAAGTTCATGTATGCATTTTACATGCATCAGAGCCAACACTCAATTCTCAAAGAGTTGCATGAACAACTTCAAACTCAACTTAATCAACTTAACAACCCTAGGACCTCTACTTCTTCTTGTGATCATGCAAATATTATTGAGGAAAATGCTAGGTTGAAGGATGAGCTAGCAAGGCTCAAGGGCAAAGGCCCTCAAGTTGAGAAGGTTGTGGTCTCTACCCCACAAATGGTTGCCCCTATCTCTAATGTAGTTATTGCTAGACCACAATTGAGTGCTCCTAGGCCAAAAGTGGGCAAGCAAGGTCTTGGCTATGTAGCGAAGAATAAGAGAAAGAAGAAGAACAAGAACAAGAATAAGACGAAGACCAACAATGGTGCTTCGGGTGGTATTGTCATTAGGGACAACACTACTCGTAGCACACCCGCACAAGCAAGGAATGTTTCCTCGAGTAGTAGAGTCATGAGGGACAACACTACTCGTAGCACCTCCGCGGGAACTAACAATCCACACCATTTCTTATATGTTGATTATTATGGTGTTGTGCATGCTAAATAGGTTGGTCATATTGAGGGTTACATTGACTATACTATTTGGGTTCCAAAGACCCTTGTTTCTAACGTGAAAGGACCCTCATCGGGTCCTAACTCTAGTCAATGATCTCTTGCCGGACTATGCTTCCGGTGGGACTAAATGGATAATTGATAGTGGATGCACTAGCCATATAACCGGAAGCAAAGAACTTGTGAAGGAGTTGCGCCCAAATTACATTCAAGTAACCATCACTTATGGAGACTCGTCCTCCTCTAAGGTATCCAGTTTCGGCAAGGTTGTGATTGGTCCCGATATCACTATCCTGAATGTCATGCTTGTCGAATCCCTTGGTTTCAATTTACTTTCCGTCCGCTCTCTTGGAAAGATGGGTTTGTCCGTCTTTTTTGATGAAGATATTGTGGTCCTTTTGAGGAGCAAGACTCTTGACGTCGCATACGATGGACATGTTGAAAATGAGTTGTTCGTGGTGGACTTTTCGAAGTCTACCAACTCTCAAACAATGTGTCTTTCTGGAAAGGAGGATGTGGGATGGTTGTGGCATCGCCGCTTATCCCATGTCAACATGAGAACTTTGCAAAGTCTTCACAAAGGTGGCCTTATTGTCGGACTAAAAGAAAATGTTTCCTTTTCAACGGATCGCGTTTGTAGGTCGTGTGTTGAAGGAAATATGGATGATATGGCGTACAAGGCCAAGACTATTATATCATCAAAGAGTATCTTGGAGCTTCTCCATGTTGATATCTTTGGTGCCGTGCCCGAGGCAAGTCTTAGAGGCAAGAAATATTGCTTGGTGATTGTCGATGACTATTCAAGATACACTTGGGTATATTTCTTTAAGTGCAAGAGTGAGACTCAAAAAACCATCATCGACTTCTCCAACCAAGTGCAACGTCAACACAATGTGAAAATCATGGCTATTAGGAGTGATAATGGTTCGGAGTTCAAGAACTACACTATGAATTAATTCCATAGTGAAGAGGGAATTCGTCATCAATACTCCGCCACTTACACTCCTCAAGAAAATGGTGTTGCCGAAAGGAAGAATCGCACTCTCTTGGATATGGCAAGGAACATGTTGGCGGAGTACACTTCTCCCCAATATTTATGGGCCGAGGCCATATCCACCGCATGCCACTCCTACAAACGCCTCTACATCTGCAAGGTCTTGGACAAGACTCCATATGAGATCCTCACCGGAAACAAGCCCAACGTCTCCTACTTCCGTGTATTCGGTTGTAAGTGCTTTTATTTGATTAAGGGTGTTAGGTTGTGTAAATTTCAGTCCAAAACTATTGAGGGTATATTTGTTGGTTACGGTGCCGAATCCCACACTTACAGAGTCTTTCACAAAGCCTCACGGATTGTCATAGAATCTTGTAGTGTGTTTTTCGAGGAAAATGATGGCTGCCAAGTGGCGCAATTTCATGTTTCTAATGTAGATGTTGAAATGCCTCAAGAAGCCATAGGAAGGATGGGTTTGGGATTTTTCTGCCCCATTGAGGGACACCTTATGGAGACTCGAGGACTATGCTCTACTCAAGTGGAGCCCTCCTCTACAATATAAGAACAAGCCAAGGATCCAAGTGATGCACCTAACCAAGAACATGTTGAAGACCATCCTCTTATTGACCAAGTTACTATGCAAGATGCAACCACTCCTATCATTCATGATAGTCAAGGTCAAGGCCAAGATCAACCATCCTCTTCATCCTCTCCTCATGTTGAAGCTAGTGTTGATAATATTATTGATGATGATGACGATAATGATCAGGGCCAAGTTGGTCAAGATGGGGACCCAAATGATCAAGATGATCAAGTGATCCCTCCTCGCAATAATGAGGAGATCGAAGCCCGTCGTGCTAGAAGGATAAGAAGAGATTTGAAGCAAATTGATGCCCAAGACAACAAGTTCTTGGAAGATATTCAAGCTAGAAGATCCACAAGAAAGCAATTGGCACATTTTAGTGAGCATCAAGCTCACATATCTATGGTGGAACCAAATAAAGTGTTTGAAGCTCTTGAAGACTCCGATTGAGTTGAAGCAATGCATGACGAGCTCAATAATTTTGAGCGCAACAAGCTTTGGAGATTAGTTGAGAAGCCCAAAGATTGCCACAATGTTATTGGCACTAAGTGGATATTCAAGAATAAGCAAGATGAGCATGGCATTGTCATAAGGAACAAGGCAAGATTGGTTGCTCAGGGTTACACTCAAGTCAAAGGCATTGACTTTGATGAAACCTATGCATCCGTGGCTCGCCTTGAGTCCATATGTATCCTCCTTGCATATGCATCTTCGCATAATTTCAAATTGCAACAAATGGATGTCAAAAGTGCTTTCTTAAATGGTCCACTAAAACAGGAGGTATATGTTAAGCAACCCCCGGGGTTTGAGAACCTCAACTTCCCTAACCATGTCTACAAGATCGATAAGGCGCTCTATGGACTTAAACAAGCACCACATGCGTTGTATGAGCACCTTAGAGAGTTGTTGGATGACCGTGGTTTTGAAGTTGGGAAGATCGACCCACTCTGTTCACAAAGAGAGTAAAGGGAGAGATCTTCATATGCCAACTCTATGTGGATGATATTATCTTTGGCTCAACTAACCAACCTTTCAATAATGATATCTCTAAGCTTATGACTGACAGGTTCGAGATGTCTATGATGGGAGAGCTTAAATTCTTCCTTGGCTTTGAGATCAAGCAATTGTCTCATGGGACTTTCATTTCTCAAGACAAGTATACCCAATACATGATCAAGAGGTTTAACTTCCAAAATGCAAAGATCAATCCATCTCTTATGCAAGTCAAGTGCCACCTATCACGTAACCCGAAGGGTAAAGATGTGGACCAAAAGTTGTATCGTTCTATGATTGGTTCTTTGCTTTACCTTTGTGCATCTAGGCCCGATATCATTTTGAGTGTAGGTGTGTGTGCAAGGTATCAAGCGGCTCCTAAGGAAAGCCATTTAATGGCGGTCCATAGGATCTTTCGGTATTTGGTTCATACCCCAAGGTTTGGTTTGTGGTACCCAAAGGGGGCACAATTTTCTCTCGCTACACGGATTCCGATTGGGCGGGTGATCAAGATGATAGGAAGTCTACTTCCGGGGCTTGCCAATTTCTTGGTAGGTCTTTGGTGAGTTGGTCTTCCAAGAAGCAAAATTGCATATCTCTCTCCACCGCTGAAGCCGAGTATGTAGTCGCCGCAAGTGCTTGCACTTAATTGCTATGGATAAGGCAAACTCTCAAGGAATATGACATTCATTTGGATAAAGTGCCTCTTTTGTGTGACAATGAAAGTGCCATCAAGATCGCCTACAACCCCGTGCAACATACAAGAACGAAGCATATTGAGATTCGTCATCATTTCATCCGAGACCATGTGGCAAGAGGGGATATTGCTCTACCTTATGTGCCCACCAAGGATAATCTTGCGGATATCTTCATGAAGCCACTCGACAATGCAAGATTCATGTTCTTCAGGAATTAACTAAATGCCATTGATTCTAGGAGTCTTACTTGAGGATCTTACACACACCCCTATAGATGAAACGTGTTTGGGTTTAGGTGTAGGCATGGACATAGGGGGGGTGTTATCCTAGCACATTGGGTTCTCCCTCCCCCCATTATCCCCAAAGAAAATATTCATTGTTATCTCTCTTTTTCTAATGTTGAATTGTGAGCTTCAATGTTGAGAATTGGCAATGCACCCAAGATATATCTTAGCGGTTGCATACCATATCTCTTACAAGGTGGCTTAGGTCACCAACCTCTTCTTTTCGAAGATTTGGATCTTAGTTGGGATTTATTTGATATTTCATTGCATTTCTTGGTTTTTTTCCCATCTAAGTGTTCTTTCGTAGGAAAATCTCACTCAATTGGTCTTTTGTTTGTTTGATTCTTACTTTTGAGAAGGATAAGTACTACTTTCAGTTTTCTGTTTCTATCCTAAGCCATTCTACCTTAAAACCAACTTCATCTAGCACATGTGTCATTCCATTTAAACGAGGAAATTTTGAAACAGTAGGCAGCCAGAATTTCCGGTCAATTTCTGGACCGGAATATCCGATTGTACCGGAATATCCTGTTCAAACTTGAACCAGGATATCCAGTCCGGCGAACATCACATATTCTGGACAGAGACGGGGAAGGGGATGTTTGTGCCTTTTCTTCCCCAACTCCTCTCCTCCACCCCTCGCACTGCCGCACTGAATCTTGGCCTCCCGGGCCGTTACCTCCGCGGGATCTTCGAGCTACTGCCCAGATCCTGTTCCCCTCGTCCTCGGGAGCGTTTCCATCCAAGTATCTTCCTCCATGGAAGCCGGTAAATTTCAATCTCGTTGAATCTTGGTGCCATAACCATACTGATGGAGGGATGATAACCCGGTAGCCCAACGCCAAGGTGTAACTCAGCCCAAAGGATGCTGCGCAAGACCCGGCTAGGGATAAAGGAGCTTCTAGAAGGCCCAAAATCGTAGGCCTGGTAACCCGGATTCTGGGTTCCGGTAAGGAAGTTTAGGGTTTTGTAAGCAGTGTCCGGGTAGGATTCAGAGTACGCCTTGGAGAGCAGGCCAGGGGTCCGGATGCTTTATAAGCCGGCCCCTAGGTTGGGTTTAGAGAGATCCAAGAGTTAGAGCAAGATCGCTAGGTATCGAGTATCCAGTGTAATACGAGAGTTGAGTTAATATATCTAAATCGGAGACTCGGCGACTTGATTGCCGGCTACCAGATCGCATATCATCATGTTTTTCCCTAAGCTAAACCCTCTCCCAAACACCAGAGTCGATTTGCCCCAAGACAAGTTACCCCCGGTAACGTCTGCCGTGATTATCCCACGACAGTTGGCGCCCACCGTGGGGCCTACGTCCAAGGGTGTTTACTTCACGGGAGAAGCTCGGAAGAATATGGAGAACTTCGTCGTCGGCGAGATCTACACCGACCGCGAAGGAGAGAAGATGGTGGACGATTCCGGCTGGGGACCAGAATCGGATCTGCTTGAATCCGGATCTGTCATGACGATCGGCAATATCAACGTCTTCATCGGTATGGTACGTGCATCCGGTTCAATCCCTGACGACTTTGGATTTGATTCTGTGTCAGGGGAGGCCACCTACGCTCAATCAGATGGAGAAGAATCGGTTGGGACGGTGGATCCGACAGAAGAGCCCACCACGAAGAGGGAACAGCCGGAGGAGCCGGTATGGACCCCGTGTGGCCGGGTTACGAGAGAAGATGACACCGAGCCTATTCTGCGCCTACTAGAGGATCGGTGCGAGTCTACCTATCACGTGCATGTCACAGGAATTTCTAACAAGAATAAAACGATACAGAAACAAGCGGTAAACTCGGTTTCCTCGGCTGTTCCGAGATACTTGAGGTGGTCAGAGCAAGACATAACATGGAGCAAAAGAGATCACCCGGAAAGGATAGAACATCCGGGAGTCTTAGCTTTGGTGGTTGCACCACAGGTCAATGGCTATGAGCTGAAAAAGGTCCTAATGGACGGTGGAAGTAGCATCATTATCTTATATTGGGAAACCTTCCTACGCATGGGTCTCAAGGAGTCTCAGCTACAGAAAAGTTCAACAATCTTTCACGGGATAGTGCCGGGTCACTCAGCGTGCCCCGAGGGAAAAATCGCATTGGAGGTAGCTTTTGGAGAATCGAAGGACAATTTCCGGGTTGAATGGCTCACTTTCGAGGTGGTTAAATTGCGATGTCCTTATCACGCGCTATTCGGAAGGCCGGCTTACGCCAAATTCATGGCTAGGTCGTGTTATGTGTATCTACAGCTAAAAATCCCGGGTCCCAAGCAGACCATCACCATACATGGAAGCCGGGATACAGCGGCTGAGTGCGATGAAGGAGATGCAGCAATGGCTGAACAAGCGTGCAAAAAAGAAGAACTCAAGTATTACCGGTCTCAGGTAGACCCGGACGACAGAACAGCATTGAAAAGGCCGAATACCGAAGATGAACGAGCAAAGTTCAAAGCAGCACAGGACACCAAGACGATAGCCTTTGTTGAAGGTCATCCCTCCAAGCAGTTTGTTATAGGGTCTAACTTGGACAGCGAGCCGGACACTACTAGGAAAATGGCTATAGGAGTGATGATACCCGTGACGCACTTCTAATTTGGCACGTCACGCCTATTACCCGCGGCGCACCATGCTTTCGCGCGTCGCGCCTAAAGGCATACCCGCGGCGCACCAAATGAAAGGCGCGTCGCGCGTATGTGTGGGGCCGGGGGGGCGAGCCTCCGAGGCATACCCGCGACGCACCCAGACCGCGGTGCGTCACGGCTATGTTGGGTACCCGCAGCGCACCTTCCAGTGGTGGCATCTATAGCCGTGACGCACCACTGGAAGGTGCGCCGCGGGTAACCAACATAGCCGTGACGCACAGCGAAAAAGGTGCGTCACGGGTATACCTGGGACGAATTTAAGTGGTTGGGACCACCCCCCACCTCCCATCCCCCCATATCTCCACCCCATTTTAGATCTGGTCGCCCCCCACCTCCTCACCACCCCATTTCCCCCATTTTCCCACCATTTAAAACTTATTTAACCTATTTTATTTGATATATATATGTGTGGGGAATGTAGTAAACATTTGTCTCCACCCCCATCTCTCACTTTATTACCACTTTCCCTTCCATCTTTTCACTTCCTATAGCCACATACAAACGTACTCTCTCGGTCTCGTGTCGGCAAGATCTATAGTTGGTGAGTTGTTGGAGGGATATGTATATGTGTTGTATGTATGTGTGTTGATCTCGCTAGATCTCTCATAGATCGATGTCGCTCGGTATCGGCGCCGTGCGTCGTCACAAAAGATTCATATGGTTGCATATATACATATGCGAAATTGTGTTGCGTATTTTTGATGAAATTTGTGGATGTCTTAAAAATGAGTTGACATGTGTTGCCAAAATGTTGATTCATTTCCATTTCGGCGACCACGCACTCCGAGAATGTCCTATTTTTAGCATAGGTCATGCCGAATTTTTTCGTCGACGACCATGCATGCATCATCCATATATTACGTAATTTGATTCTAATTAATTTTTCATTTGATCTTTTTTTACTATGTAGGCAACCATGCATATAAGCACAGGCACCGTGGCTAGATTTATGAAACATGCGACGGACGAAATGTTTCGAAATAGCATGACGGAGATAAGATGTCCTTGTCCAAGATGCAAACTGAAACACTTGATCAGATACGATTCTGGTGACTTGGAGTCGCACCTTATCCGTCGTGGTTTTATGGATGGCTACACTCTTTACCGTGATGAAGATGAAGAGTCGCCAGGACATGATGAAGGACATAATGATCAAGATGAAGGACATGATCATAATCAAGACGAAGGACATCGTGATGAAGATGTCGGACATGATCATAATCAAGACGAAGGACATCATGATGAAGATGTCGTGACATCGTCGTCGGACTGGGTGCGGGACCCTCATGTCCAAGCTCTGCTTCTCAAGGAGACTAGCAACACCAGAGCTGCTGCTAGAGAGAAATCGAAGTTGTCGCAACTGGAGATAGACGCCGTTACTCCATTGTATGAAGGATGCGTGAGCGAGGATACCCGTCTGAACGTAACGTTAAGGACCCTCGAGATGAAGACAAAACACCGATGGACCGATGCGAGCTACGATGAGAACATGGCATTCTGGCACGGCCGTCTTCCCACGGGGAACAAGTGTCCAACGAGCATCGAGGAGGCGAAAAAAGTCGTGTGCCCTCTGGATTTACCTCACGTGAAATACCATGCTTGCATTAATGACTGGATCATCTATCGGGGCGAGGACGCGGAGAGAACCATATGCCCGGTGTGCGACGCAACTCGATACAAGACAGGGAAGAAGGCCTCTCCTCGAAAAGTGGTGTGGTACTTTCCGATAACTTCCCTTCTGCAGCGGTATTTCGCAGACCCCACAGAGGCGAAGCTCATGCGATGGCACGCGGAAAGGAAGAAGCCAGAAGAGCATGATGGAACCGATCCGGAGAATGATGACACGATGCTGACACACCCCTCAGATGCTAGCCAGTGGAAGGCGCTAGACATCGAATACCCCGAATTCGGCGACGATCCAAGGAACATCAGGTTGTGCATGAGTACGGATGGATTAAATCCTTTTGGCAACCAGAGCAGCACCCATAGCACCTGGCCCGTGTTTGTATGTATATACAACCTACCCCCTGGTTGTGCTTGAAGAGGAAGTACATACAGATGAGTATGCTTATTCAAGGGCCGAAACAACCAGGTAACGACATCAATCTGTATGGCCAGTTGTTGGAAGAGGAGCTAGCCACGTTATGGGACGAGCCAGCCAATACGTGGGACGCCTATGGAGAAACGTTTTTCCCAATGAGAGCCGCGCTCATCACGACGGTGCATGACTACCTCGGTTACGGATATGTCGCGGGGCAGGTGACGCACGGATTCTGTGCATGCGTTAGGTGCATGGATGACACTACGTATCTCCAGCTAGAGAGAAACCCCGGGTCTTCGAAAACCGTGTTCTTGGGGCATCGAAGGTGGCTTCGCAAGGATGACCCGTGGAGAAAACGCAAAGATATGTTCAACAATGAAGTTGAGATGCGAAGAGCCCCACGTCAAAGGAGCGGCGAGGAAATCGACGAGCTGTTGAAGAACTGGAAAGAGTGCCCTGCGCCGGGAAAGAAGCGAAAGGCGCCGGCGCCGTTGGAGGGTGTATGGAAAACAAGGTCTGTTCTCTGGGACCTGAGGTACTGGAAGATTCTCCGCACACCCCACTGCCTTGACCTCATGCATATCACGAAAAACATGTGCGAGAGTCTGCTTGGCACCCTGCTCAACATGCCGGAGAGGACCAAAGATGGGCCGAAAGCAAGGAACGACTTGAGATTTTTGAATATCAGGGGCGAGCTCCACGGAGGAAAACCGGATGATGATGACGATGACGATGTGTTAGATGGGACGGAAGGTCGCCGCAAGGGCAAAAAGGCCAAGAAGACGGAATATTACTGTCCCCCTTCGTGCTTCATGCTATGCGAGAAGGAGATCGACCAATTCTTCAAGTGCCTCCTTGGAGTCAAATTTCCTTACGGTTATGCGGGGAAGATAAGCAGATACCTAGACGTACCAAAGCAGAAGTTCAGCGGAATGAAGTCTCACGACTGTCACGTGATGATGACGCAGATACTTCCAGTTGCAATTCGAGGGATAATGGACGAGCACGTCCGCGAAACGCTGTTTGGACTCTGCAACTTTTTTGACGTCATCTCTCGAAAGTCGATTGGCGTGAAAAAACTCGCAAGGCTACAGGAAGAGATCGTGGTGATACTATGCGAGCTTGAGATATACTTCCCGCCAGCATTCTTCGACATTATGGTGCATCTCCTTGTCCATGTCGTGGATGATATCATCCGGCTCGGGCCGCCGTTTTTACACTCCATGATGGCGTTCGAAAGGATGAATGGTTCCATCAAAGGATACGTCCGCAACAGGGCCCATCCAGACGCAAGCATTGCCAAGGGCTTTCTGACAGAGGAGTGCATCTCTTTCTGCACGAATTTTCTAGACAAAGATGAGAACCCTGGTCTGCCCGTAAACAGGCACTTTGGCAGGCTCGGTGGATGGGGACACCGCGAGGGCCAGCGCGAAATGAATGTCGACTTTCAGGGCCGACGCAACGACTTTGACAGAGCAAACCTAGTCGCGCTACAACATCTAACAGTGGTCGATCCTTGGTTGGAAAAGCACAAATTGCTAATCACGAAGTATTACAGTGACCGGGGACAACATAGGACCGAAGCAGAAATAATCAGAGAGGACAACATCCATTTCACACAGTGGTTCAGGGAGAAGATTATGACCGATCAACCGGAGACGCCTTATTCTGAAGAAGAAAAACTCATACTCACATTGTCACAAGGCCCCACACATAACCTCATGACATATCAGGCATACGATATCAATGGTTACACATTCTACATGGCAAATAAGGACCGGAACTGCGAATACCAGAACTCGGGGGTAACGATGGAATCATTAACAGGTGACGTCAAGGAAAGATACTATGGTAGGATCGACGAGATATGGGAACTCGACTACTGCGGAGAGAAGGTGCCAATGTTCCGTGTCACATGGGCAAAGAGCGTCAGGAAAGAAGGACAATATTTCACCACCATGGTGATACCTGAAGCCAAATCCGGCACGAATGTCACCGCAAAAAATGAGCCATGGGTCTTGGCTAACAAAGTGGACCAATGCTTCTTCATTACTGACCCGACAAGGCCTAGCCGTGTTGTCGTGCGGAGAGGCAAAAGAAACATCATCGGAATGGATGGAGTAGCCAACGAGCAAGACTTTGACCAGTACGGCGACCCGAAAATGGAAGATGACAATGACGATGGAACGAAATACACAACAAGAAGAAGCAGGACAACGCTACCTACGGGTCGCCCATTCCACCGAAGAAGTCACGGTGTTCCGGGACTGAATTACTCAACCGCGACAAAGAAGGGAAAGAAAATTGTAAAACGCTAGCTCTAAGAACAACGATATATGTGTCGTGTGTTTGCATGCATTCGAGGAAGTGATGACAATGTATGATGATGTATTTTATATGCATGCACTAAGATATGATGTTTAAATTAATCAACACATGAACTGAGATTTTATTTTGAAATTTATATTGATTTATATGAATTTATGTTGATTTATATTGTGTTTTCCAAAACTATTCAAAAAATGGGGTGTGGGGGATTCGAACCCGGGTGCTGGGGCACATCACAGTATCAACCAGTGGGATAACGAAGCAGTTGTGATATTGAGAGGCAACCCTTCCTTTTGAACCTATGTTGCGAATAGGCATGGCGCACCGCGCCGTTGTGCGCCACGGTTTAGTAATGCGTGGCGCACGTCAGTGAGGTCCGTCGCGGCTATCTAATGCGCGGCGCACCTTTCGGTTGTGCGTCACGGCTATCTAATCCGCAGCGCACCTAGCCGCGCTGCGTCACGGGTATAGCTGATATAGATCGAGCTAGGGCACCCGGCCGTTCCTTCTTCTTCCCTTTCTCTTGCGATCCCCTTTCTTCAATATCTCCGATCGCCGCCACCGTCCCCTCCCGTCTAGCACCGCTACCCGCATCGCCGCCACCGTCCCCTCCTTGTTGGCCCTAGCCCTAGTCACCCACCGCCCCTCACATCTGCCCGAGGGAGAGGAGTACAGGAGGAGGGGGAGCCGCCCGTGCCGTCTTCCTCGACACCATCGCCCGCGCCGTTGCAGTGAGAGAGGAGGAGGGACCTCGCCCGCGCCGTTGCAGTGAGAGAGGAGGACGGAGGCCGTCGCACCGTCTAGGACAATCGCCCGCGTCGTCTTCCTCGACACCATCCAGGACCAAGGCCCCGGCGTGAACAACTACACTGTGCCCCAGGTAAGCCCCCTCCTCCTCCCCTCCCACACTGTTTTTATTCTGAAACTCTAAAATCTCTCTACATTTCTGTTGAGGAATGCTCTCTGAATTTGCTTACACGTGTTTGTTTTCAAAATCTTTTGCATAGTAGTAAAGCATAGTGCTCTCTGAATGCCCCAGGAATGCTTACACGTGAATTTGCTTACACGGTTTAGAGGATCACCTAGTAGTAAAGCATAGTTCCATTTGCATATTGCTGTCATTTTAACTATATAACTGAACATGCTTTCTTTTGAATAGTACTGTAGTTATACTTGGTTTCAAAGATGGTTAAAATTCCAGTTCTAGTTTATCCCATCCAAATCGCCTCTTAATTGATAATGGAAATTGAGATATGTGGCCACCTCCCCATGTTGAACACTAGATGGAAGACATTGATGCTCATGTGCAATTACGATTTTGAAATCAATGGAACCCACTGCACATATATGTTCAGAGCAGTACCAGAGACAGCTATGGTTGAAAAAAAAACTTAAAACAAAAAGGACATGAACTGATTATGTTTGGTGTTTTTCAGTTACAGAATAATCAAATTTTGGTGTTTAGAACACCCACTGAACTTAAGCTGAACTTGTTGCTCTAGTTAGTTTAGATTGACATTTCAGTTACAGAATAATAAAAGTTTGGTGTTTTTCAAGTGTACCCAC
Organism: Alopecurus myosuroides; assembly: GCA_028641055.1. Classification (NCBI taxonomy): domain Eukaryota; kingdom Viridiplantae; phylum Streptophyta; class Magnoliopsida; order Poales; family Poaceae; genus Alopecurus; species Alopecurus myosuroides. The sequence continues at coordinate 235,104,688 of CM054057.1, read as the reverse complement.
AGATTGTGTCATTGCATAGTCCATAGGAATCTCGAATTAATGAGAAGGGATACATTTTGCACAGCTGGGATATTTTATCAACTCTCCAGCAATCTATATAGCTAGGCCGAGGTACTTTGCAAGTCATGTTTCTTATTGATGTTTGTAACAGAAATTTTAGGTACTTTGCAGCCCTTGGATGCTAACTGAAATATAACATTTTATTCTTCCAAGATAGCTCCCAGTAGTCACTATTGGTTATGTAGAACATGTGTTTGTTATAATGTGGCATGTGTTTGTTATAATGTGGCATACTTTTCTTGAGTTGTCCTGGAACATGAGACAACATCCTTTCACAGTCGTGTTAAAATTTATGGTTGTCGTGCACTTCACATATTTGGTCTAGCCACTTGTTTGCAAATGGCAACTGTAGATTATATATGGTAGAAACAACGTCAACTTGAGCAGACTTTGCATAGCCAGAGTTCTTGATTTTAAGCTGAGGAGTTTCAGCTTGCGAGCAATTGGACCAGCCCAATCTATTTGTTTGGGTTGCGGCTTATCTTGTTGGCACTAAAGCAACAGGTCCTTTCATTGGTTTGGCCTAGGATATGCTCATGTATAAAAGAAACAACTGTATAAGTAGGAAATTGAAAAATTGCTGTAGGCAAAACTTGTTACCTATCTAGTGACTTGACAGTTATACCAAGGAAATAAAATATTAAGATGGAATAACTGCTGCTCCTCCACTTGTTCAAAAATGATGTTGCTTGTTCAAAAATGTTGCTGCTTTTGTTTGCTGCTTGTTCCTGTGAAAATTTCTGATTCCATGTTGTTCATGAGAAATTGCTGCTGCTAGGCTATGTTTGTTTGGCAGGTACTGGTGTTGGTACTGGTAATATAGTTTTGATGGATAAAAATGATCTTCTAGGACTGGTGTTGGTGTTGTAGGCCTGGTGCTGGTACTGGTGTTGGATAAAATTTTGCAGATAATAAAAATTGTGCTGGTGTTGGCCTAAAGAATCTGTCCGGCCATCGAGCCGTTTAAAACTTTGCAGGGAATTCAAATGATTTGCCCATTTTCGCCGAAATGTTGATTAATTTCCGTTTCGGCGAGAATCGGGCACTCTAGTGTTAGAAAATTAGCAAAGGTCATGCCGAAATTTTCCCGTGAATTTAGGACTTAGCCGTTTTCCCGTGATCGAGTAGTATGTAGATTTTTTGTTTCCTTTAGATATTAACCAATAATTTCCCCCTTCGGAACATGGCACACGACGACGAGGCCGGCGGTTCTAAGCCGTTCTGGCAAATCACCGACGAAGAAGATGAGCAATACGACCCGACGGCGGATGCCTGGACTGACGCGGACACTAGCGGTGGCAAGGAGGATGACGCCACGACTAGTGGCGCCGGTGATACCACTAGTGGCGCCGCCGGCGGAAATGACACCACTGATGCCGGCGGTCAGACAGATGGTGGTAGCAAAGCCAAGAAGAAGAGGAAACGGAAAAGTAACACTCTCCGCACCTACCGTGAAGAGATCACGGAAATTGATAGCTTTGGGTATCCAATCGCGCCCGAGGCGGTGGTCAAAGGATTCGGCAACCAGATTGGTTGCATTGTCCGGGACACTGTCAGGATCTTAACCGATGATCTAAGGAAAAAAGAGAATGAACATTATCAGGTTCTTCTCTTTAGAAAGCTGCACGGACGATACTTGTACCCGCATCCGCCAGACGAGCCGTTTAAGTACAATAACGACAATCTGGCGGGGAATATAGTCAACCACTGCGCCATTGGTAAGATGAACACCGCCTTGGCCAACTGGAAACACCGGGTGAAGGTTAAGGTCTTGGACCCCGAAAATAGCCTGCAGGATGTTTTAGCGAGTGAGCCGAGAATCACCGAAGATGAACTCCGGGACTTCAAGGTACTTTGCCAGAGCGAAGTCGCCAAGGCTAATGCTGATTGGGGGCAGAGGATGCGGAAGTTGAACATTGGTTCCCACAAACTGGGATGCGGCGGTTACAGAGCGGCGATTCCCAATTGGGAGAAGGAGGACGCCAAACGTGCAGAACAGGGCATCCCTGACCCTCTCGCAAAGTACTCGCCGCGGACGAAAAACTTCATCAGGGCCCGGTTTACATATGACCCGGTAGCTAATGAGTATACTACCGATGATGAGAAGGTGAAGACGTTGTATGACAACTTGGTAAGTAAATACACCACCCTAGTTAGTTTGCTCTCGACGATCTAGTCGATTGCATTATAGTGTACTGGTGGAATTCTAAACGGTTCACGCTAATTGTGCAGAACTTAGAAATTGAAAGTGGTGGAACCTCGTCATCCATGCCGAGGCTGCACGGCCCGTGGGACGACAGTTTAAATAGGGCGGTGAACGTGACGCAGGGGAAGGAAAAGCACAAAAGGCCGTCAGGTGGCCGAGTTTGTGGCCTGGGCACGACGACGAAGCTCAGAGAGTACTTCAAGGAGCCCAGGGAGGCGAGAAGGAATAGAAAGAGGACCATCGAAGATATCCAACGTGACGAAGCCCGCGATCGCGAGATTGCAGACCTCAAGGCCAAAGTTGCCGATATTCCTAATATTGTCAAAACAGCTTTGGCAGAACAAATGGGCAGCGTTTTGCCTACCATCTACGATGTGGTTACTCGATGGAATGAAGGAGGTCGAGTGGGGCCGTGCCCGGTGCCTAGCGTGCAGGGCAGCAACTCAAGAGACTTGTCCAGAGTCTCGCCGGCCAACGCCACGATGGCGGACCCACTTGTGGCTCCGCCCGCCTACACCACGGCGCCGATAGTGACTCCGCCCGCCTCTACCCGCCTGACCATCCGTTGCACGCCCACAGTGGGCGGTCCTCCGCCGAATGAAGAGCGTGCACCAACGAACAACCGCCGCCTGGCCATCGGTTGCACGCCCGCCGCCGGTTCTCCCTCGCCATTGAACAGTAGCACGCCCGCCGTCGTCGTTGGCCCCTCGCCACTAGAGGAGCTCAACGCCCTCGCCAGCCAGGTAAATAGTTAAGCGTTGGAGCGTCGATCTTCCTTTGCCTTAGACTGGCCTCTCTGACGCCCTGCATGTTTTCCGCAGAACGACGACGTTCCATGCACTCTCTTACACACAGTGGACGGCGTGTTGAAGGATGTTGTTGTGGGTATGATCGTTCAACCGTCAACCCGCAGGTTCCACAACAGGCCGATGCGCGAAGACGTATATAGAGTTCGAGTGCTTCGGGTGCTGGCGGGCTACGACGACTTGTTGCCTCCCATTCAACCCTACCAAGAAGAAGATGACCCCGATACCCTGACGCTGCTCCAGTGCATGCCATGGAACATGGAATGGCCGAAGAGCCAGATTCGCCTGGGGAAGAGGGGCGCCACCCCCGCGGACATCGCCTCTAGAACTACCGGCGCGAGGCACCACCTCGAAGACAACCCCTCTAGAAGCTCCGGAGCGGAGCCATGGCAAGACCGTCGCCGCGCTGTCGCCTACCCGTGACATGGAGATGGCACAAGACCAGAAGAATGACGTTGATCTTGATGCCATGGATTTCATCGCTGATGACTTTGATGGCGGAGATTACGTTGCTCCTCCTCCAGAAGAACCCTACCATAGCACGGAGGCTCGTGGTGAGGCTCCTCCTGCGGATAAATCCAATTGCAAGCGTCTCTTCGGTTCTCAGGAAGACACGCCTCCAGATGTCGGCCCCTGCACCGAGACTCAGAAAAGTGCGAAGGGTGGAGTTATTTTCAGCCCTAGCACAATCCGTAAGGCGGCTAATGAGGAGATTGAGAAGGAGATCATTCCGAAAGTGCCGAAGCCGCGGAAAAGAGGACTAGATCCAAGGCCGCAAAGTCCGCGAGCCAGCCTGCTAAGATGCCGCTCCGTGTTCAGGACGGCCCACCTACATCTAAGCATACGAAGATGCATGTGATTGGTCAGCCTATGCTTAGCCAGAGCAAGCTCAAGGCCGCAAGTGGGGATATGCGGAGTTTGCATGACAGCATTCTTTTTCTTGAATCGCGCCTTCTTGAATCCAAGGATCCATGATACCCGGTTTTCATTGCCATGGTGCCAAAGGACTTGGGCTTCGTCGAGTCAACCGGCGCGGATAGGATAGTACTGCGGTTTTCGGACATCTTCGATATGTTCCATAGCAATCCGCTGCACTACTCCATGATCCGCCTATACTCGCTCAGTCTGGCGGTGCAAGTCATCAGGGATAATAGACCGGGCATCGCGATAGCGGACCCCTTCTACATGCGCCACGACGTGTTGTGCGGCGTTGGGAACCAGGTAGTCGCGTCGACATATCTCCGGGACTTCATGCTGGCGAACCAGACCAAGGATTACATCCTCGTGCCTTACTTTGCCGGGTAAGTCAATATTATTAGCCGAATCGAACGTGATTTTCTTTAGATTTTCATCGCTCCTTTCCAACACTTTGTTTGGATTGTTCCGCGCAGATATACACAATGCACACTCATCTGCATTTGTATCAGTCATTCGCATGCCACGTATCTCGACTCAGGGAGTGCGGTGAAGAAAGACTACTCCAACGTGAAGAAAGTTTTGGATAATGCTCTCACCGGCTACCACGCAAGGGGGGGCAAAATCACTAGGGAGAAGGTCGTTCAGGGCGCTCGGGTGTTCACCCACACGACGACTTTCACGTGCGTCAAGCAGCCGGCGGGCAGTAACCGAGACACCTACTATGTCCGCCATCATATGCGGGCGTATGTACGGGATTAACAGTTCCTTACCCTGCCTAGTCAAGTCCAACAATGGGCCTCCCGCTTGTCGATGGTCGGCGATGACAAGGTTAGAGAAGAGATATATGATATCCAGAAGTGCTTTGCCACGAAAATCGTTCATGAAGTGGTGAACAAGAGTGGGACATTTTACTGCCGGTTCAACATGCCGAACCGCGACATAGATACCTACCTAGCAACTGCCTGTGACGACAGGCCCTTCATCACTCAGGAGGGATGTCCCGTTGTAATCCCTGGGAGGATGAGTCAGAAGGAGTGAGAACTATTGTAAGGCTTGCTACATTTTCCGAAATTAGTCGAACTCAATTGTTAGGGTTATGAATCGTCCATCGTGTAACAGATGCTTTATTATGTCAATGCTTAATTATCTTTCTTTTCATTATTGCGGTCTTACTTGTGATGGTCGTTCGATCTTTTGAATAAGTAAATGCCGATGATTAAAAGAGTTGGTTCACACTCAGATGGCCTAGGCGGTCCGTTGCGCCTTGTGATTTTCACAAAGTTAGGATCTTGTGCATCCCACTTGGCGCAGCGGCGCCGCCTACGGCCGCTTGTATGTGTCCACCCTAAATATGAGGCACACATCGTTACGGTTATGAATCGTCCATTCTGTAACTGATGCTCAATTATGTCAATGCTTGATTATCTTGCATTTTATTATTGCGGTCCTACTTGTGATGGTCGTTCGATCTTTTGAATAAGTAAATGCCGATGATTAAAAGAGTTGGTTCACACTCAGATGGCCCAGGTGGTCAGCTGCGCCTTGTGATTTTCACAAAGTTAGGATCTTGTGCATCCCACTTGGCGCAGCGGCACCACCTACGGCCGCTTGTATGTGTCCACCCTAAATATGAGGCACACATCGTTACGGTTATGAATCGTCCATTCGTAACTGATGCTCAATTATGTCAATGCTTGATTATATTGCTTTTATATTATTCCGGTCCTATGTTCGTTCGATCTTTTGTATAAATGCCGATGATTAAAAGAGTTGGTTCACACTCAGATGGCCTTTTATATTTCTCCACTTACTACTTATTGTAGACATGTTTAAAACTATTGTTTTTGTTTTTCTTTCTTGTCATTACAGATGCCGAGGTGCTACGTGGTGTTTAGAGGCAGGGTTCCAGGAGTCTACGATCACTGGGAAGACTGCTTCGAGCAGGTGAACAAGTTCAAAGGGAATGCCTACAAATCCTACAACACAAGAGTGGCGGCGGAAGCTAGGTGGTTCATCCATCTCGAGGAGAACAAAATAAGAAGAGAAGAACAACACGTGGATGAAGACCATCGCAGCCGCTCTTGTCGCCGTCGCCTCGCTCGTCAGGCTATGGTTCCTAGTTAGATGATTAGGTTATCGGCGACTAGATAGGTCACTTGTCCCGATGATGAAGCATCATCGATCGATGTAATCGGTCCCCCGATGATTAACCGTATGATGTATGGTCTATTTGACATGATAAACACTTTGTTGTATTCATAATCAACTGTTTGATGTAGCTATTCGAATTCTAAACAGTATGATCAACTATGATATATCATTTGTTAGTCAGAGAACTGTTTTGATACATTTTGTTTACTGATATTTTTCTGTATTTGAGCTGTGTATATACCTGTATAAATACGGTACCGCGTATTTCAAAAAAATACAGCACAGTATACCCGTGACGCACCAAAAAGGATACCCGTGACGCACCTGGGAGGATAGCCGTGACGCGCAAAAGTTCATACCCGTGGCGCACCCAGTAACTTAGCCGTGGAGGCATTACTTAGCCGTGACGCACCAATATTCCTAGCCGTGGCGCACCTCCTTAGTTAGGCGTGACGTGCCTCGCGATATCCGCGGCGCACCGTGACGGTGCGTCACGGGTATCAATGGGCGCGACGCACCAGCTCGGTGCGTCACGGATAAACCAATAGGCGCGGCGTGATAGCCGTGACGCGCCCTGGTGCGTCACGGATAAGCGAATTGGTGCGTCACGGGTAAGCTTTTTCCTAGTAGTGGGAGAAGGCACTTGTGGAGTTTATTCGTTCAAATGCGGACGTGTTCGCCTGGACGCCTAGCGACATGCCGGGTATCCCCACAGAGTTGGCAGAGCACAGTTTGCACGTAGATCCCAAGTCCAGGCCTGTGAAGCAGGGCTTGAGGAAGATGAATGAGGAAAGAAGGAAAGCTATAGGAGAAGAAATCGCTCGGCTGCTGACAGCCGGCTTTATCAAGGAAGTATTTCACCCGGACTGGTTAGCGAATCCGGTTCTCGTAATGAAAAAGACCAATGAGTGGAGGATGTGCATTGATTACACGAGTCTCAACAAGCATTGCCCAAAGGATCCGTTCGCACTACCAAGAATAGATCAGATCATAGACGCGGTAGCTGGAAGCGACCTATTATGTTTCCTGGATGTATATTCCGGGTACCACCAGATCAAGCTCAAGAAGGAGGATTGGGAGAAAACATCATTCATAACCCCTTTTGGGGCCTTTTGTTACAAGACTATGACATTTGGATTGAAGAACGCTGGCGCAACTTATCAACGGTGTATTCAGAAGTGCTTCGAGGACCAAATTGGACGCAATGTTCACGCTTATGTGGATGATGTGGTTATCAAAACCAGAAAGGCGGAGACATTCATTGATGATCTAAAGGAAACATTCAAGAACCTGAGGAGGTATCAGATGAAACTAAACCCGACAAAGTGTGTATTTGGAGTTACAGCTGGGAAATTACTCGGCTTCATCGTTTCAGAGAGAGGAATTGAGGCAAACCCGGATAAAATCAAAGCTATCCAGAGCCTGAAAAAGCCGGAAAATTTGAAGCATGTTCAAAAACTCACAGGATGCGTAGTAGCCTTGAGCCGGTTTATATCTAGACTCGGAGAAAAGGCAATACCCTTGTACCGGCTCTTGAAGAAGTCCGATAAATTCGTGTGGGATCAAGAGGCGGACGAGGCGTTCGAGGCACTAAAGAAGCAGTTATCTGAAGCACCAGTCCTAGCGGCCCCGGGTCCTAAAGAGCCTATGCTGCTATACGTAGCAGCTGGCCCCCGAGCCGTTAGTGCGGTAGTTGTTGTGGAGCGAAAAGAGAATGGGAAAGATCACCCGGTCCAGAGGCCGGTTTATTACGTCAGTGAGGTATTATCAGAGGCAAAGCAGCGCTACCCACATTGGCAAAAGCTGGTTTTCGGGGTCTTCATGGCCAGCCGGAAACTGAAGCCGTATTTCCAGGAACACCCCATAACAGTGGTTAGTTCGATACCAATGTCGGATATCATCAGAAACTCGAATGCAACAGGAAGAATAGCCAAATGGGCAATAGAGATGGGGGATTATCACATCAACTACGAGCCCAGGTCAGCAATCAAATCTCAGGCTTTGGTGGATTTCGTTAACGATTGGACGCACACAGGTATGCCCACCATGGCTCCAAACTCCGAGTCTTGGATAATGCACTTTGACGGTTCCAAGCAATACGAGGGGTCAGGAGCCGGAGTGGTGTTAACATCACCCAAAGGAGACAAGTTGAGTTACGTGCTACAGATTCACTTCGATTGTTCCAACAATGTGGCCGAATATGAGGCCTTATTACATGGCTTAAAGGTGGCCAAAGAGATGAACATTAAAAGGATACGATGCTTTGGAGATTCGGACCTTGTGGTACAACAAGTCTCAGGAACTTGGGATAGAAAAGATGCAACTATGGCAGCATACCGCAGAGAGGTTGATAGGGTTGCCGGATGTTTTTCCGGGTACGAGGTGGAGCACATTGACAGAAGAAAAAACGAGGCAGCAGACGCACTCGCCCGACTCGGCTCGCGCAGAGAGCCGGTTCCACCTAATGTTTTCCTGGATGAATTATGGCGACCATCAGTTAAAACCGAGTCTGAGGAAGAACTAGTAAACCAAGACCCGGATTTGGAGCTCGTGGCCACCGTGCGCGCCGTTCCCGAGTGGACAGAGCCGTTCCTGGCCTACCTATCGCGGGGCAAATTACCAGACCAGGAGGTATTAGCCAGGCAAATTCTGAGGCGAGCAAAAGGATATTCTATCATCAATGGGGAGTTATACAAGAGAAGTGCAGCAGGAGTCTTTTTGCGTTGTGTGGCACCAGAAGAAGGCCGACAAATCCTTAAAGAAATCCATGAAGGTGATTGTGGGCATCACGCATCCACAAGATCCCTTGTGGCCAAAGCTTATCGACATGGTTTTTTCTGGCTTACGGCTCTAGCAGATGCGGAGCGCTTGGTGGCAAGATGTGCCGGATGTCAAAGGTACGCTCGCCAAATACATGTGTCGGCTATGGAACTACGGACCATTCCGTTGACCTGGCCGTTTGCTGTTTGGGGTATGGATATGGTCGGCCCCTTTCACATGTCACCTTGCAAAAAGACACATCTCCTAGTGGCTATTGATAAGTTCACCAAATGGGTTGAGGTTATGCCAGTTACCAACTATGAAGCAATTACAGCAGTCAAGTTCCTGAAAAGATTATTTATCGGTTTGGGTATCCCCATAGCATAATTACCGACAATGGAACCAACATGTCCCTTGGCGAGATGGAGAAATTTTGTGGTAACAATGGAATCCGGCTCGACGTAGCTTCAGTGGCCCATCCACAGGCTAATGGACAAGTAGGGAGGGCAAATCAAGAATTGCTTCGTGGATTAAAGCCACGGCTGCGAGTCCCGTGCACCAGAGCTGCTGGCGCATGGGTTGAGGAGCTACCTTCAGTAGTTTGGGGTATCAACACAACGCCTAACAGATCCACTCAGATGACACCATTTTTATGGTTTATGGCGCAGAGGCGGTGTTGCCGAGTGATATCATCCATGACTCGCCTCGAGTGTCGGCTTACGTCGAGGTGGAGAACGAAAAAACCCGGCAGGACGCCGTGGATATGTTAGAAGAAGAAAGGGAGCAAGCACTCGAAAGATCAGCCATATGTCAGCAGGATCTGCGGAGATATCATAGCCGGCGCGTGAAAACCCGGGAAGGAGACCTGGTTCTGCGCCTGGTACAGTCAAACGAAGGAAAACACAAGTTATCACCGCCATGGGAAGGACCGTTTATCATAAGCCGGAATCTGCACAATGGATCGTATTACTTGATAGATGCAAGGGAAGAATCGGCTACGATTAACGATACCGCTCATACCACTTCATCTATGCAAGAGAGAGAAAGACCATGGAACGTAGCTCAGCTGCGTCCCTACTATACCTAGTAAAGAACAGACTCACAAGTGGAATTACACGATGTAACAGGCAGCAGGTTTCAGACGCACTCTTATCCTATCCAGGGTACCTAAGGGGACTGGAGGGTTTTTAATGAGGCGGCTTGCTGACCTAACTTTCTCATATCAATAAAGAGATGGGTAAGAAACATATCTTTTTTCACATGATTTTTCAATATTATTTAGGTCTTGGGGGCTGATTGCTTGAATAGCACAGTTACAAACTCACAGACCCGGCCATGATACCTATGAGTTATAAGGGCCGATTATTCGCAAACGGGTACGGCTACAATCTTATAACCGGACAAAGGAGCCAAATTTTCTTGACTTTTCTTACTTAAGCTCGATGTGACTCGCACTAAAGTGGCATGATTTGCTCGCTTACGATTACAATCAGCCATGATGCCCAATGGGACTTGCCTGACCCTGTTTTCGTATAGATGTAACAACATGGTATCCACGCGAAAGCCGGCTTACAGTTCAAGAGAGTCAAAAGGGTCATCTAAACCACAAGTTATGCAGAGTACAGGTTTAATAACCGGAAACTCAAAGTCTATAAAGCATAACTTCAAAACCTGTGTGAAACGGCTCTAGGTTTTGGGCTTAGCACAAACAGCTTGCTTTCTTCGAGATACCTCACACCCCAGACCCGGAATTTCTGGCCTTGGGGACTGCGGAATTTGAACAAAGAGGCAAGTTATCTAGCTACTAAGCACAAAAGCCCAAAAATCCGAGTCTTGGGGACTTGGGGACTTAGAGAGAAGTTCACCTGTCAAAACCCATGGGACTCGGAAACAGAGCCTCACAAAAGGAACCATAAAGAAAGTCGGATATCAAGAACGAGTTTAAAAGGCAGACAAGTATCAAATTCGTCCAAAGGCCAGAAGGGCCACGAAAAGCCATTAAAAGTTTCAAAACGTATTTACATGATGCAATGATAGTATCAAAGGTGCACAGGCGCACCGTCAAAGGAATATTTGTTTCCAACAAAAGCATCGAACGACCAAGGTATCACAATGGCATCTGTTTACTCGGCTCCCTGGATTGGGTCTATATCTTTTCCCTTGCCCTCCGGGTCTTGGTTCTGGGCTCGCTCAGCTTTCCCAGTATCATAGCCCGGATTCTCAGCGTCAGGACGGACATGCGTGCGGACAGCCGGCGTAGAGGTGGTTGGCTCCGATCCTATTTCGGCTTCCCTCTTTGCGGTTTCTTCCCTCTTCCTGGCTGCATCAGCATTCCATTTCTCCAAAATATCGAAGGGCAGGGGTGCATCCTCCTTCACAACTTTGTCTTTAGCATCGTACGAAGTCATAAACGTACGCAGGTCCATATTATTGGCCAGAGTGGTTGCCGAGTGACGCACCGCGGATTGTACGGCCTTGAAATCCTTGGGCCCAAACTTGGAGCCATCCGCTTTGAACTCTGGGAATCCGGCTGTTACCTTTGCCAGCTCAAGCTTAGGAAAGTAAGACTTAGCCAGCATAAAGGCCCGGGTCATACCAACCCGGCATGCCGAGCGTTTCCAGAGCTCGATCCACGCGGGCACAGTGGAGCACGCTTGGATAAGGTTTTCTTCTTCCGGATATGCCTCAGCTGGCCATTGCACGGCATCCAATATCCACTTGGTGCCGGCGCAGAAGGTTCGGAGCACAGTCTTCAAGGTCTTAGCTTTTCTGACGACATCTTCCTCTGGGGCCGCAAGATTAGAGCCTACAAGTTGGAATAGCAAAAGCCACATCAATAACTCCGAGTATCATGAATCAAGTAGTAAGCCGAGTTATGAAAGCAATCAGCAGCAAAAATCTTACTAAGTAAGATGCGATAAGTATCTGTAACTTGGTCCGACAACTTCTTCAGTGCGGTTTGAGCAGAGGTGTACCTTTTCTTGTATTTGGAAACATCTTTATTCAAGGTTTCCACCTCAGCCTCAAGGGCCTCTCTCAACTTTACCTCGGTAAGCAGAAGTTGTTCGGTCTTGAGTAAAATCTCATCAGACCGGGTGGCCTGGGCCTGTAAACATCAGTCGGATATCATGGTAAGCCGAGTATTGAAAAAAAAGTACCGAGTGTAACTTTGACAAGTTAGACTCGGAACTTGGGGACTAGAATGGATACTATGAGATAGCAAGTAACGTTACATGGTGCTCTACTGCCATACGCTCTAGCATACTGCTCTCTGAGGCCTTCATGGCAAGGAGAGCGCTCATCATTTGATCGAAGGTGTCGTTGCCCAAGTTGGAAGACCCGGGACCTTGGTAACTCGGAGAGGGAATTTTCTCCGTTGCAGGGGAAGGCACTCGAGCGGTCCGAGTATCGGAGTCTGGTGCCCCTCCTCCTGTGCCCAAGGCCGCAGCCTCTTCCTCCTCGCCTGCATGCGAGGCTATTGGGTACTCGGCTTCTTGGTCAGCCGGGTCTGTTGGTGGCACTTGTTGTTCTTCGCCGCCAGCTGCGGCCGTCATATCGTCAGTGGGGTTCTCGTTACCCGGGTCATCGGTCTCCATATTTTCTTGGTCACTGATAGTGACCGCGGCTCTATGGACAGTATAAGTAAGAAGTTAGCATGCAACTGGAAAAAAGTTATGGAAGGGTGATAGAACATCAGGAAAGGAACCTTACCCGGGATTCACCATGTAATCCGAGGGGAGCTCACTGCTGGACCCAGACGAAGCTGAAAGATATCAAGAAAGTAAGATGTGGAATTGCTCTACTGAGGGGTAATCTGGAAAAACTTTGATATTCAGGAAGGGTCAGATGAATACCAGCGCGTCGAGCTGGAGATGATGGAATACCCAGGTTAAGAACGCCTTCACCCGGAAAATTCCGAGTCATTCTACGCTTGGTCAGGGGCGGATCCTTCAGGTACGGCCAGTTGGATAAATCTTGGTTTAGCTTGCGCATGTTATCAAAGGAGAATGGTTTAGAAGTAAGGAAGCGGTATGGAACCTTGAAGACGACCCCTCGAGCTTTCCTCTTTGTTCCAGCCTTGATTGTCGGCTCAACTTCGTCTTCGTCCCTTGCTGTTTCCACCCTGCCTTCCGGTTCTTCTTCTTCTTCTCCCTTGTCTTCTGGTTCTGAAAGTTATCAGAGTATACAGTCGGAAAAATACAAAATGAACAACAGTGAGCTCGCAAAAATTGAGTGAGACTCGGAAGGTACCTTCTTCCGAGTTAACCACGTCCTCTTCCTCCTCTAGATTTTCGGAGTTAGGGGGAGTTTCGATCCTCCAAAAATTGTTATTAGCCTGAAATAAAAGCACGGGGACGAGAGTTAACAACTGTATCAGGAGGAAAAGCATGAAAATGAAGGCGTGAGAGCCGGATCTCTACCTCAGGTGCTGGGTTCTCGCGTGTAAAGGGTTCTAACCCGGCTATATTCCGGATTACCTCCAACTTCTCCGTCAAGAATCCCTTGATGGTCTTGTTGGTGGCACCGGCCGGGTAATCTTTAGATGAGTATCGAAGGGAATCTGTGGTGTGCCCCGAGTACTCGCACATTAATTTAGTGCAGATAGAGTTGGGTTGGATCCGGAAGTTGACCCAAGTCTTTACCAGGTTGAGCCCAAGGAGACCTTGGGTCGAGAGAACAGCTATCTTAGATAAGAGAGGTTGGATGGATTCCCTGTCCGAGTCAGGGGCGAGCTGCGGCTGAACGTAGCCGACGGCGGATTGGTTCCGGCGGTGCGCGCGTGGTCTCCGTGGTGGTGCTCCGTAAGCTCGAGCGCGGAAATGGAGGAAAGGAAAATGAAGGAGAAATGGACCGTTGGGGTTAGGTTAACCCCTAGGTGCCTATTTATAAGGTGTGGGTGGATAAACCTAGGCCAACGGGGAGAGCCGGAAATTTTGGAATAAAGGATATCCGCTGGATTTTCCGGGATATGCGTTAAAGTGCTAGACGGGATATCCGGACAAGATATGAAGGAAATTTTCCCGTAATACTTGGATCGGTTAATCAAGTGGAGTAAGTCGGATCTTCGGCATCAGTATCAGGGAACTGGCCCGGAAAAAGTAAAGAAGAACCTAGAGAAAGCCGGGTTACTATATGGCCACCTTGGAGTTAGGCCTAGCTATTTATCAAAGCACCTTAACCCGGCCTCTATGGACTTGTACGTTTGATATTTTTGCAGGGAATAGCGAGCGCTTCAAGGAGGATCCCGTGAAGCCCAAGCTATTCTGGGGACTACTGATGGAGGGATGATAACCCGATAGCCCAACGCCAAGGTGTAACTCGGCCCAAAGGATGCTACACAAGACCCGGCTAGGGATAAAGGAGCTTCTAGAAGGCCCAAGATCGTAGGCCTGGTAACCCGGATTGTGGGTTCCGGTAAGGAAGTTTAGGGTTTTGTAAGCAGTGTCCGGGTAGGATTCAGAGTACGCCTTGGAGAGAAGGCCAAGGGTCCGGATGCTTTATAAGCCGGCCCCTAGGTTGGGTTTAGAGAGATCCAAGAGTTAGAGCAAGATCGCTAGGTATCGAGTATCCAGTGTAATACGAGAGTTGAGTTAATATATCTAAATCGGAGACTCGGCGACTTGATTGCCGGCTACCAGATCGCATATCATCATGTTTTTCCCTGAGCTAAACCCTCTCCCAAACACCAGAGTCGATTTGCCCCAAGACAAGTTACCCCTGGTAACGTCTGCCGTGATTATCCCACGACACATACCACTCGATAAATGTGTGTTTTTGTTGACAATTCTTGGTGGAAATTGCTCCCTAGGGTACCCTATGCATGCTAGTTACAATAGTTTAGATTCTCTTGTCACCGATCTAGTTTTGAAATCTAGATTAGGATCAATTTTGTGTTGTTTTCGCAGTACCGGAATATACGGTCTAGGTTTGAACCAGAATATCCGGGTGCACCGGAATATCCGGTTCAGTTCTGTACCGGAATATCCGGCTGATTGCAGTACCGTTTGAGAATAGCCCAAGTTTGATCCTTGCTAGAATTCTTATTAGATTAATTCTTGGAATCTTTTCTATTTTTTTATGTATGTTTCATCCATTGCTTGACATATGTGCACTCATCCCCATTGCTTTCTCTCTATTGTATCGTTCACAGGTGGCTCTCGTGTTGAGAAGATGAGTACCCGCAAGCTCCCCTCGTACAAGGAGACTAGCGATGAGGATCCCGGTGATTCTCATCGACCCTGGAAGGCTATTCACAAGAAGTTTGTCACCACAAATCCCAGGAAGAAGAAAGATGCTTGTCCCAACTATAGGACCGATATTAGTGTTCCGGATTACACTGTGATGAGGCAGAAGGATTGGTACCTCACTCCACGGGACGGTTCTTGTGATGATGCTCGTTTCTGGTGTCTTGAGCAATCTTACATCTATGCAGACATCTACTGTGACTTCAGGTTCCCTATCCGTGAGATGCACCCATTCGAGTTTCATGTGATGAAGGACAAGGAAGAGTTTGCAGATGCAACCAATATTGTTGAGAGATTCGGTCTTGTGAAGCTGATGGAGACCCAGTGCCCGTACAACACGGAGCTCCTCACTCAGTTCATGTCCACTGCGGCGTTCAGCTCTGACTCTGTTTGCATCCTTAAGTGGATGACCCATACTACTCCATGTGAGATTCCTTTTCACAGACTGGCTCGTCTACTTGGATACCGTTACAGCACTCACCCTCCTATTGGTCACCCTGTGCATGATGTGGAGAGACCTCGGAGGGAGAGGTACATGGAAGAGTTATATGCTCCAGGATTTACTATTGGGAAGCTGGAGGGACTTCTTCCTCTCTATGATCAGCTTGTACGTATCTTCAGGTCTTTCTTGATGCCGAGTGGAGGTAACAATGATGCTCTCACCAATCCTTTGTGCAATCTTCTTATGTTGGCAAAGCAGTGCATTGAGGATCAGGATCCTTCAACCTCCTATATTGTGGATGTCATGGACATTATCTATCATGAATTTTACAATGCTATGATTGGTGGGAACACCATTCCCTATGGTCCTTATATCATGATGCTGATCAAGGATGTGATGAAGAGGGATTTCTTTGAGTTACCCATGGTGCCTCACAAGGTCAACAAGTTGTACATCAAGAGGAAGAAGGTCGTACCTGCTGCTCCTGTTCCTCCATTTGAGGGTGGTACCTCTATGGGGGGTGTGGCCTCTTCTAGTGCTCAGCCTGCTTCCACCACTCTACGCAATGTCAGGAAGCTCTCCTGGTTTCAGCACAATGTTTTGTGCATGAAGGTGGACATTCTTCAGGAGCAGTACATGACCTACTTCAGGGACACTGCTATGTCCAGTACCCAGAGTCAGATTCTTCACCACGTGAGTGGTACTACTGGTGATCTGCTTGATCCTCTTGTTCCTCAGTCTTACACACAGTGGTCTGCTGGTGATCGCACTCCTTGGGAGCGCATTGAGGAGGCTCTATGTACCACTTCTGCTTCTTCCAGGGCTCCTGCTGCTGATGAGGATGATGAGGAGACTGATGATGATCTGGAGAACGAGGCGTAGGGTGCTTCTAACGCTTCTACAGGAGAGTCGTCTGATTATTCGGATGCTTAGACCTTTGTTGGAACGTTAGCATAGTTATTTCTCTCCTTTTTGGTGTCTCGATGCTAAAGGGGGAGAAGTAGCTCCTAGATTACGGGATTTTCATGGGTTCGGGCACAAGCATATGCTCTTACCATTTCGTGAGAGCTTGTGTCCATTTAGTCTTACTTTCATAAACTTTGTTCGTTTTATTGTCTCGTTTAAAACTCTGTGATATTGTGTTGTGAGACTACGTCATTGGTTATCATGGATTATCTATATGTTAGTGGTTATCTGGATTATCTATCTTATGTTGAGGATATTATCTATTGTTGGGCTTGGATGTTCTTGTTATCATCTCTATGCACAAGGTATATATTTCTCACTTATTCTCAACATATTTGTGATATTGTTACTTTGGCATGTTTGCTACTTGTTGGAAATTTCTCTCCGTATATTATTGCACCTTTTGCATTTGAGGCAAACAAAAGATGTGCATATAGATAGGGGAGACATTTCCATTTTGTTTCGAACATGTTCTCGTCAAGGTTCTATTGCAAATCTTAGTATTGTCATCTAACACCAAAAAGGGGGAGACTGAAAGTGCATTTCGTTTTTTCCGGTGTATTGTGTGTTTGTTAACAATACTAAGTACATTATTTATCGAGGTGTTTAGTGTGCAGGTGTTATACTTAACATCGGCATCGGTCACCGAAAAGATCGGTGAAGATAGGCCTATGAGATTTGGGACACAAGTCAACCGGATTATTCTAATCGGATTATTCGGGGCAACCGGATATTCCGGTTAGGATAGTTTTTGTCCATTTTTGGGACAGAGATGAGCCGGATATTTGGTACCGGATTATTCATCTCAGACCGGATATTCCGGTTATGGAGATTTTGCTCGAAAACGGCTAAGGACTGGAGATAAAACTGACACAGACGAACCAGATTATTGGTACCAGATTATTCCGGAGGAGCCGGAATACCGCTGTACAGCTTCCTGCTGATGCATGTAAAATGCATAGATGAATTTTGCATATTTTCACATGGTTTTCTATTACATATTGCATCATATAAGGGTATAATTCAATGTTTTATAGTATTTTGGGGTTAAATTACAAAGTCCCCAACTTTTATGGAATTAACCCTGCCTGTCAGAAACCCCGTTTTCTATATTTTTGACGTTTCAGGGGGCAAACTTCCGCGAAATCGCCTGAAAATCTGCGGGGGTCATTTTCTTGGAAGGAGAAGACTTGCGGGCGAAGGATCCACGAGAATTGGGCAATGAGGCCCAAAAGAGGACCCTCCACGCGGCCAGATTCCTTGGCCGCGTGAGAGGCCCCCTTTTGGCCCCTGTGGCCCCAATTCCTTCCATCTTTGACTTACCGACTCCGTCTTGACCTAAAACCGACTATAAAAAGGGTCCCCCGTACCCTTACGGAGAAGAGCGCCGCCGAAACACCGAAACAGAGACCAGAAGTTCCAGATTGGAGGGGGAAAACTCCGGCGGGGCGCCGCCGGTGTGATCTCCTACCCCTCCAACGTCATCTCCATCGACATCTCTATGAAGAGGGAGTAGTCCACCCCAGGGCTATGGGTTTGTGGAAGTAGCACTTTTATCTCTCTCTCTATGTGCTTCACTAATTAGATCCGTATGAGCTGCCTCACATGATTACGGGCACCGTTGTAATTCCTATGTGGTGGATCTTTTCTATGAGTTATTGAATCTGAGATTGCAATTGTTTCTCTTGAGTTATTTGAGTAGATGTATATTATGTACCCCGTTCTTATTTGCTAGCTTTTATCAATCTAGTTCTTGAGAGCGTGTTTGGGGTGATGGGTGCATTAGTTGGAGTAACGGGGGGTGGCTAGCGTTGTGAAAGTGACAGAAGTTCAGCGATCCACTTAGGTTTTGTTAAACCTTTCTTAGTTACCTCACTACGGATAAAAAGGAGTACCTTGTTACCGGGGATTTGAATTGACACTAATCAATCTCCATGACTATATCTAGCAAGTTCTTACTTCAACTTCATGTCACATTGCTTAAAGCTATACTCTGGTTTTTCCTTAATTATCGAGGTGTTATGATTTATTTCGCATCTTGGTGGAGTATAAGAGGGATCAATATGACCGTAGAGATCTCTATGCTAGGACGTGATGCCCATATGAAAGTACTCAATGTTAAACATGTTATTGTAATCTCACATGTAATTCTTTATGTCCACCGTCTACCACTTTATTTGAGAGAATGCAAGTGTGAAACCATGAACCCCGGTCCTATTTTAATTATAAGAAAACACTCTAGTTACTTTGCTGCAATTTACTTTACTTGCACTTTACTTTACTTGCATCTCCAATTCGAATTTACATTATCTCCATCACCACTTGCATCATAAAAATACAAAAACAATCCATTGCATATTTATTTTCTCATTTCCATTTAGTCGTAGATTTAATTATTGCACATTTACTTCCAGTTTTGCATTGCAATTTAGAAGTCTCACACCTTGTGCTTGACAACCACTTGGTGAGGTTGAGGGCACAAAATTCTCTACTTGTTTGCAGGATCCTGGAGGAAGCTTGGAAGACAACTGCTGAAATACTGGTTCCCCAAGAGTTCGATATAAACCCTCGAGTCATCCTCGTGGGGAAGAAGGCTTGCCACTAGCTACACACTCTGCACTTGGAGTCTCAACCTAGACATCAAGCGTTTTTCTGGCGCCGTTGCCGGGGAGCCATAGGTGAAGGAGTTGTCCAAGGGATCTCACAAGAAGTCTTCATCACTAACAAGGTGTGCAAACACCTAAGCTTGGGGGGTTGCACCTATGTGAGTACCGTCCTTTCTATCTCCACCTTCTTTCAAGTAGATTGTTTTGTTTCTTGTCTTGTTTTTGTTTTTGTTTTGTTTTTGTTTTGTCTTGCATATTTTATTTTAGTTTGCATTTTAGTTTTGCATTTAGTTATCTAGTTTATTTTAGTATTTCGAATTTGCCTAGTTACTTTACTTTTCAGTTTTGCTTAAAAAATTAAAAACTACATAAAAACTGTTAAAATGGGTGATAGAACTAAATTAAGTGACTACACAAATACACCCAACGACCAATTCATTGCTAGGCCAATTACTACACCTGAAATACAAGCTGAAAGCTATGAAGTAAGTCCTAGTTTATTGAATTTAATTACTAGAGAGCAATTTGGTGGTAGTGCTATGGAGCATGCCTCTATGCATCTTCATGATTTCATGGAAATATGTGATATGCAAAAATTTAAAAATGTGGAAAGTAGTGTTTTAAAACTGAAATTATTTCCTTTTTCACTTAGAGGAAAGGCTAAAGAATGGTTACTTTCACTACGTACAGCTAGTATAAAGTCTTGGGATGATTTAAAAGAAGCTTTCATTAAGAAATATTATCCTCCCGTTAAATTTTTGCAAAATAGGAATAATATCCTCTCATTTAGGCAAAATTATAATGAACATGTAGCCATGGCATGGGATAGAATTAAATTAATGATTAGAACATGCCCATCACATGGAGTAAATGAATGGACCATACTACACTCTTTTTATAATGGTCTAAACTACATGTCTAGAAATATACTTGATTCTGCTGCTGGAGGTGCCTTTATGAGTAAAACTGTAGGTGAGACTAAGAGCATATTAGAAAGCATATTGCAAAATTATAGTCAATGGAATACTGAAAGAGCACCCAATCCCACTAATAAAATAAACTCAATTGAAGAAACCAATGATTTGTCTTCTAAAATGGACACTATTCTTGCTTTTATTAATAAACAAAATATGGAGAATGTGCCTTTGCAGGAGCTAGTTGATAGTAATTATGAAAGTGTGGATGTTAATTTTGTTAGGAATTATGGTAGCAATGGTTTTGGTAATGCTTACAATTCATATAGTAAACCTCCTTATGTGCGAAATAAACCTTTTGTTCCATATCCTAATACTAATGAAAATAAGTGGAAGCCTTCTAGTGAAATTTCTGAATCTAATAAATTGCTTATGGAACAAGTTGCTAGTCACAATGCTATGATACATGAGTTAAATAAGCCTATTGCATCCATTAGTAGTGATATTAAAGGATTGCAACTTCAATCTTCGAATTTAGATAAAGCATTGTCAAAATTAGCTATAATCAAGCAACTCTATTAAGCATGTCAACAGGAAAGCCACAAGCACAACCTAGTGTAGGAATGAATTCTATTACTATTGCTGCTCCTATTATTGAAAATATTGATCATATTGTTGAGAATACAAGTGAGCATTTCCCTACTAGCTTAGAAGAAACTTTGAATGAAATAGTGAAGTACCCTGAATATTTACTTCCATATATGTCTTATCTTGCTAGCAAATATGAAATTAGTCCTCATGAATCAAGCATGCTAGCTAAATTAGAGAGTAAAGTAGAGGAAATTATGATGCTTACTGAAATTAAGGATCCATTGCTTGATTTAGAAAAAAGTAGCTTGCAAGAACTTATTGCTACTCTACAAAAATTTGCTAGTGATCCCGCTATAAATGTTAATCAACCTGGCTTTGGATCTTATATTGCTAATCATGTCTTGCAAGAAAAAATTGCTAGGTACAAGAATGAGGCCATGATACCTCCTAAGCTTGGGGATGCATGGATCCCCAAGGTGCTAGTTTCAATTGGAAAAGAAATTCAGAATGCTATGTTAGATCTAGGTTCTAGTGTATCGGTACTCTCTAAAGAATTATATGAATTGCTAGAACTAGAAAATTTAGGAAAGTGATCAAGTGAATTTGTCCTTGCTGATAACTCTACTAAACATGCTATAGGACACGTAGAATATGTTATGATTGAATTGCACATGACTTTTGTACCCGTTGATTTCATTATTATGGATATGGGGGATAAATCCCCTAGTCCTATTATTTTGGGTAGACCTTTTCTTCGTACTACAGGTGCAATCATAGACTCCAAGGAAGGGAATGTCAAGTTTCAGTTCCCTCACAAGAAAAGCATGGAGCACTTCCCAAGGAACAAGCTCCCTCATGAGCTTTATCCCTCTTGATTATCAAGTAAGTAAAGCCTAGCTATATCGCTATAAAGAAAGCGCTTTACGGGAGGCAACCCGGTTGTTTTTGTTTGGATTTTCCTAGTGTCCTCTTGCTGTCTCAAGAGATTAGTTTTTTTTTCTTAATTCTGGAGTTTTCAATAAAGAGTCAAGTCAAACCCATTTGGACTTATAAGTTGCTATACTAGTGCATGAAATTTCTGTTTCAGCACGAGTCTGCTCACCGTATGATTTTACGTTTTATTATTGGTATGTCGGATTGAGCTAATTTTTTAGTATGTTCTGCAACTTTTTGTCCTCTGTAAGCACAAAAATTGGCTTAATTTTTTGACGAGTCTAGCTTAGGGAAAAACGTTCGTTTTGTTGCTGCTGCTTTTCTGGACAGATCCTGCCTTCTTTTGCTTTATGCACTCTTTGGGCTTGGGAATCGAATTTCCATGATTCTTTCAAGCAAGAGAGTGAACATACAACATAATGAACCTTATTGTCTATCTACTGGAGCATTTTATTTGGAATTTTCTTTGGGACCAAACCGGGTTTGCTAACCAGGTGGATATTTTGATTTCCCTGACAAACTTGGCGGCTAGTAGTCTGTTCACCTCTTCTCCGAGTGCTTTCTCCTTTGGCCCGGAAAAGCGTTGGGTGGTTTGTTTGACTGGCTTGGCGTCTTTAAACACTTCGATTGAGTTCTCAGCGAACTCACTGGGTATCCCTGGCATATCTGAGGGCTGCCAGGAGAAAATCTCCCACTACTCACGGAGGAGTTCGATGAGCGCGCCTTCCTATGTGGAGATGGGGTGGTGGACACGATAGCCGTTTTTGCGGATTCCGTCGGGTGCACTTGATGCTTTCGAGTGTCGCTGCGTGGGATGAACTCGAGTTCCGGGGCGTTCTTTTTGGTGAGTGGCATCATGGAGTTATCCGTGGTTTTTGCCAACTCTTCCAGCTCCTCTTGCATCTCGAAAGATTTTGCGATCTCGTTGAACTCGGTGTCGCACTTGTCGGACTTTTGGAAGTCGCCGTTTATGGTTATTGTGCCATATTCCCCTGAGAGTTTGAGCTTGAGGTAGGCGTAATGGGTACTACCATGAATCTCGCGAACAATGTTCGGCCGAGTATGGCGTGGTACTGTGATGGCCAGTCGAATACCTCGAAATCGAGGAATTCTCTCCTGTAGTTTCTCGGGTCTCCGAGTACTACCTCCAGGTTGATTGTTCTGAGTGGTCGGACTGCTTTCCCTGGTAATATCCCGTGGAAGGATGTTTCTGATTCTGCGAGTCCGTGCAGGTTCTTATTCATATTGCGGTGTGTGTCCGCGTATATGATGTTGATTCCGCTGCCACCATCCATGAACACTCGGGCTAGGTCATAGTTGCCTATTTGCGCCTGGATGACGAGCGCTGCGTGTCCAGGTCGATACACCCATGGAGAGTGGTCCTCTTTGGAGAAGGTTATCGACTGCTCTGACATCTTCAGGTATTCAGTTGCGGATGGTAGAGCCAATACTGCCATGTTAACTTGGTGTGTGTTTGTCTTCTGGACTCTCCGAGACGGGCAGACCTTCTGTATCATATCCAGGAGCCCCTGTGGGTTCGGGTACCCATTGGCCCCCTGGTTTGCGGCGGGTGGCATTGGTAGCACGGCTAGCGCCATGTTCTTGTGTCCTGGTGGAGGCAGGGTGGCGGTTGGTACCCGTTAGCTCCTCCTGGGAGTTGCGGGTATCCCTCGTTAACGGCGGCCCTGTGCTTTTTCGTGTATGCCTCGTGGATGTCCTGGAACTTTTGGCGGTCTTTGAGGAGATGAGTGGCCTTGGTTTTTCCCGCGCGCTTATCTGTGAATAGATATAGCGAGCAGTATCCGTCAAGGTCTTCCTCGGGAGTTTTATCGTCTGGCTTCGGTTTCCAGTCGCGATTTCCGCGGGATCCGCCGTCGCGATTTCTTGTGAAATCCGCTGCCACCAGTTCCGATTGGTCGTCCTGGTTGTAGTGTTTCCTCTTCCTCCTTAAGTGGTCGCCGTTGCGATCCTCATCGGGTGCGGGTGAAGATGCTTTTTCGTTGCGCAGGGACTCTTCGTCATTTGCCCATCTGTCCGCTATTGCCATTGGCTCTCCGATTGTTTTGGGCGCATCTCGTCCCAGCTCCTTTCGGAAGGCGGTAGGTCACGCGCCTTTGGTGAAAGCTTCGAATTCGACCTCTTCCGACATATTTCCCGTCGTGTTCACCTCTGGATATACTCGCGGGTGAGTCGCCGCTCTTATGCTTGCAGGCCCGCAGTTCCTCGATAGATGCTGGCCGCTTATACGTCGCCTGGAAGTTCTTCCGGAAGTCGCGGGTGAGATCGTCCCAAGATCCATAGTGTGCGCGCGGTCTTCCTTCGAGCTAGCTGCGGGCAGCGCCTACGAGGTGTAGGTTTAGGTATTGCATGGCCGTTGTCTTGTTCCCACGTTGGCATTTTACTGCGGTGAGGTAATATGACAGCCATGACTTGGGCTCTTGCGAGCCGTCGTACTTCAGGGCCTCCGTTGTAATCTTGAGTATCTTGGCCATCGGCGCGTCGCGGATGTTGCGGGTGAAGCACATCGCGCCCCAGGCTTCCTCGTCAGAGGAGGTGGACAGCGATCGTGCGCGGTTCGTGTGAGCTCGGGCCTTGTCGACCTTGCTTTGCGCGATGTCTCCATGCGCGTTGTATTCAGGCTAGTCGCGATTGTCCTCCTGCCGAGGTTCCCTGCTGCGGTGTCGCAACCGGCTTCCATGGTGCCGTGGGCTATTGTCGCGATCTTGCGGGCTGTCGTCATCGCTACGCGGGCTGTCTCCGCGGCGCCGGGCTTCCTTTCCTCGGGGGCGACGAGGTGACCCCTTGTCTCCCATTTTGGGCGACGTACTCTCGCGTCTGCGAGATGTTTTGTCTACCCGAGGAGTTTTGTCAGCTTTTGGAGTTGTCGCGTGCCTGCGGTTCTGGGCAGCGATTCTGGTGGCTGCCATGCCTAGCCCCTTCTGGACTTGTCGATGTTGCTCCGCGCAGGGGTCGTTTTCGGGTGGCTGGTTCGCTTGTAAGTACGTGGTGGATGCCAGGAGCGCCGCGGCGGGGTTCGTCGGGTGTACATTGCCCTCCTCATCGACATGCATAAGGGATGCCTCGAGGGACTTGCTGATTCCACTGAGGGATTCGTGGTCCAAGCCAGCAGTCTTCGAGACATATTTCTTCTTCGGGGGTTGGTTCCCCGTCGATTGAATCCTAGAGAGCGATGCGCGTCGCGCACTCGAGGCTTCCGCTGCTTGCCTCCGCTTCTCCAAATCCTGGATGGCTTCTTGCAGTTGTCGGCCAGCTCGCAGCAGGTGGAATTGGTACGCCGTCAGTTCCTCTTGAGTGGACGTGGGCGGTATCAATTGGCCCGAGTTTACTGCCCCTTTTCCTGTGAGACATGGGGCTCGCGAGACTTTGATGCATTCTTGCGCTTCCTTGCTTCCTCGCGTTTCCTCAGGTATCTCACCTGAATCTGCCATGCAGACCTGAGCAAGATATGGCGTGTGGGTCCTAGGCGTAGACTAGCGGTTCCCGCAGAACATGGAGGGCTCCTCTACTGCGATCGTGTGGAGTTCGCGTGTGTTGCGGCGGATGGAGCTACCACTGGGCGCTAGGTCGCGACCAGTGTTGTTAGATGGCGACTCGAGGGTCGTCGGGCTTGAGACAGACTCGGAGTCTGATTCGCCGATTTCGATCTGTTCGGGGAAGCACAGGATCCTCGCCTTGTTGGCGTGGAAGTGGAATCTGCCGAACGTCAAGATGACGCTCTTTTCGAGCCCGCTGAACGCCGGACGCGATTCCGACGAGTGGGGCGCGTAGACGAGCGACCCGAAGCGGATCAGCTTCGTCGGAGTCGACGTTCCAGGGCTCCAGCTGAAGGTTGGCGATGACGAGGCCGAAGATGCCGTGGATCCAGCGCCTTTCGTTCCCACAGACGGCGCCAATTGCCGATTAGTCATCTCGACAATTCCCTCGGATGATCCGGTAGGGTTTCGATTAAGAGAACGAATAGGCGCTGGTGACAATCGTCGGCTAACAGGGGCACGATTTACCCTGGTTCGGGGCCCTCGTAGAAGTAAAACCCTTACTCCTGCTCTTGCGATCTGTATTACGAGTAGATCGGTTACAATGGTGGATGCTCAAGTCGAGAGATTGATCTCGAGCTCAAGGCTATGGTGGTGAAAAGTAGATTGGGTCCCCTCCCTCGGTGGTTCTCCTAGCCTTTTATAGGTGGCTCGGTCTCAAACCGTGTCTGATGGGGTTACAAACCCTAGTTCTAGGTCGGTAGGAGTTTTCCTTCTTGGCCCGCATGTCTTGCCGGTGAGCTTCTGCTGGGCCTTCTAGAACAGCGGGGTAGTACCTTGCTTTGGGCCTAGGTTTTGGGCCTTGTACCGGGTAGACTCACCCGATAGGTCTAGGAATCATCTCCTCGTCATGCGCGCTCTCTCGTCCGCGCCATGTCCGCGGCTGCTCAAATCCCGACCAAATTTGGGCCGGTTCTGAACAGACCCAGACAAAAAACGGACCCAACCGCGAGATAAGCAACCTCGTAGGGACTGTTTTTTGGTGGGACCGCTCAAAACGGGGCTATCCGTGCCAAGTAGGCAGCCTCGTAGGATATGTCCTTACGATATGGGCAGGATGCCATAAGGCCCGGTAAAATATCGGGTCGATTCTATTCTACAAAAAAAAAAATCATACTCCCTCCGATTCACTTTAAGTATCGGAGAGAAAACAAACTAGGCACGTACAAATCTTAATGAAGGTCGCGACAATTATTTGGGGTCGGAGGTAGTATGTCATTCCATAAGGCCGTACAGTTCTACCTCGTCCATCACAGCTCCATATTATGGTGCCTGTTGCACGTTGCTTCCAACGATTAGCTCGTACTACTCTCCTAGTACTTACATGAGTGGATGCATCATGCATGTATGACTAACTAAATCAGTGCAGGCACGTACGATATTTTTTTCCCCGCGGTGAATGCAGGTACCAGTATGAGTGGTGCACATGCTTTTTGCCCTTGGATTTTGGCCAACGAAACCACGCCTACTTCACTTTCTACTCCAAATATATACGCGATTTTGGCCAACGAAATCGCCGCCCCTCTCGCAAACTGTCTCTTGAGTAGTAGTGTGCATTCATGGCGTCGTCGCCTCTCTTGGCCCTTTTGGCTTTCTCCCTTGTCTTCCTCTCCTTGGAAGCTGTCGACCCTCAAAATGCCTTCAACACCCTGTTTTACAGTAATAGTGCCGAAACCTACATGCACATCAATGGCTATATGGCTTCGCCATTGATGACCCACCCGCATCCGCAGATAGTAGAAGGGCGTAGGTTCCTTGCTTACCAGAGGCCGACCTTCTACGGACCACCGGATAGGTGGGTCTTCTTTAACATGTACTGTGTAAAGCCTGGTAGCCAAGCCACCGTCGCCTTTGCCCAGGATGATATCTACTCAGCCCATTTCAAAAACAGAAGCAACCATTGGCAGTCATTAGAAGGCTACACGCCCATCACACCTGATTCCCACATACTTCCTTTTGGCGGAAAATACTCTGACATGCTCCCCAAGTTTCCTAATGGCACCGACAGGTCGTGGAGGCACATCCACGACCAGGTTCTATTGGGAAAAGAGTCATTAAACGAGGCTTGTGAGATTATGTCCGATTACAACCCCGGCACGACGCCCGTACAAGATATCAAAAAGGCATACGCGAGAGTGACGGTGATGCTCGCGGAGGGCCAGCGTTTCCTGCCGCTCAACAACGACCTCGTAACAAAGTGGGAGGGCCCGCCCTTTTACATGTCCCAGACTTTGACACACAAGATGGTCAGGTGGGGCAAAGCGTCCAGGCTCGTGCAGCTTCACGCCGAGGGCAAGCCAGTGCCTAATTCGCTCATCAAGGAGTTGCGCAGTGCCCACATACGTAGTGTTCAGGATGCCGTACAGGCGCTTAATTACATGAAGAGGGTGCCTTCCGAGCTACTGTAGATCGATTGTACGTACTAGGAAACTATATTTGTTAAATGTTTTCTCTTACTATCCCCAACTATGACACTGTAGTTTGGATTAACGTGATCAGTATTGTAATTTGGAGTATTACTCCGTATTATTATTATCGCTTGATCCCCCCTTAAAAAAATCAAAATCTATTCCTCCACCTTCTGCGTGCGCGCATGTCTGCCTGCCGTGTCAGATGCGGTGCCGGTGGGTGGCTTCTCTGGCGTGACCACGCGCACTGCGGCGGCCGGCGGGGCAGGGTCGGCTTCCTGATTCCCGAGGCCACAGCCGAGACGGAGACACCCTGCGCCCTCGGACACGGCCATCTGCAGCCTCCGCCGAGACGGCTACACCCTGCGCACGGCCATCTTCCGCCGCCGGCACCGGAATTGGCTCATCCACATCTGTGCCGGAGCGCTGCCACTGAGGACCTGCCGACGAAGCTCTCCATCACTACACCCTCACCGCTTCAATAACCACCGGAGAGGCCCAAGAACTACAACTCCGGCGAGGCTTGCCCGGAAGGGATGGGAGCGGTGGTTCTGCAGGCGTGGCATGCCACCGGCGAGGCTTGCCCGGAAGGGATGGTGGCGCTGCAGCGGACCACGGAGAACGATCTGCTCAGGGCCAGCTCCCCCAGGAGGCACGGCAGGAAGGCGGCACGCCCGAGTACTCGCCGTGATTCCACCGCCAGCTGGCATGAGGTTGGTTATTTGCCGCTGATGGATAAAGTAACTAATTGCTTATGGAAAATAAAATGACTAATTGCTCACAGCGGCATGCACGCCTAGTTCTTTTCCTGTAAAATATGATTTTTATTTTCTATGGCTAGGTGTACAATTATCACTAATCTAACACCTATGATGACATCCACTCTACTGAAATCCAATGAATTGCCTCAAGAAACAGAAAAGGACAGCATCAATGGAGCAAACCACTATTATGGAAGCAAATAAAGAAGATAAATTTACCACTGATCTACTAGTAATATTTACTACCTAAGTGACACCTAGAAAAGCTACAAAAGAGAAGCATGTACCCAGGAAAAATATGAAACAGCAATTAGACAATTACTACTTGTACCAGTCTAGAAGCTTCAGTACGGAAAAATCCAGATCACAAAATTTAACTTCTCTACTAGGATTGCATTTGCTCCTGGCTGTAGGCCAACTTTTTTTAGATGTAGTGAGACAGCTTGTAGTTTAGATCTCGGCTGCTTGACTAGCGACTTTGTCAAAGTGCCACTAATTCAACCGGGGGCACTTTGCCAAAGTGCCGCTAATTCAACTAGTGGCACTTTGAGAAAATTATCCAAAATCATATATTACACAAAATTCTCAATGTGACAAATGATTTGGAATCACATATTTCACATCTTTATATCATAATTTACAACCATGTTTTATAGCACGTACAAGAAACTATTACAATAACACCAATGTTAAAATCAAATAAGCACATGGTCCACTCTAAAATTGTTCAGGTATGCACATGGTCCACTCCAAGAAAATAAGAAGCCCCTATGTCGGGAAAGAGTCCCAGTGCCGTTTCTGGCATTGCAAAACCCTGCTTAAATATTCAACATAGATTAACATAACATTTTTTTACATGCAAACGTGCTGGTTATCCATAAAGTGCACGAAGAAAAATATCATATACTCCTAAGTATCAAACCAGTACTAGCATAGACAGATCCCACATAAATGGCAAGTTAATTACATGATTACTGACCTAGCTGTCAGACCTGAGAATCAAATTCTGACCCAAAATATCCATAGGTGTGTGAAATGGTTGGCTAACAAAAGTACGCGCAATGGGAAGCATTTCATCATGAATTAGCTTAAGTACTTACTGTGGGCCAACATGTAATACAATCTCTGTAATTTAATGTCTGACATGTAGGCATTGTGGTTCTATACCAGCACAAGTAGACAGTACAGCATATGAGTGTGCATGAATATAGTACCATCATAACAAAAAAAATGAGAGTAAACTCAAATAAGATAATATGCCATCATTACACAGTTAAAAACTAGACAGCGTGTGTGAGAACCCTAAACGAGCAGATCTTAAGCTGCCATGTGACATTTTGACATACTTGTGCACCAAACTATAGCCCCAATTAAAATATGTAACTACATAAGCAACAAGCGAACCAAAAGTCCATAAGTCCATTCGAGTTTGATCAATAGAATATACCGTGTTCCCTCTGGCAACCCGAAACCAAACACCAGCAATTCCACCCATGACAATTCCAGTAAGCAGAGAAACCTACATTTGAATGCTGTAGCGGTTAGCAGTGACAAGAATATTTACATGGGGAATAAATTCCAAAGGATGCAGCTCACATGTGGTCTGCTATAAGTTGCGATGATATAGTTTAACAAAAATTCAATACGAAGCACCGTATTTCCAGCTATCTGATTTCAGAGAACATACAGTAAAATAATCAAATGTCTGGAGTAACGATATATATACATGCTAAAAGGTTAATTGTTTTAATTTCTGAATTGGACAAATAAAGGTGACAGATGTTAAAGCAAAAATACTTAAGAGGAATCAGCTTTAGATACTTGGATATCACTGACGCAGGCTTAAGCATAAAGTACCATTATTTATAGCATGCGCAACTTCAGCAACATCACCTCCAGCACAAAATGCTCTTCCATTCCCCAAAAAGGTGAAGATTAAATTCCATGAAAACATAGATAAGAAAAAACTATATTAGTCTCAGATATCTAACATAAGGATAGCAGGAAAAAAATGAGCACAAACACCAATAGCAACATCAAAATAAAGAGCACCCCAAGTACTGAATGCGAAACTGTTACAAGAAGCCAATAATTCATACTTCATATCAGCAAGGAGCACAAATGGAAATATGAGCGTAAGGTGCAGTAACAAACATCAAGAGCACCCTAATTTTTACTAGAGATCTCACGATTCAAATCAGCAAGGAGCAGTGGACAGCTCTACACACAGGTTGTGATGCCCTGTGATATGACAACTTGTCAAAGACACTTCGCATTTTTTTTGAAAATCGTTAAAAAGATACATCACAGGGTTGTAGGTTTAGTTAGCACTAACACTGGCAAGGAGTGCTCCAAGGCAAACTAAGGACAGCAATTTGTTACTTACTGCTTGATTTTGGGCACAATGATTGGGAAACTGAAGTTCACTACTAATCTGCTAATTATTGCTTTGTTACTGAGTAATTTATATTTCTAGCTACATGTTAATAGGCAGCCCACAAATATGTAGGGAACCACAAATAAGTATCTTCATGGCTTTTACTTCGAGCTCCAGTTGCCATGAAGACAAAGTACAGTAGACCGTTTTGATATTTGTGCATATCAAAATATAAACAGTTTAAGGTGCACTTGCTTAATGAACTTTGAAGAGATTAACAAAAGAACAGGTACAAGTTATGGACATGGCTATCTCATTTTGTGGTCTTTGTGTCTTTCATTACTCTTTTAAGGCACAAGCAGGATATAAGGCTTGTGCCAGTATATGTACTGAGAAAATCTAGCGCATCTAATTCTTTTCTCAACACCTTGTACACAAGCAGGATATAAGACGTGCACAAGCAGGATATAATGTGTACACAAGCAGGATATAAGGCTTGTGCCTGGATATAAGGACGTAACCTTGCAGGTCTCAAGGTTATTCCCAGGTTGCTTTTAAGTTAGGCTGACTAACATCATGTTTGGTTCTCTGCCCACACGGCCCTAGCCTTTTGCTGGTACTTAAGGTGGCATGCCAAGTTCCAACGCCAGCAAGAGCGAGCAATACTCTTGCTTTTAAGTTAGGCTACACGATGGAGAGTTGGGTTTGCACAAGGAAATCAACCATGCCAAAATGAATCCAGCATTGTAAGTCGTCATTGACTATCGCAAAGACATGCTTTCCTTAGTGGTCATTGATTCAACTTACAATGGTAAGAGGATTTAATTGGTGACTAACATCATGTTTGGTTCTCTGCCCACACTGCCCTAGCCTTTTGCTGGTACTTAAGGTGGCATGCCAGGTTCCCACGCCAGCGAGAGCGAGCAATACTCTTGCTTTTAAGTTAGGCTACACGATGGAGAGTTGGGTTTGCACAAGGAAATCAACCATGCCAAAATGAATCCAGCATTGTAAGTCGTCATTGACTATTGGCCTATTGCAAAGACATGCTTTCCCTAGTGGTCATTGATTCAACTTAACAATGGTAAGAGGATTTAATTGAAACAAAATCCAAGAAGTTTGGAGGTTAGAAGCCTCAATATTTGAACGCTCTTGTATTTGTATGTATATTATAAAACGGCAACCTTGTACATGTGTAGTGACGGAGATGACATGACCTTGAATCAGTTGCATGGTATCCAATTGGAGATTGCTTTAAATTGCACACTATGGTTAAGTCCATGCATAGATGAAGAAGTTGAAGATCAATTTGGACTGCACGAAGAACAAACTTCAATCAGAAGGAACTTTGCTAGTTTGTCAGATGACACGACTTTGCATCAGTTCTGTGGTATGCAATTGGAAATAGCTTAAAACTGGAGAATATAGTGCAGTGTCATGGTTAAAGAAGATAGAATTTAGTTAGACTTCACGACGGACAAATACTAATCATAAGGACCTTTCTAATTTGTTTTGCTAGGTAAGTGGGCACACGAACACATCAAGTGTTCTAGAATCAAGATCATAGCGGCACGACAGAACCATCATTACCAGCAAATAAATCAGAAGTATGCAGGAATGCTTTCCATCACATTTTACCAGAAATTGAAAATAAATCCATGTGCGGTTGAAGAGCTAAAGAGAAGAAGAGATATAGTAAACATCTTAGGGAAAATTTCTAGCCTCTTGACTTCGAAGGCAAATGTACTATTTCCGGCAAAAAAAATTGTAATAACCGTAAAACAAAACCAACGCGGGGTTACAGTGGTCTAGTTCTTCTGGCTGAACACAACTATGGTTTCCCAACGCAGCGGGTGGTTTGTCTACCGATGAAAAGTTGAACCAAACCGTGGCGAATAACGCCACGCACAGAGACCAGTTGGACAACGATTAACAAATCTATGTAACACACCAAAAAACACCGACTAGCGACGATATGGGGCCATGCATACTATACTGGAACCGAAGAGTTAAACATTATGTTGACAGTATTCCCAGAATTAATTTCTAGTATCAGTGCAAATATCAAGCTTAGTTGCATGAAAGGGTACAAAGGGGGCATATGCTGACAATGTACTCAAGAATTGCATGCATATATCAATCAATATGATACTAAATTACCAATACAGTTATTCCAAATCATATTATCTATATTATTTTTTCAACATGAAGGTTATACAGCAATGAAGGTCATACGGCAATGAAATGACAACATCCTCAAACTTAATGACCATAATCGCATTGTTATGACAGTTTCGAAAAACAAATATGGGGATCACTCATCTCAACGAACATATTACGTTGAGAAATTACTCATCAAAATGGTGTACAAAGATGGGGAACTGCTCGTAGCTCTCCACAATTTATGTTGATCAAACACCAGGCTCAGAGAGACCCAATTTCCAATAAATTATAGAGAAACTCACCTTTCTGCTGGCACATCGCGACTGCGTGTGGTTTGGGGTGTGCAGGGGACGAAATGCTTGGCATAGCCGAGGAAGAGGGTGAACGTGGGGGAGGGGGCGTCATCATCGCGGGACGAAGAAGGGGAGGTGAGATCGAGCATGGGGCTGAGGAAGTAGTCGTCGCAGGGCTGGGAGCACTGAGAACCTCCTCCGCGTCGGACCGCGTGAGCTCGCCGCAGGCCGAAGAGTATTCCATCGTCTCGGCATCGTCGGCGAGGTGCTCGGGGCAGGCGAGGTCGGACTCGAGGACGGAGCCGAGGTCTCTTCTCCCAGGCCTCGACCTCCGCTGCTCGTGGCCTTGGGCCGCCAATGACCTCTGAGCGCTCGGAGGCGGCGGGCCGCGCCTCGTCTGCGCCCTAATGCCGAGGCCTCTTCTCCGGGCGCTGCGCGGCGGCGTCGGCGGCAGTGGAGGAGGTGGTGGAGGCGACCATGCTGCGAAGGAGGAGGCGTCCGGCGTGGAAGGCTCCCTGAGCCTCTTTGCCGCCGCCACTATCTGGTCTGGGAGCGGAGGAGCCGCCCCTCACCGGCGGTGGAAGGGGCTGGAGCGCGGCGATTGGCGACGGGAGAGGAGGCGCTCGATTGGAGTTGAACCCTAGTCGCTCCTCCCCGTTCGCGTACTGCTCGTTTCCTCGTCGACTCCGCAAGTGGATGGGCTGTGGCCGCTGCATTCTTTTCTTACGTGGGTTGGGCCGTTGCAGCTGCGCTGCTGCATTCTTTTCGTACATGGGTTGGGCCGTGTCGGCTACTTTTTGTTCCTATGCTAGGACTTGAAATGCACTGCCAGGCGCCGGCCCAATATAGCCTATGCTTTTTTATTACTGTACAAGTATACATGCGTGGCCTCTGAAATCCTGTCTCGAGGAGAACAGCTAAGAGCATCTCCACCGGCACCCATCAAATTCGTGTCCCGCACCCCTAATTGTTCCCCTTTGGGGGGTGATCAGACATATGTCCGCTTTTTTAATGTGCGTGTTCCGCACCGGCACCCTCCAAACATCACCCGCTATCTTTTCGGTCATTAAGACAAACACCTGGGGCGCGCTGAGCTGCCGCTGCCGTAGACGAGCTGCTTGCTAGTACAAACACCATACATATGTAGACAAACCGACACAAACTCTACGTAATGCCCACACGGAGAGAAAGCAGCAACAGCATCAGATGCAAAAGGCAAAGAGAGAGCATCGGAAACACACAAGCCACGCGAGGGTGACCTCTGCCTTGGCTCGTATGGCATGGGCGGCGACAGTGACCACCCTCAGGACGCGCACGCGACGGAAGCCACACGTCGTCGCCGGCGAATTCCACCGGAGCGACGCCATCGGGCATGGGAAACTGGCAACCACGACGTACGGCAGCGTCTCCTGGCACTCGCTCTTCCAGCATTCCCCCAGAAGCTGCCACCGCGTGCGCGCCTTCTTCACGAGCTGCACTCCTTGGACACGCGTGTCGCGCGTGGCATCCGCGTGACGAGCCAGGGGAGGGGGAGCAGCGGGCAGGTGGGCGCGAGGAAGTAGCGCGGCACGGAGCCCCCGATGAGCTCGCCGTGGGGCCCGGACATAATTTTAGCCGATGAGCTCGCCGTGGGGCCCGGACATAATTTTAGCCGATGAGCTCGCCGTGGGGCCCATACATAATTTTAGCCAGTGGACACCATTGGGGGTGCCGTTGTGGGCTGTTTTTGCGTCCGGACCCCAATAGACCATTGGGGGGCCTTTTGGGGGTGCCGGTGGAGATGCTCTAAGCATGTAAATCCTGTCTCGAGTAGTACGATACAATATACTAGTACATGCTTACCAAATTTTTATTTGCAGGCATCATATTTTCTTGCACAAGCTAAGTAACAAGTACAGTAAATATTGCTGTTTTTTTTTAAATCTTTTTCACGTTCCAAACCAGCTAAATATGCATGTTGTAGAGTGGTTTGGAGTGGTGGTGCATCAAGCTTCCTTGTCATCATCTAGTATTTGATATGTTGCAAACAATCTTACTCTATGCTCACCAAATATTTGTGTCGTACTTTTGGCACCTAAGCTGCACCTCCGCAGTTCTTCCCGTCCAAATTTTGGCACCAGTGTACTTGTCGGGCATTCTCCCCTCCCCCCCCCATCCCACCCACCCCCCCTCCCCACCCCCCCAAATTTGTGGTCTAGAAGTTTTGTGGACCGGTAGCGTTTTGACAGGGTCGTAGCTATTGCATACAGTCTCCGACGAGGCGAATGAGGTGTCGCCGGAAAGATCTAGAAAAGTTGGGATTTCAGCACTTGTGATTTTCGGGATCTCGCCTTGCTGGATAATGTTCCTACTGCGTATGAATGCATCCATTATCTTAAACATAAGAAAGGAAAAACAGGGGGCTACGCAATCAAACTTGACATGGCTAAGGCATATGATCGGGTTGAGTGGGCTTATTTGAGGACTGAAATATTTTAATGAGGCGGCTTGCTTGCTTTATATATGCATGTTGCGAGGAAATTCAGAAGAACATGATTTATCAGGCTGCTCATGTTGTTGCCAGAAATTTCCCTTGGGTTGTCTTTGCATGGTTATTTCCCTTGGTTTAGTTTACATGTTCTAGTTGTTTATGCTGTTGTTTAGAATGTTGTTGTAGTTGGTGGCTGGTACCACTTTGGTACAATTTGCTACTGGTACAAATTTCCGGGGAACAGATTTGTTGCTGGTACAAATTTGGTACAATTTGCTGCTGGTACCACCTTTGGTGTTGGTACAAATTTTTGCATGTGAAACATGCTTTAGAACTATGTACGGCCATCGAGCCGTTTAAAATTTTGCAGGGAATTCAAATGAGTTGCCCGTGTTTGCCGAAATGTTGATTAATTTCTGTTTCGGCAAACATTGGGTACTCTAGTGTCAAAAAATTAGCAAAGGCCATGCCGTATTTTCCCGTGAATGTAGGACTTAGTCAGTTTCTTGTGATCGAGTAGTATGTGGAACTCTTTTTTCTTCCAAGTCAATGTTGTGGAATGACCAAAAAAAATTCCCTTCGGAACATGGCTAACAACGATGAGGCCGGCGCTTCTAAGCCGTTCTGGAAGTCGTACCAGAAACAACAAAAGGAGGGATACGAAATGACGGCGGACGCCGGGGATAACGCCACCACTAGTGGCGCCTCCGGCGGGGATGAAACCACCGTTGTCGGCAGCCAACAGATGGTGGTAGCCAAGCCTACAAGAAGAAACAACGAAAAAACGGTCAAGAACGCTCTCCGCACCTACCATGAATCTGTTGGGAATGTGCCCTAGAGGCAATCAGATATGATGTAATTCCCTATGTATTCATAAAGTTATTAAGTCGTCATTGTCTTGAACATATGATATATGTCGTTGAATATGAGATTCGATTGTGGAACTATATATTCATGTTGTTCATGCTAAATTGTCCTTGACCATTAAGGTTGTGTTGGACACACACCCTAGACTAATGTAAGTGTTGGTTGATGACTCGGTTCCACCTGTCATGGGCATGGCGATGCTATTCCAATGTTCACAGACTTGGCTACTGAGTTTAGCAAGTCGGACTGACCCATATTGAGATGCAACGAGCAAGTCGTCATTTGCATGTCTCAATCAATGTAATCCTTAGACCTAAGATTGTCGCACAATCCGAGTTGTGGATCACCAACTTAGGTTCTGTCAAACGCTGTTCCGTGACAAGGCAGTTATAAAGGCAGAGTTCGGGTCGAATGAGAAGCAAACTGCGTGATATGGATAATCATGATGGGATTTTGCCCCTCTGAATGGAGAGATATTCTCTGGGCCCTCCCGAGTGATATGATTCCGGAAGCATGGCCATGCGCGGCTCGGTTAAGTGTTAACTGAGTCTGTTGACTAAGAGTTAGTCAGATGAATGATATGTCACGGACCGAGAAGAGAGTTGAGCTATTAAGGGATGACGATAATTCGCCTATAGTTCGACAAGGTATATCGTGAGGCAAAAGGGACTAAGATGAAAGTCACATTGGAAGGTATGTCGTCATGACTCAATGAGATTTGGGGGTCGGCACGTTCTGCTAGGAGCCGCTACCGATTGATCGATTGGGAGTCAGACTCCAATCGTGTCCAAGTCGCCATGAGCCTGCAAGGTCGCACACTTAAAAACGGGAGCAAATATATTGGTCGGTTTGGACCCAGACCGGAAATGGACTGAATTAGTGAGTTAGACTCATAGAGGGAATGGGCCACAAGCGTTGTGAAGCCCACTACCACTCGCTATATAAAGAGCGGCGCACGTTGCGTAGAGGACACGTTATTCCACTCCCATGCGTTGGGAACCCTAGCCCCACTCAGTCCAGCCATCGCACCGGACCTAGCAGTCCGACGTGGGAGCTCCTCCTCCCACTTGTGGATATCGGCAGAGGTGTTGTACGATCAGCACTTCGACGATCTTGGGATTGGATCGGCTGGATCGGATCGTGGGACTTCACTGCATTGACGCGCTTCAGCGATAATACGCACCTGCGCGTCTAGTGGTAATCCTCGTGGTCTTCTACCTCGGCTAGATCTTGGAAGTACCGCGTAGAAAAGTTTTTGTTTATCTCTACGCGTTCCAACAGTGGTATCAGAGCGGTAGCTTCTGGTTTTAGGCCAGTGATCTACACATATGTGATATGTAGTTAGCGTTAGATTGGATCTAATTGTTCTTTTGGTGGTCATTCTATGAGATAGATCGGTTTTGTACAAGTTTGATTGGATCAATCATACTCCGGGGTTAATGGATGATCTGGTTTTCGTGATCATACTGCTAAGGTCGTGGAACAACTTACCCCTACCGGTCGGTTTCCGCCATCGGGGTATACCGTGACACATAAATCCAGTTGCAAGTGATCGAAGATCAAAGAGTTTGATCGAATCGGAATACGGATCAGATTTGGAAAAATTGCTTTATCCGATGAAGAAATCCAGGCTCAGAATGCAGATGAGATCTGCGTTTTCCAAAATTGTCGGGCGCCTGTCGTAGAGGTTTAGATGTCGCTGCGAGTTTCACAACACCGGTAGATATCGTTTCTATGCATAACTTGTTTTTGCAGGATGTTGTGAATGGTATGTCTTATGCGCATGTGATGTGTGTAATCCATACGTGATCTGCGTATCATGTTTTTGTCAGCCGGCTGGAGCCTAGGTGCTGTCATTTTATTGTATAACGGCATGCGTGTCGGATTCTCGACGTAATTTTTCATTTACTAGCTAGTGTAGTTTGTTGGAGAACCCGGATGACATGCAAGTCGATGTACAAGTCGGTTACATGGAGTAAGATGGCACGTGACAAGAGTTGGCACGAGTCGACTTACAAGCTTTATGGAGATGGAGATCACCATGAAGAGAGTCATACAATTTCACATTATAATTGCTTTATTTGTGTTATTGTTATGTCTCTTTTTACCTCTATTTAGATAGTTGGTAGACTTTAATCCCTCAAAGAAGGTCTAGTCGGTCGCCCCCGCCAGTGCTGCACCATCACAAATCGGACATTCTTGGTAGTGGGCTCATAAAATTAAGGTGCTACCAATTCTTTCCGATTAGGTGGGTTTTGAGTCAGACTCTTACAGCGGAAGCACTTGGTAATCTAGACGAGTCCATCGGAGCCGTGGCATGTGATGCCACCCAACTAACAGGAGTCGTATTGGATAAGATTGGCAAGGTGTTGCCTATGTAGATCACTTGACGGCTAGCGGTGATGCTAAAACTCACTAGTCGGCTTGCTTATTTAGGATCTTGAATCACTTAGCAACCATCGGAGTGGCGTTGGTTCTAGTGGGAGCATAAGTATTAAAGCGTTTAATATGCCTTCTCTTTTATGAATACATGTCTTAAGTGTTTTTGCATATTTTCTGTTGTAGATCAATGGCACCTAGCAACCTTCCTCAGTTCTCCACTTTTGCGTTGAGGTCAATCCTAAAGAAAGATAAGCTTAATGGAACTAATTTCACCAACTGGTATCGTAATCTGAGGATAGTCCTCAAGCATGACAAGAAAGAACATGTTCTAGAAACTCCACTTCCAAATGAGCCTGATGATGATGCGACTGTCCCTGTCATGAATGCCCACCGTAAGACTAGAGATGAGTCTACAGAAATTAGCTGTCTTATGCTTGCACACATGGAACCAGACTTGTAGCAGCAGTTCGAGAATGTTGAGGCCTACGATATGATCGAAATCCTCAAAAGTATGTTCCAGGCTCAGGAAAAGACCGAGAGGTATCAAGTCTCTCAAACTTTGCTGGGCTGTAAGCTCAAAGACGGCGATCAACTGAGTCCGCATGTAATCAAGATGACTGGTTACGTGCAGTCTCTGGATCGGCTGGGCTTCCCAATTAACGAAGAGTTCGTTACTGGTATAATTCCGAACTCTCTTCCTAGTGTGTATGGTCCATTCATCTCGAACTACCATATGCATGCTATGGATAAGAAGATCACTGAATTACATGGGATGCTCAAAACGGCAGAGGCTGGTCTCAAGAAAGGCGCCAGTCAAGTGTTGATGGTGCAGAATAAGGCTAATTTCAAGAAGAGTTCTTGGACCAAGAAGAAGAGGGATAAGTCAGGAGGCAGCGCCCATGGCCCTGTCCAGAGCGCGTCCTCAAAGAATAAGCCATCTCCTACAGCCGGAGCCAATTGCTTCTATTGCAAGAAGGATGGCCACTGGTGAAGAGGAAATGCACCAAGTATTTGGCCGACAGAGCCAAGGGTGGAGGTGTGACTTCCAACTTAGGTACGCTTGTGTGCAATGTTATAGACATTTATCTTGCTGATGCACCTAACAGTTCTTGGGTATATGGTACCGGATCAGTTATTCACAAATGCAACTCGTTGCAGGGACTGGTAAGAACTAGGAGTGACGAAGATATGGATCCTGGACCCTGCGGGTAAGGACACCCCCTCTCAGGCCCAAGGCCAAGGCCCAAGAGGGAGCGCCCTTGGAATGCTCTAGAAGGCCCATGTGAAGCCCACCCGCATCAGCTTGCGGGTTAAGTTAGGAAACTTGTAACCGACCTAGCTAGGGTTTGAGTCCTCTCCGGGTAGAACTCGAGACCTGGCCATCTATATAAGGCCAGGAGAGCCCCCAAGGAGAGGACCAAGTAATACCGCACGACCAAAAAGCCTTGAAACTCGAGATCTACTCTCGATTCGAGCAACCTGTAACCGATCTAATCATCCAATACAGATCGACATAAGGCAGGAGTAAGGGTTTTACCTCTTCGAGGGCCCCGAACCTGGGTAAATCTCGCCCCCTGTCAAGCCGACGATTCCACCAGCGCTCATGACTTCTCCTAGTCGAAACCCGATAGGGTCACCTAAGGGATTTGTAGAGTCAGAGATTCGACAATTGGCGCCGACCGTGGGGAACGCAGGCGCTGGATCACCGGCATCTTCGGCTTCATCGACGTCCAACTCCCGTTGGAAACCATCGACTACGGCTCCGAACAATCCTGTACGGATCGGATCCGTCATAGTCACGCCTCACTCGCCGGAATCACGCCCGGTGTTCGAGGATCTGGAGAAGAGCGTCACCCTGACGTTCGGGAGCTTCAACTTCATGGCGAACAGAGACGGAATCCTCCACTTCTCGGATGAATCTGAACCTGAATCTGGAGCCGTCAACTCGCGCTTTCCTATGGAGAAAAGTGGCGAGTCCATCCGACTATCACGCCCTCTCGACAGAGGAACCATCTCGGGTACGGGAAGCTTTCCGATCTACGCCTAGGACGCACGAGCCACGACTGGCCCAAGTCTGCATGGCAGGATCGGAACAGCCCTCAGAAACCGAATTCAGCGCAACCGAGCGCGATATAATCGGCGTTTCGCGGGAGGCCTGGAAAAGGGCCAAGGAAGCCATGCGGCGGAGTCAGCCACCCGCGGCAGGAGCCTCACAGGAGGACCTAACCGCCTACCACTACCACCTAGTAAGAGCTGCCTCAAACATCAAAGATGCCCGGGCAGATCTAGCCCGTCGTAGAAGAGCGGCGGACGAATCAAGCCTGCGACGAGTCGAGCAGTCCCTTGCACCCTCGGTTGGTACCCGACCCGCGAGGAAGGGACACGCAACATCGTCAAGGGACCACGAATCCATGACTGCGGCCGACAGGTCGACCACGTCTTCCTTCATGAGGGTCGACGATGACGGCAACGTCTACCCGCAAACCCCAGCTGCCGCGATCCTAGCCGCAGCAACTTACATGCAGATGAACCAACCGACGGAAAGCGACCCTCGGGTGGAACAGTACAAACAAATTCGCAAAGGACTAGGATTGGCGGCCGCAAGGCTCGCTTCTCACGATCGCAAGAAGACTGAAGAACAATCGGAGAAGGAGCGACAGGAGAAGGATAAGGATAAAGAAACGCCCCGCAGGCACAGAAGCTCATCCCCAAGGAAAGACAAATCGCCACGACGTGGTCGAGGAAAAGAAGCCCGCCGCCGCGGCGATAGTCGAAGCAGCAGCGACGACAGCCCGAGAGACAAAAGCTCGCGGCACCACAGCAGCCGCTCGAGAAAACGAAGCAAAGAACCAAGGAAAAATAGCGACCGCGACCGGTCCGAATACGACGCGCGATCAGATCTCGCCCAAAAGAAGGTGGATAGGGCGAGAGCTTCACGATATCGCGAGCGCTCCTCATCCAGGTCCTCGGACGACGAAACCTGCGGAGCACTCTGTTTCGCTCGCAGCATCCGTGAAGCACCTCTACCCAAAAGGTTCAAGCTCAGCACGGAGGTGACAAAATACGACGGCTCACTCGAGCCCTCCCAGTGGTTAAGCGACTACCTCACGGCAGTAAAATGCCAACGTGGGAACAAGAACACAGCCATGAAATACCTCAATTTGCATCTTACAGGCGCGGCCCGTAGTTGGCTGGAGAGAAGACCCAAATCTTGCTACGCATCGTGGGACGAGCTACACCGTGATTTCTGCAAAAATTTCCAGTCGACTTACAAGAGGCCAGCCACAATCGAAGAGTTACGAGCATGCAAACAGAAGAGTGGCGAGTCCACACGAGAATATATCCAGCGGTGGACCACACTCAGGAACACCGCAGGGACCATCTCGGAAGAAGTGGCGATTGAGGCCTTCGCTAAAGGGGCAAGAAGAACCGCGTTTCGAGAAGAGCTAGGCAGAGCCGCGCCCAAAACCATTGGGGAGCTAATGATCATAGCCGAAAAATGGGCCAACGGAGAAGACGCAGTGCGCAATGAAAGAGGATCGTCGCCTGCACACGAAGACGACCGCCAGGGACGAAGAAAGAGAAGGAAATACTACGATCACGAGGATAGGGAGGAATTAGTGGCGGCAGAATTCACGCGAAGTCGCGACTCTGGTCGCCGCGGAAGTCGCGAGTGGAAACCAAAAACAAAAGAAAAATCCCCCGAGGAAGACCTTGATGCATACTGCTCGCTACATCTGTTCACAGATAAGCGCACGGGCAAAACTAAGGCAACACACCTTCTTAAGGATTGCCGAAAGTTTCATGACATCTCGGACGCACTCGCCAGGAAAAGATTTGCATCCACCCAAAACTACCCGCCACTGCCAGGAGGAGGACAACAATTCCAGCCGCCACCACCTCCACCTCCACCAGCAAATCCAAACATGACGCTAGCTGCACTACCTGCGCCAACGCCACAAAACACTGGAGCCAATGCATACCCGACTCCGCACGGACAACTCCTCGGGATGATACAGAAGGTATACCCCTCTCGCAGAGCTCAAAAGAGTAACACGAGGAAACTATGCATGGCAGTGCAGACACCGCCAACAAAGACCGAGTACCTGAAGATGGCAGATCAGCCCATCACGTTCTCGAAGAAAGACCATCCACCACAAGTCTATCGACCAGGACACGCCGCCCTCGTCATCCAGGCTCAAATCGGAAATTACGACCTGGCCCGCGTGTTCATGGATGGTGGTAGTGGCATCAACATCATCTACGCGGATACACTCCGTCGAATGAACAAGAACCTGGACGGCCTAACGGAATCAGAAACGTCCTTCCACGGGATAGTTCCGGGCAAGGCAATCCGTCCACTCGGAACAATCAACTTAGAAGTTGTACTGGGCTCTCCAAGCAACTACAGAAGGGAATTCCTGGACTTCGAAGTCGTCGACTGGCCCTCATAGTACCACGCCATCCTTGGTCGAACAACGTTCGCCAGATTCATGGCAGTACCACATTACGCGTACCTGAAACTCAAGCTACCCGGCGAATACGGTGTGATCACCATCGACGGAGACTTCCAGAAGTCAGACAAGTGCGACATAGAATTCAATGAGATCGCGAAATCTTTCGGGATGCAAGAAGAACTTCAAGAGCTGGCAAAAACCACGGACCACTCCGTTATGCCCCTCACGAAGAAAAACGCGCCTGAACTGGAATTCAGCGCCAACAGCGACACCCGCAAGCACCAAGTGCACCCGACGGATTCTGCCAAGACCGCGATGGTTTCCACAACCCTCTCGCCAGCATAGGAAGGCGCGCTCGTCAAACTCCTCCGTGAGTACTGGGAAATTTTTGCCTGGCAGCCCTCAGATATGCCAGGAATACCCAGGGAGTTTGCCGAGCACTCACTCGAAGTCTTTCCTGACGCCAAACCCATCAAACAGACGACTCGACGATTCTCAGAACCCAAGCAGAAGGCGCTTGGAGAAGAAGTAAACAGACTACTAGCCGCCAACTTTATTAGGGAGATCAAGATATCCACCTGGTTGGCAAACCCGGTGCTGGTCCCCAAGAAGAACACGGATATCCTTCGGGTGTGCATCGACTACACATCGCTGAATAAGCACTGCCCCAAGGACAACTTTCCTCTACCACGAATCGACCAGATCGTGGACTCTACGGCAGGCTGCCAACGCCTCTCCTTCCTGGACGCCTATTCGGGATACAATCAGATCCGAATGAAAAGGGAAGACGAAGAGAAGACGACATTCATCACACCCCACGGTGTCTACTGCTACACGACAATGCCCTTCGGGCTGAAGAACGCAGGCGCAACATACCAGCGCTGCATGCAAAGATGCCTCACCAATCTCATTGGCAAAAACGTACAGGTGTACGTTGACGACATTGTCATCAAAACTCGAGTAGAGGACACACTCCTCGAGGACATCAGAGAAACGTTCGACGCCCTTAATGCATATCGGATCAAGCTCAATCCGACCAAATGCGTTTTTGGCGTCCCTGCAGGAAAACTACTCGGGTACCTGGTATCCGCTAGAGGCATTGAAGCCAACCCGGAGAAAATACAAGCTATCCTGACTATGAAGGAGCCAACCAATCTACGCGGAGTCCAGCAGCTCGCAGGACGACTAGCCGC
Source organism: Alopecurus myosuroides (assembly GCA_028641055.1). Lineage (NCBI taxonomy): Eukaryota > Viridiplantae > Streptophyta > Magnoliopsida > Poales > Poaceae > Alopecurus > Alopecurus myosuroides. Next base: position 235,060,165 of record CM054057.1, on the reverse strand, counting down.
CCTAAGCAGGTTCATCGCACGATTGGGAGAGCAAGCGCTACCCTTCTACAAATTACTGAAGAAGACGGACAAATTCGAGTGGACACCCGAAGCTAAACAAGCGTTCGCAGACTTGAAGCGATCGTTGCAAAGTAGCCGCGTCCTTGCGACACCGCAAGAAAGGGAGCCACTTCTACTATACCTAGCCGCTACAAACCAGGTCATCAGCACAGCAATCGTGGTCGAACGACCTGAAGACGGCAAAGCATACGGCGTCCAACGACCAATATATTACATCAGCGAAGTGCTCTCGCCATGCAAGCAACGATACCCTCATTAGCAGAAGCTCGCATATGGAGTTGTTCTCACGGCTCGAAAGCTCAAACATTATTTGCAGGAACACGCCATCACAGTGGTTAATGATGCGTCACTCGGGACAATCATGAACAACCCTATGGCATCCGGAAGAATAGCTAAATGGAGCATCGAGTTGGGCGCCTGGGACATCACCTACGCAGGACGCAACGCAGTCAAATCTCAAGTACTCGTGGAATTCCTCAGCGAATGGACAGAGCTACAAACGCCCGGGCCGCCTGAATACACGAGCAATTGGATAATGTACTTCGACGGATCCAAGAGAAACGAAGGAGCAGGAGCTGGAATCGTTCTTATTTCACCTCGTGGAGACAAGCTGCAATACGTCCTGCGACTAGACTTTCCACCAGATGATCCAGCATCGAACAACGACGCAGAATATGAAGCACTGTTGCACGGGATGAAGATGGCAGTTGCCTGTGGAGCCACCCGATTAATGATCTACGGCGATTCCAATCTCATAGTGCAACAGATAATGAAAGAATGCGACGCCATTGCTGAAAACATGGTCGCATATCGTGACATGTACAACCTACTCGAAGGAAGCTTTAAAGGGTGCGAGCTGAAGCATATTGCAAGATCTAGCAACGAAGAAGCAGATAGACTGGCAAACGTGGGTTCCACGAATACACCCATACCGCCAGGAATATACTTCGAACGGATGATCAAGCGACCAGTCAAAGTGAAGAAAGCCGCAGTAGCGCTGGAAACAGAGGTCAGCCCGCAGGTCGCGCTTATCGAGCTTACTCATAATATATCACGACAGGTCTTTCTGGTCGAGCCAGTCTGGACGCAGAAATATCTCGACTACCTGCTCCACAGACAGCTCCCGGCCGATCCGCGCGAGGCCCGACAGATAATCAGGCGTAGCAAGTCCTTTCGAGTAGTCAATGGAGAATTATACAAGCAAAGCATCTCGGGGATACTTCAGCGATGCATCGCACCCGAAGATGGCAAGGAATTGCTCCAGGACATACACCAAGGAGATTGCGGACATCACGCTAGCTGGAAAACAATAATGGGAAAAGCTTTTCGAGCAGGATTTTACTGACTAACAGCAGCCAACGATGCCAAAAGCCTGGTCGAACGACGCGACGCCTGCCAGCGATTCGCACCAAGACCACACACACCTGCTACGGAATTGCACATGATACCAATAGCCTGGCCCTTCGCGCAATGGGGGCTAGACATGGTTGGGCCACTACGCAAATCCACACCAGGTGGATACACACATTTGCTGGTCGCAGTCGACAAGTTTACCAAATGGATCGAGGCTATGCCAGTAACTTCGGCTAGCGCCTAATGCGCCGTCAAGTTCCTCGACTCCATTGTATGCAGATTTGGTGTGCCACATGACATCATTACAGACAATGGTACAAACTTCACAGCAAAGGAAACACAACAGTTCTGCGAGGAAAAAGGCATCAATTTCAAGTTTGCTTCAGTTGCCCACCCGCAAACGAACGAACAAGTCGAAAGATCCAACGGCTTAGTTTCGGCTGGTATCAAAAAGCGATTACTCGATCGTCTACACCCCGCTGCAGGACATTGGGCAGAAGAGCTACCCTCCGTACTCTGGAGCCTCCGCACAACTCCTAATCGATCAACAAAGTACACGCCATTCTTCATGGTATACGGGGCAGAAGCAGTCCTTCCCGAGGAAGTTCGATTCAGCGCCCCACGAGTTGTAGCCTACAGCGAAGAAACTTCCAACAAAGCACTTACATAAGATATGGATGCACTCGACGAAATGCGGGACATCACACTCGCGAGATCCGCAGTGTATCAGCAATCGCTGCGCAACTATCATAGTCGCCGCATACGCCACAGATCATTCGTGGTAGGAGACTTAGTGTTGCGGCTCAAACAAAAGGAAGGACATAAGCTCGAACCACCCTGGGAAGGACCCTTCATCATACACGAAGTTATCCCAGGTGGGGCCTACAGGCTGAAGAATCCAGAGACTGGAGGAATCTATTCCAATCCATGGAATATCGCACGACTTCGCAAATTCTACCCCTAGGTCTACTTGTTTTTTACAACAAAACAAGGCTATACTAGCCAATCCTGTAGCTCGAATACATGGCTTGTCAGTCATTGCAATAAAAGACATGATTCCTCATCATATTCACTCGAAGCTTCTAGTTCTTTACATGCTAAAAGTTACAGGTACACACCCCATAAAACACACGGGGGCTACACCTACAACTAAGCATCAGAGAAAAACATCATACAAACAAGGTTGTACACCTTACAACAGTTCTTACAAACTATAAACAGATTACATGATATTTACATCCGACAATCAATCAAAGCGCTGAGCATTCTCAGTCGCTAAAACTCTATCCACCTCTTCAGAGGTCAATCGGATAATTTTCTCCGCTGCAGGACGTACAGCATCATAGTACGGCGAGATATCCTCGATTGCATATTCTGGGCGCCGAGCAACGGAGTTAACGTCTATCTCAGGATGCCATATACGGACAAAAGAGAGAGCTACAACCGCGCCGCACGTCATCTGATTGCGCACACACGCGCGAACTTCTCCTTCACGTCCAAACAACCTGAGAAGATAGCTCCAGTCTTCGGGACCTTTTTCGAGTGGGTAAAATGCAGCGTTCATCGCAACCAAGACCTCGTGAAAAGAACTCACGAGAATTCTCGCCTGGAGGACTCGGAATTTCAGGGTGGCCATCACAAAACCCCGACTGCGATCAGACCAAAAATTGTTTGCATGAGGTTTTGAGCTGCCAGCCTCTTGAAGGATGTGGTTTTCTAACCACTGCTTTTCTTCCATGTCATCCGGATTAACGACTGAAGAGCAAAAACACACTCAGTCAGATAAGGAAACGAGGAAGAAAAAGGCATGGGGGCTGCACTACTTACAAAGCAAGTCCCTTGCGACTACAGCCAACTCATCCATCAGAAATTGTTCGCGTTCAGCCGCCAATTTCTGCTTGGACTTCGCCACATCGGCTATCCCGTGCATAGCTTTTAGCTTGCGCTCACCCTCCTGGACCTTATCACGAAGGCCCGCAAAAGTGCCAACAGCGGTAACAAGTGGATTTACTGGAGTACCACGTCCACCCGAAGTTTCCGCGGCAAACCCAGTAGCCTGGAAGAATACAACGAAAGAAGTAAGATGCCCTACTCGAGTCATTCCTAGTCGCATATCAGACAAACGCTCGGGGGCTACTCCCATCGGGAGACAACGCACAAACAAGGGGAATGAATTGCAAGACGAATTCTTCAATTAAAGACAACAAAGGTACGGGAATACATCCCAAGGTTCATTACATTCAAGGAGAAAAAAGAAAAACTATGAGGCTACATTGGTGCTCCCGCTAGCAGCAGTCGCCCCTCCCCGCAGTCGAGCAAAAATCTCAGACAGCTTCCGAGCAAGAATAGCGGCTTGCTCGCCAAAACGAGAGAGTCGTACCTTTTTGCCCGTGGAGGGGTCGACTGGAAGAGATGAGTAGGCTTCCTCCAAACCTTCGACTCCGTGCGCCAAAGCAAACTGGATCGCGGTCTTTGCGCCAGACTCAGACTGAGCGACCGCGAAGGCATCCAGAAGTTTGCCTTCTGAGAAGACCTTCAACAGATCATCTAGCGCGGGTGCAGGAGTGGCGTTGGCGATGAGGCGACCATGCAGTTGCACCAGCACTTGAGTAGCATCACTAATCAAGGAGAAAACTCCATCAGCGTGCCTGTTAAGCTGGGCAAGTGTGTCGGTTACCACATCTACCCGCTGGAGCCCAGGGATCTCTAGAGGAACATCCAGAAGACCTACAAAAGAAGAAAATAATACTTAGCAAAGTTCAGCAAGATGAAGGATCAAAGTCGCAAAAAATCCAAAACACTTACCCGCGAAACGCTCAGCGAGGGGACGGAGGAACCCGACAACGTCGTTATCGGCCTTACTGCCAGCTTCCTCTAACTCCTTCAAGGCCTTCCGCGCATCCGCAAGCTGTCGACTAAAATCTTCCGATTGCATGCGGGAAGCCTCCAGCTCTTGTCGAATGGCCGTCAGGTCAGCCTCCCGAGCAGTTACCTGCTCGGAGAGTTTGACCTTTTCGGATTCCGAAAATTCAAGTCGAGCTGCAAAGAGATGCTTATCAAAGATCAAGAATGTACAGAATACTGAAGACAGGGAGAGGATAAAACTTACCCTTGAGAAGGTCGTTTTCAGTTTGAAGTCGGCTACGGTCCGTTCGAAGTGACTCGCAATCCGACTCAGCGAGAACGACGCGGCGACCAATCGCCGCAAGAGAATCAATAAGCGACTGCAAAAGCACGAAGACGGAAGAGTTAAAAGGATTAAATTGGAGACTGTACCCGATTATTTACAATCGACTACAGCCTCGGGGGCTACTCCCATCGGGAGCACTGCCATGCACCCGATGAAAATGAAATCATGAAGAAAAAAAACCCAGACTTAGAGCCTGTAGCCGATCGCTTGCGATCGACTGCAGCCTCGGGGGCTACTCCCATCGGGAGCACTGTCGTGCACCCGATAAAAATTTGAAGACAGAAGATGAAGTTTACCTGGCCGGTGGCGCGAGAGAGCGGATCCGCGGAGCTGTCCGTCACTTCTTTAGAAGCTGAAGTCCTGGCGGCAAAGCTGGGGGCTTCACGTTCCAAAGTCGCGGCCTCAGGAGCTGCTCTGGGAGAATTTTGGACGGTACCCGCAGTGGGAGTTTCACCCGCATCCTTTACCGTATTCCTCTTTTCGGGAGGAACGGCAGCGGCGTACCTGCGAGGACTGATCGTCTGCAGTCTGCAGCGAAAGATAGAAAACATCAATATTGAAGCACGGAAAATGTTCGACCAAGAATAAGGAAGAAGCACTTACTCGTCATCTTCGTCGACGTCGTCCAGCAAGTCTGCGTTCCAAGCGGTCGTCATCACTGGAAACGAAGGCGAAGGAGCAAGAGAGCGAAGCGGAGTTGCATGGATAGGGGCTTGACTGGGCGATGCTTCCAAAGATTTATCCTTAGAAGTAGCTTCGTCCTCATCTACCCGACGACGTTTCGGAGGGGCGCCACTCGAGTCTTCAACGTCATCCGAAGAATCGTGTTCTGAACTCGAAGAGGCGTTGGCGACGCTGGTGTCAACCGCGCGGTCTTGATGACTCGACACTTGCTCTGAGGCAGCCTCCCCCGCAGCTGGCGGGTAGCAGTCCGCCATAGCTAGGTTCTACGGAGACAAGAAGAAGACGAGAAAAATCTTATCGACTAAGGACTCAGAACAAAATGGAAACAACTCAAAGACAAGAAACTAACCTCAGCTGGAGGAGGATTTGAAGCAGCAAAAGCTTCGACTGAGCAGTCGGGGAATTTCTCCCCCACCTTCAGTCGAGTGATACCCGCGATTTTCTTCTCGAATTCCACATTCGAAAGCTCCTCGCGGCTTACTCGGCTGGGGTCCTCTGAGCCTTGATACTCCCACATAGCGGAGGGCCTTTGCTGAAGTGGCTGGATCCTGCGCTTCAAGAAGATGCTCGCCAGATGCATCCCGTTGAGCACGACTCCCGCAGTCTGATCCCGGAGAGCAGCTACTCTTGCGAGTAAGGGCGCGACGGTCTGAGTCTCCTCGGCTGACATCCTGTGCCCCCAGGACTTTCGCCTTGTCAGAACAACGAACGGGTGGAACTCCACGATCCCACCCGAGCTGTTGTCGATGACGTAGAACCACCTCTTCCGCCAGCTATGGGCGGAGTCGACAAAATGCATGTTGAAGTAGCTGCCTTCTTGTCGAGCCTGAATCCCGAAGCCGCCCGTGCGAAGCGGTTCGCCGAGCTCGGACTCCACCCGCGATCTCTCGCGGAAGATCCGGACTTTGAAGAGCGCCTTCCAGAGCGCCTAGTGCGGGCGAATGTCGAGAAAGCATTCGCAGAACACGATGAAGCACGAAATGTGCTGCACCGCGTTCGGGGGAAGATCGTGAAGCTGTATGCCATAGACACACAGCAACCCGAGGAAGAAGGGATGAAGAGGAAAGGAAAGGCCCCGAGTCACGTGGTCCACAAAGACCACGCGCTCGTTCGATTGAGGATTGTGTACCTCTTCCTTTTTTCCGAGACGGACTCGCTTCTCCGTCTCTGCCGGCAGCAACCCTTCCCGCTGCATCTCCTTGATGCTTTTCGCGGTGGTGTTGGGGGAGCGCCAGTCGCCGGCACGGGGCGCGGGTTGCGCGGAAGGTTCGCCGGATGCAGAGGTGACATCACCACGTTTCTTTCCGCCAGCCATTGCTTGCAGCACGAGCTCGAACGCGAGGAAGAAGAAGATGGGTGCGGGGAAGAAGACGAAGGCAAAGAGCTGGGAAAGTTTTACCATAACGCTAAGACCCGTACTTATACACGGAGCAGCACGGTCTCAGCCGTACGATGCGCTGCGTGGCGCTTATCAAAGCCACCACGTGTGAAGATGAAACGAAGGGGCGGCCAACGCTGTTCCGTGCCACGATCTTAACAGAAGATCGTGCGCATTTACTGCGCGGTTCGCGTGAAAACCGGGAACGACGTCTCGTTTCCCGGTCAAAAAGCTGACATGGTAGGCCACCATCTGCTACCACTCCGTCACGTCCCATCGGGAGAAGAGGAGTGCGCCATGACGTCATGGCATACATAATCCAAAATCAAGATCTTTCGATTGGAAGTTCAAACGCGAAAATATCTTCGTACGAACAACAATTCCTTCGGATAGAAGCAACTTTTCTACGAACAATTCATGAAACAAAACCTCTTCGAACAAGAGAAAAAATACCCTACACACGAAAACTCTTTCGTATGGGCACGGCATTCCAAACATGAAAACTCTTTCATATGGACTTAATTTTTCTTCCAGCACGAAATTTCTTTCGTACGGAACTCAAACAAATCAATCGGGTAGGAAGAACCTACCTCTCCTACACATGATAATTTTACATCATAAGAACCTGGATTGTTCAGCCGACTAGATATGAAGGTAAGACCCAAAAAGATCTCTCTTTTGGGCCTGGAATCGCACTCGAAAGCTGCGTCCTCCGGTATAATTCCGTGTCAACAACACGAAGAAAAATCCGAGCGGACGCGCCGGGTACCCCCATAGGTTAAGTTCGATTCGATAAGTCCACAACGGCCCAGTCGCAACAATCACCTCATCGGGTTCGAGTCGGAGGTCTCGAATCTGTGTAGGCCAGGAATGTTTTTGCCCTAGTCGCAATTAATTGGCCCTGATCTCTCGGGAGAGCCAAGCTACTGTGCCACATCCTTCTGTGAAAAAAGCCGTAAAAACAGGCACTTATGTTGCTCGATACTCGAGCATGATGACCCATGATACAGGGAACACACCCTTTAAAAAAAACAATGACTGTCAGGGTGGTCCTCCATAAAGAACAAGAAAGATTTGACCGTCTACTCGACTGGAAAAATCCCAGTCAAGCACACGCTCGGGGGCTACTGACGAAGATATGGATCCTGGACCCTGCGGGTAAGGACACCCCCTCTCAGGCCCAAGGCCAAGGCCCAAGAGGGAGCGCCCTTGGAATGCTCTAGAAGGCCCATGTGAAGCCCACCCGCATCAGCTTGCGGGTTAAGTTAGGAAACTTGTAACCGACCTAGCTAGGGTTTGAGTCCTCTCCGGGTAGAACTCGAGACCTGGCCATCTATATAAGGCCAGGAGAGCCCCCAAGGAGAGGACCAAGTAATACCGCACGACCAAAAAGCCTTGAAACTCGAGATCTACTCTCGATTCGAGCAACCTGTAACCGATCTAATCATCCAATACAGATCGACAGAAGGCAGGAGTAAGGGTTTTACCTCTTCGAGGGCCCCGAACCTGGGTAAATCTCGCCCCTGTCAAGCCGACGATTCCACCAGCGCTCATGACTTCTCCTAGTCGAAACCCGATAGGGTCACCTAAGGGATTTGTAGAGTCAGAGATTCGACAAGGAGCATGGCAAGAGGAGAGATTGATATTCGGGTCAGCAACAAGGCAAGAGTCGCTGCGTTGGAAGTCGGCACGATGCAACTTCATTTACCTTCAGGATTTTTAATGGAGCTGAATAATTGTTATTATGTTCCAGTGCTTAGTCGAAACATTATTTCCAACTCATGTTTGATGAGACAAGGTTATGAGTCGAATATTAGGAATAATGGTTGTTCTTTATATTTAAAAGATATGTTTCATGGCTTTGCACCCGTTCAGGACGGGTTATTTATTTTGAATCTTGATAGTGAATCGGTCTATAACATAAATGTGAAAAGGTTGAAACCAAATGATCTGAATATGACTTACTTTTGGCACTGTCGACTTGGTCGTATAAGTTGGAAGCGCATGAAGAAGCTCCATGATGATGGATTTCTAACTTCGTTCGACTTAGAGTCGTTCGAGACATGTGAATCATGCCTACTCGGCAAAATGACCAAAACACCTTTTGCAAGGAGTTGGGAAAGGGCGTCCGATTTGTTGGAACTAATCTATACTTCTTATAAAGCAAAACCCCACTAACATACATTAATGAATTTTCTGTCTCAACATGCAAGCTATCCACATCATCCATTCTCCTAGCCAATCAATTGGCCATGTCATCTCCACTAATACTTATTAACCACTTCATGCAAACTACACATCATTCATATCTTAAATGATCCAATTATTCATATTAATAATTTAAAATATATAATGTGATAAATTAAAATTTGCATATTCATTTATAAAACATATGTGTTACATTTATTATAAACTTTTGTTATAATATCATGTAATTTCTAAAGGGATCCCCGCAGCAATGCGCGGGGTATCTTTCTAGTACATAGTGATGTATGTGGTCCAATGAGCACGACAGCCAGAGGTGGTTATCAGTACTTCATTACTTTCACTGATGATTTGAGTAGGTATGGATATATCTATTTAATGAAACACAAGTCGGAAGCCTTAGAGAAATTCAAGGAATTCCAGAGTGAAGTACAAAATCAACTCGGCAAGAAAATAAAGTTTCTACGGTCATACCGTGGAGGCGAGTACATGAGCCATGAGTTTGATGACCATCTAAAGAGTTGTGGAATAGTTCCTCAACTCACTCCGCCAGGCACACTGCAGAGGAACGGTGTATCAGAATGTAGAAATCGGACCTTGCTGGACATGGTACGATCAATGATGATTCAGACAGATCTACCTTTATCATTTTGGGGTTATTGTCTAGAAACTGCAGTGTTCTCACTAAAGAGAGTACCATCAAAGTCAGCAGAGAAGACACCGCATGAGATATGGACTGGAAAAAGGCCAAGTTTGTCTTTTCTTAAGATTTGGGGTTGTGAAACATTTGTAAAGCGACTTCAATCGGACAAGCTCACGCCCAAGTCGGATAAGTGTATTTTCATGGGGTATCTGAGGAAAACCTTGGGGTACTACTTCTACAACCGAGAAGAGGGAAAGTGTTTGTTGCTCGGAACGGTGTCTTCCTTGAGAAATAGTTTCTCAGTCGGGGAGTCAGTGGGAGCACAGTGCAACTCGAAGAAATTCGAGAGGAACCAGCTAGGGGAGAGTTGGCGAGGGCCTTGGAGGCTGAGCCAGTCGTGGTACCTACGCCGGTAACAGCACCTCAACCACGGAGATCTGCCAGATTACAAAATGCTCGTGATGTTTTACTGTTAGAAAGTAATGAGCTGACAACTTATTCGGAAGTGATGGTGGGATCTGATTCCGAGTCATGGCTTGGAGCCATGAGATCCGAGTTAAAGTCCATGGATGAAAACCAAGTTTGGAATTTGGTTGATCTGCCTGACGGTGCAAGACCTGTCGAGTGCAAATGGGTCTTTGAGAAGAAAACTGATATGGATGGAAATATTTCCGTCTATAAAGAATGACTTGTGGCGAAAGGGGTTCCGACAGGTTCAAGGAGTTGACTATGACGAGACCTTCTCGCCAGTAGCGATGCTTAAATCAGTTTGGATCATGTTAGCCATAGCAGCCTATTTCGACTATGAGATATGGCAGATGGATGTCAAGACGGCTTTCCTTAATGGAAATTTAACTGAGGACGTGTATATGATACAACCCGAAGGTTTTGCCGATCCGGCTAACGCTGACAAGGTATGCAAACTTCAGAAATCCATTTATGTGTTGAAGCAAGCATCTCGGAGTTGGAACATTCGCTTTGATGAGGTAGTCAATCGTTTGGTTTCATCAAGAGCGATCATGATTCTTGTTTATACAAGAAGTTTAGTGGGAGCAAAGTAAATTTTCTAATCTTAGATGTGGACGACATCTTACTAATAGGAAATGATGTCATGATGTTGCAATAAACCAAAGAATCATTGGAAAGGAGTTTCTCAATGAAGGATTTGGGTGAGGCGACTTACATACTGGGAATCAGGATCTATAGAGATAGATTAAGGCGGCTCATTGGATTGAGTCAGAGTACATATCTGGACAAAGTTTTGAAGAAATTCAAAATGGAAGAGTCTAAGAAGGGGTTCTTACCGATGTCCCATGGTATAAAACTTAGCAAGACTCAGTGTCCTTCGACGACTGATGAGCGAAGTCGGATGAGTGTGATCCAGTATGCTTCGGCAGCCGGATCCATCATGTATGCCATGATTTGTACTAGGCCATGTGTTTCCTATGCTCTAAGTGTAACGAGCAGATACCAGGCTGACCCTGGCGAAGCCCACTAGGCAGCGGTTAAAAAACATCCTCAAGTACTTGAGAAGGACTAAGAAAATGTTCCTAGTTTATGGAGGTGATGAGGAATTCAGTGTAAAAGGTTACACGGATGCGAGTTATCTCACCGACTCAGATGATTCTTGCTCGCAATCTGGATACGTGTTCGTAATGAACGGAGGAGCTGTGAGCTGGAAGAGTTCCAAGCAAGATACTGTGTCTGCATCTACAACAGAGGCTGAGTATATTGCTGCCTCGGAGGCTGCAAAGGAAGCTGTTTGGATCAGGAACCTCCTGATAGATCTTGGTGTGGTTTAGGGCGCGTCCAATCCATTGGACGTATATTGTGACAACAATGGTGCTATCGCACAAGCCAAAGAACCTAGAAAACCCCAGAAGAACAAACATATACGCATGCCTTACCACCTCATTCGCCAGTTTGTCGAACAAGGTGATATCAAGTTATGCAAAGTACACACAGATGCAAACATTGCATATCCGTTGACAAAGGCGCTACCACAGCCAAAGCATGAGGCGCACATGAGACGTATGGGCATTCGATGCCTAGGCATATGATGTCGAGATGATTGACTCTACTGCAAGTGGGAGACTGTTGGGAATGTTCCCTAGAGGCAATCATGTATGATGTAATTCCCTATGTATTCATAAAGTTATTAAGTCGTCCTTATCTTGAACATCTGATATATGTCACTGAATATGAGATTCGATTGTGGAACTATATATTCATGTTGTTCATGATAAATTGTCCTTGGCCATTAAGGTTGTGTTGGACACACACCCTAGACTAATGTGAGTGTTGGTTGATGAATCGGTTCCACTTGTCATGGGCATGGCGATGCCATTCCAACGTTCACACACTTGGCTAAAGAGTTTAGCAAGTCGGACTGACCCATATTGAGATGCAACGAGCAAGTCGTCATTTGCATGTCTCAATCAATGTAATCCTTAGACCTAAGATTGTCGCACAATCCAAGTTGTGGATCACCGACTTAGTTTCTGTCAAATGCTGTTATGTGACAAGGCAGTTAAAAAGGCAGAGTTCGGGTCGAATGAGAAGCAAGCTGTGTGATATGGATAATCAATATGGGATTTTGCCCCTTCGAATGGAGAGATATTCTCTGGGCCCTCTCGAGTGATATGATTCCGGAAGCATGGCCATGCACGGCTCGGTCAAGTGTTAACTGAGTTTTTTGACTAAGAGTTAGTCAGATGAATCATATGTCATGGACCGAGAAGAGAGTTGAGCTATTAAGGGATGGCGATAATTCGCCTATAGTTTGACAAGGTATATCGTGAGGCAAAAGGGACTAAGATGAAAGTCACATTGGAAGGTATGTCGTCATGACTCAATGGAACTTGGGAGTCGACACGTTCTGCTAGGAGCCGCTACCGATTGATCGATTGGGAGTCGGACTTCAATCGTGTCCAAGTCGCCATGAGCCTGCAGGGTCGCACACTTAAGAGCGGGAGCAAATATATTGTCCGGGTTGGACCCGAACCGTAAATGGACTGAATTAGTGAGTTAGAATCACAGAGGGAATGGGCCACAAGAGTTGTGAAGCCCACTACCACTCGCTATATAAAGAGCGGGCACGTTATTCCACTCCCATGCGTTGGGAACCCTAGCCCCACTCAGTCCAGCCGTTGCACCGGACCTAGCAGTCCGCCGTCGGAGCTTATCCTCGCACGTGTGGATACCGACAGAGGTGCTGTACGATCAGCACTTCGACGATTGTGGGATTGGATCGGCTGGATCGGATCGTGGGACTTCACTGCATCGACGCGTTTTATCGATAATCCGCACCTGCGCGTCTAGTGGTAATCCTCGTGGCCTTCTACCTCGGCTAGATCTTGGAAGTACCGCGTAGAAAAGTTTTTGTTTATCTCTACGCGTTCCAACGGAATCGGTCACGGAAGTGAGCGCCAAAGGGTATCCTTTCGCGCCTAAATCGGTCGTAAGAACTTTCGGAGATCAAATTGGGTGCATGGTCCGGGATACTTTCAAGATCACCATTGATGATCTAAGGAAGGACGAGAATAACCATTATCGGCTTGTTCTCTTCAGAAAGCTGCACGGATGATAGAAGTACCTGTATCTGCCAAACGAGCCGCATAGGTACGATAACAACAATCTGGCGCGGAATCCGGTCAACAATGTTGTCATCATTAAGATGAAAAATACCTTGTCCAACTGGAAACACCGGGTGAAGGTTGCACTCTACGACCCCGAAAATACCTTTGAGAAAGTTTTAGAGAATGAGTCGAACATCACCGAAGCTTAACTCCTAGACTTCAAGTTAATTTGCGATAGCGAAGGCGACCAAGCGCATAGTGATTGCGGGGAAAGCTAAGGAAGTTGAACATAGGTGCCCACAGACTGGGATGCGGCGGTTACAAAGCAGCGGTTCCCAATTAGGAGAAGGAGAAATCCGACCGTGCAGCACGGGGCATCCCTGACCCCCTCGTAAAGTACTTGTTGTGGACCAATTTTTTTATCAAGGACCGGTTTACATATGACCCGATAGCTAATGAATATACTACCTATGATAAGAAGGTGAAGGATTTGTATCGAAACTTGGTAAGTAAATACACCACCCTAATTAATTTTCTACCAACACTCAAGTCGATTGCATCATAGTACTGGGGAATTCTAAACAGTTCACGATACTTGTGCATAACTTAGAAATCACTAGTGGTGGAAGCTCCTCGTCCAGGGAGCCGTCGCTGCTCGGTCCGTGGGACGACAACTTCAACAGGGCGATGAACAAGGCGAAGGGGAAGGATAAGCACAAAAGGATGTTAGGTGACCGAGTTAGCGGCATGGGCTTGACAAAGAAACAGGGAGAGTACTATAAGGAGCCCAAGGAGGTGAAAAGGGAGAGAAGGAAGGCCCTCGAAAATGTCCAACGCGAAGAAGCCCGCAATCGTGAGCTTGCGGATCTCAAGGCCAAGGTTGACGATATTCTCAATAATCAAGCTTTGGCATGACACATGGGTAATGTTTTGCCTGCCCTTTTTCCGGTGGTTACTCAATGGGATCAGGGAGGTCGAGAGGGGCCGTGCCCGGTGCCTAGCATGCAGGGCAGCAACTCGAGAGACATGTGTAGTGTCTCACGGGCCAACACCACGGTGGCAGACCCACTGGTGAATCCGCCCGCCTACAACACAACGTCGTAAGAGATGGTGACTCCACCCGCTGATAGCCGCCTCGTCATCCATTGCGCTCCCACCATCGGCGGTCCTCCGCCAAATGAAGAGCATGCACCAATGAACAACGTCATGGTCATCTGTTGCACGCCCGCCACCGGCGGTCCCCCGCCAATAGAACAGCATGCACTAGCAAGCGGCCGTCCAATCATCACGAGCACGCCCGCCGCTATTGGCCCCTATCCACTATAAGAGGTCGATGCCATCACCAACAAGGTAAATAGTTAAGCGCTGGAGCTTCGATCGGCTTCATCGTCCTTTGCCCTTGACTGGCATATCTGACGCCCTACATGTTTTACGTAGAACTTCGATGTTTCATGCACTCTCCTACACTATGTGGAGGGCGTGTTGAAGGATGTGGCTGTGGGTGCGGTCGTTCAACCGGCAACCCGTAGGTTCCACAATAGGCCGATGATAGAGCACCTATATAGAGTTCGAGTGCTTCGGGTGCTGGTGGGCTATGACGACTTGTTAGCTCCATTTCAACCCTACCAGGAACAAGACAACCCTGAGATCCTGTCGCTGATCCAGTGCCTCCGTTGGAACTTGCAATGGCCGAAGAGCAAGATTCTCCTCGGGAAGAGGGGCGCCACCCCGCAGACATCACCTCCCAAAGTGTCGGCGCGAGGCACCTCGCAGACAACACCTCTAGAAGTGTCGGCACAGAGCCATGGCAAGACCGTTGCAGCGCCTTCGCCTACCCCCTGACTTGGTGTGTGATAACGACATGAAGATGGCACAGAACCCTATGGAAGACGCCCTTGCTGACTTTGATAACATCGCCGATGAATTTGATTGTGGACACTACAATCCTCCTCCCATATAATAAGAACCCTACCATAGCACGAAGGCTCGCGGTGAAGCTCCTCCCGCGGATAAATCCAGTTGCAAGCGCATGTTCGGTTCTCAGGACGACACGCCTCCAAGATGTCCTCCCCTTCATCGAGACTTAGAAAACCGCGAAGGGAGGAGTTATTTTCAGCCCCGTCACAATCCGTAAGGCGGCCGTTCAGGAGCTTGAGAAGGAATATCCGCCGAAGGGGCTGAAGCCGTGGAAAAGAGGACTTAGATCCATGCCCTCAAAATCCGTGAGCGAGCTGGCTTTCATGCCACGCCGTGTTCGGGATGGGCCACCTAAATCCAAGGATATGTGCATGTGATGGGTCATCCGATGCTAGTCAAACCCATGATCAAGGCCGCAAATGGGGAAATGCAGAGTTTGCATGACACCATTCTATATCTGGAATCACGCCTTATTGAAGTGAAGGATCCGTCATACCTAGTTTTCATTGCCAAGGTACCAAAGGACTTGGGCTTCGTCGAGCCAACCGGCGTGAATACGATAGTACTGCGGTTATCGGACATCTTCGGTATGTTCCATCTCAATCTGCTTCACTACTCCATGGTCCGCCTATACTCGCTCAGTACGGCGGTGCAGATCATTAAAGATAGGCCAACGGGCGTCTCGATAGTGGACCCCGACTACATGCGCCATGATGTGTTGTGCTCCGCTGGGAACCAGATAGTCGCAGCGACATATCTCCAGAACTTCATGCTGGCGAACAAGACCGAGGATTTCATCCATGTGACTTATTTTGCCTGGTTAGTCAATATTCTTCGCCAACTCGAAAGTGCTTTCATAGGTTTTCATCGCTCCTTTCCAACATACTGTTTGGATTGTTCTGCGCAAATATACACAATGCACACTCATCTGCATTTCAATGGGACATTCACATGCCACGTATCTCCATTCAGGGAGTGCAGTGAAGAAAAACTACAGAAACGTGAAGAAAGTTCTGAATAATGATCTCACCAGCTACCACGCAAAGGGGGGGCATAATTGAGGGGAAGGTCGTTTAGGGCGCTCGAGTGTTCACCCGCACGATGGATTTTGCCTGCGTCAAGCAGCCGATAGGCAGTTACAGGGACACCTACTATGCCCTCCATCACATGCGGGCGTACGTATGGGACCAGCAGGACCTTACACTGTCTAGTCAAATCAAAGAGTGGGTATGGCGCTTGTTGATGGAGGGATGAAAAGCCGGTAGGCCAATGCCAAGGAGTAACTCGGCCCAAAGGACGTTGCGCAAGACCCGGCTTAAGTTAAAGGAGTTTCTAGAAGGCCCAGGAACGTAGGCCTCGTAACCCGGATTGTGGGTTCCGATAAGGAAATTTAGGGTTTGTAAGCAGTGTCCGGGTAGGATTCAGAGTGCACCTTGGAGAATAGGCCAGGGGGTCTGGATATTATATAAGCCGGCCCCTAGGGTTAGACCAAGAGAGATCCAAGAGTTCGAGCAATATCGCTAGGTATCGAGTATCCAGTGTAACACGAGAGTTGAGTTAATATATCTAGATCGGAGACTCGGCGACTTGATTGCCGGCTACCAGATCGCATATCATCATGTTTTCCCTTGAGCTAAACCCTCTCCCAAACAGCAGAGTCGAATTGCCCCAAGATAAGTTACCCCCGGTAACGTCTGCCGTGATTATCCCACGACAGTTGGCGCCCACCATGGGGCCTACGTCCAAGGGTGTTTACATCACGGGAGAAGCTCGGAAGAACATGGAGAACCTTGTCATCGGCGAGATCTACACCGACCCCGAAGGAGAGAAGATGGTGGACGATTCCGGCTGGGGGCCAGAGTCGGATCTGCTCGAATCCGGATCTGTCGTGACAATCGGCCAGATCAACGTCTTCATCGGCATGGTACGTACGTCCGGTTCAATCCCTGACGATTTCGGATTTGATTCTGTGTCAGGGGAGGCCACTTGCGTTCAATCAGATGGAGAAGAATCGGTCGGGACGGTAGATCCGACAGAAGAGCCCCCCACGAAGAGGGAACAGCCGGAGGAGCCGGCATGGACCCCGCGTGGCCGGGTCATGAGAGAAGATGATACCGAGTCCATCTTGCATCTGCTGGAGGACCGGTACGAGGAAAATAGCAGCGAAGAGGAAGAGTACGAATCTGCGCCAAGCATTGCGCGCCAGGTCGCGGTTTACACGGCCCCGGCGATCAATCTCAATCAGGGGAACGTGACCGCGGCCACAGTCGGAGCAGCACAAGCATTGGCCCAGCAGCAAGGTCCGGTTGACGGAAATCCGGTTCTCACCCGGGTTGACGGAGAATCGGCATCAGTTACCAGTCACGCGGCGGATAGTGAATTGCAGGCAAACATGTTTGGATATCTGGCAAATCGGACGCCAGGGGCGGGTCCTTCAAACCCCAACACCCGGCCCTATTCAACAATAACTTGATTCTAGATCCCATCGTTTTGGCCACGGTTATCACTCCGGAAAACGCGGCAGAACGTGTTAGAGATCTGGATGTAGCCCGTCGTGCATTGGAGCAACAGAGAAGGCAAGTAGAAGCAGAAAGGCAAGGGATGGCCACGCGCCAACGTGAGCTGGATGCATTGGAAACCCGGCTCCGAGAAGAGACAATCAGGGTGCGTCAAAGGCATCAGACCATGTTACCAGCGACGGATGGAGTTATAAACCCGACCACACTATTTATCACACCTCAGGATTAACCGATTCCAGCAGCAAACCAAGGAACTGTGCAGCAACCTGCAACTGGAGGAGCACAGCCGCCAAACATACAAGCCGGGTTACCCACATTGCAGACCGGAGTTACCACCGGCAATACATTACCACCACCACCAACATCGCGATTTCGCACACCAGCAGGTCATTACAACAACCCCATGGATAATGTGTACGCAGCAACGCTCGCATTGAATCAAATCCCTGTGAGAGAGTCACCCCACGCAGAGGAGACCCGGCGGGCGATAGATCTATTGCGCACTGCGGTAGCGCAGCAAGTTAATTACCCGGATCACAGAAATGGAATGCATGGGACACCATATATCAGCCAGCAACGAGGCAATACCGGCAATGTCCAGACAAGTTCAGCGCGGCGGAGGGAAGAGCAGCAGCAAATGCCGCCTCCTCCCCGCGTTCAGGCAGTACCAGCAGCATCAGCAGCCCAAGCTATCGTAGATAGTTCCAGAGCCAGGAGGGCCGCGACCGGGTCTGCGGTGCATGGGCCACCAGCCGTACCGCGTCCAGCCGCACCTCCCGCAGGATCACAAGTTTCCCGAGTGAGGCCAGTTCCGACTAATCTCGCTGGGCCTAAGTGTCTGTCGGATAACATCAGGGATGAGCCTTACCCGGATAAATTCAAGGAACCGGGTAAAGTTGTGAACTATGAGCCGACTATGGATCCAGAAACATGGTTGAGCAGTTATGAGATGGCTATGTCGATTCGCAATGCATCCGAAAATCTTCAAGCCAAATTCATGTACTTAATGATGTCAGAAGGAGCAGCAAAGTTATGGTTCAATAATTTACCGGAAGGATCTATCAAGTCATGGGAGGAGTTGAAAACTGCGTTTATCAAGCACTTTCATGGGACGTGCAGAAAGCTATTTACTATTGATGACCTAGAGCGATGTGTCCAAAAGAAGGGAGAATCGGCGCGCAGCTGGGTGCGCCGGGTTATGGAGATACTTCATTCATCTACGGATATTCAGCCCAAAGATGCGCTACAAGCTATGGCAAAGACGTGCAAGTACATACCTTTAGTGCAAAAGTTAACTCGCATGAAATCTAGTCGAAATGCTTCAGAGGTTACGTTGGGAGAGCTAATGGATGCATGCAACAAACACGCTGCAACGGATACTACAGAAGAGGATGTCGATGACAAGAAAGCAAAAGCAAATACAAATAATAGCGGAAGAACCGGCAATGGATCAACGCCGGGTAAAAATGGAGGTAACAATGGGAACAACCAGAACAAGTGCCCGTTTGAGGGAGGCTCCGAGTTTGTCGCTAGCACAGAAGCCGGGTCTTCGAGACCTAGGGCATAAGGAAATTTCAACGCCGGAAACCACAATGGAGGAAATTATCAAGGGCCACCAAGGCCGGGTAACAATTGGGATATCTTCAGAATGGCGTGCCCAAAGCACAACAGGAACGGTAGGCCGGCTAACCACTCATTGGAGCAGTGCGCGGACCTACAGAGATGGAAGAATGAGGAGATAAACAAGGCTATGCGAGGTGCAAGTCAGGGAGGAGGACCGGGTCCGGGTGGAAACCCGGGCAACGGCCCACCCCCAGCCGGTAACCCGGCAGGCGGAAATCCGGGTAACAACCAAGGGGGAGCTGGAGGTTTCCAAGCTAACCCCAAGCAATTGGGACAATATCACGTGCATACCACAGGAATTTCTAACAAGGATAAAAAGATACTGAAACAAGCGGTGAACTCGGTTTCTTCGGCTGTTCCGAGATACCTGAGATGGTCAGAGCAGGACGTAACATGGAGCAGAAGAGATCACCCGGAAAGGATAGAACACCCGGGAGTCTTAGCATTGGTGGTGGCACCACAAGTTAATGGTTATGAGCTGAAAAAGGTCCTAATGGACGGTGGAAGTAGCATCAATATCTTGTATTGGGAAACCTTTCTACGCATGGGCCTCAAGGAGTCTCAGCTACAGAAGAGTTCAACAATTTTTCATGGGATTGTGTCGGGTCACTCAGCGTGCCCCGAGGGAAAGATCACGTTGGAGGTAGCTTTTGGAGAATCGAAGGATAATTACCGAGTCGAGTGGCTTACTTTCGAGGTGGTTAAGTTGCGCAGTCCTTATCACGCGCTATTCGGAAGGCCGGCTTATGCTAAGTTCATGGCCAGGCCGTGTTATGTGTATCTACAACTAAAAATCCCGGGGCCCAAGCAGACCATCACCATACATGGGAGCCGGGATATAGCAGCTGAGTGCGACGAAGGAGATGCAGCCATGGCGGAGCAAGCTTGCAGAAAAGAGGAACTCAAGTATTACCGGTCTCAAGTAGACCCGAATGACAGAACAGCGTTAAAAAGACCAAATACTGAAGATGAGAGAGCGAAATTCAAGGCAGCACAGGACACCAAGATGGTAGCTTTTGTCGAGGGTGATCCCTCTAAGCAATTTGCTATAGGATCTAACTTGGACAGCGAGCAGGAGAAAGCACTTGTGGAGTTCATTCGTTCAAATCAGGACGTGTTCGCCTGGACGCCTAGCGATATGCCGGGTATCCCCACAGAGCTGGCAGAGCACAGTTTGCACGTCGATCCCAAGTCCAGGCCTGTGAAGCAGGGCTTGAGAAAGATGAATGAGGAAAGAAGGAAAGCTATAGGGGAAGAAATCGCTCGGCTGCTGACAGCCGGCTTTATCATGGAAGTCTTTCACCCGGACTAGTTAGCAAATCCGGTTCTCGTGATGAAAAAGACCAATGAGTGGAGGATGTGCATTGATTACACGAGTCTCAACAAGCATTGCCCAAAGGATCCGTTTGTACTACCAAGGATAGATCAGATCATAGACGCAGTAGCTGGAAGCGACCTATTATGTTTCCTGGATGCATATTCCGGGTATCATCAAATCAAGCTCAAGAAGGAGGATTGGGAGAAAACATCATTCATAACCCCTTTTGGGGCCTTTTGTTACAAGACAATGACATTTGGATTGAAGAACGCTGGCGCAACCTATCAACGGTGTATTCAGAAGTGCTTCGAGGACCAAATTGGACGCAACGTACATGCTTATGTAGACGATGTGGTGATCAAGACCAGAAAGGCGGAGACATTTATTGACGATCTAAAGGAAACGTTCAAGAACTTGAGAAGGTATCAGATGAAACTCAACCCGACAAAGTGTGTTTTTGGAGTTCCAGCCGGGAAATTACTCGGCTTTATCGTTTCTGAGAGAGGAATTGAGGCAAACCCGGACAAAATCAAAGCTATCCAGAGCCTGAAAAAGCCGGAAAATTTGAAACATGTTCAGAAGCTCACAGGGTGCATAGCAGCGCTCAGCCGGTTTATATCCAGACTCGGAGAAAAGGCAATACCCTTGTACCGGCTCTTGAAAAAATCTGATAAATTCGTATGGGATCAAGAGGCGGACGAGGCGTTCGAGGCACTAAAAAAGCAGCTATCTGAGGCACCAGTCCTAGCAGCTCCGGGTCCTAAAGAGCCTATGTTACTATACGTTGCAGCAGGGCCCCGGGCGGTTAGCGCAGTGGTTGTTGTCGAGCGAAAAGAAGATGGAAAAGAATACCCGGTCCAGAGGCCGGTTTACTACGTCAGTGAGGTATTATCAGAGGCAAAACAGCGCTATCCACATTGGCAAAAGCTGGTTTTCGGGGTCTTCATGGCCAGCCGGAAATTGAAGCCATATTTTCAGGAACACCCCATAACAGTGGTGAGTTCTATACCAATGTCGGATATCATCAGAAACTCGGATGCAACAGGTAGAATAGCCAAGTGGGCGATCGAGATGGGGGATTATCACACCAACTACGAGCCAAGGTCAGCAATCAAATCTCAAGCTCTAGTCGATTTTATTAACGATTGGACACACATAGGCATGCCCACCATGGCTCCAAACTCCGAGTCTTGGGTCATGCACTTTGATGGCTCCAAGCAATAGAGGGGTCAGGAGCTGGAGTGGTGCTAACATCACCCAAAGGAGACAAGTTGAGCTACGTGCTGCAGATTCATTTTGATTGTTCCAACAACGTGGCCGAGTATGAGGCCTTATTGCACGGCTTAAAGGTAGCCAAGGAGATGAATATTAAGAGGATACGATGCTTTGGAGATTCGGACCTTGTGGTACATCAGGTCTCAGGAACTTGGGATAGAAAAGATGCAACTACGGCAGCATACCGCAAAGAGGTTGATAGAGTTGCCGGGTGTTTCTCCGGGTACGAGGTGGAGCACATAGACAGAAGAAAAAACGAGGCAGCAGATGCACTCGCCAGACTCGGCTCGAGCAGAGAGCCGGTTCCACCTAATGTTTTCCTGGATGAACTATGGCGACCATCAGTTAAAACCGAGTCTTAGGAAGAACTGGCAAATCAAGACCCGGATTTGGAGCTCGTGGCCACAGTACGTGTTGTTCCCGAGTGGACAGAGCCGTTCTTGGCCTACCTATCACGGGGCGAGTTACCACAGCAGGAAGTATTAGCAAGACAAATTCTGAGGCGAGGAAAAGGATATTCTATCATCAACGGAGAGTTATACAAGAGAAGTGCAGCAGGAGTCTTTTTGCGCTGTGTAGCACCAGAAGAAGGCCGACAGATCCTCAAGGAAATCCACGAAGGTGATTGTGGGCATCATGCATCCACAAGATCCCTTGTGGCCAAAGCTTATCGACATGGTTTTTTCTGGCTCACGGCCCTAGCAGACGCGGAGCGCTTGGTGGCAAGGTGTGACGGATGTCAAAGGTACGCTCGCCAAACCCATGTGCCGGCTATGGAACTACGGACTATCCCGTTAACCTGGCCGTTTTCTGTTTGGGGTATGGACATGGTTGGCTCCTTTCACATGTCACCTTGCAAAAAGACACATCTCTTGGTGGCCATTGATAAGTTTACCAAGTGGGTTGAGGTTATGCCAGTTACCAACTGTGAAGCAATTACAGCAGTCAAGTTCCTGAAAAGGATTATCTATCGGTTCGGGTATCCCCATAGCATAATTACCGACAATGGAACCAATATGTCCCTTGGCGAGATGGAGAAATTTTGTGGTAACAATGGAATCCGGCTTGACATAGCTTCAGTGGCCCATCCACAGGCTAATGGACAAGTGGAGAGGGCAAATCAAGAGTTGCTTCGTGGATTAAAGCCACGATTGCGAGTTCCGTGTATCAGAGCTGCTGGTGCATGGGTCGAAGAATTACCTGCAGTGGTTTGGGGTATCAACACAACACCTAACAGATCCACTCAGATGACACCGTTTTTCATGGTTTATGGTGCAGAGGCGGTGTTGCCGAGTGATATCATCCATGACTCGCCTCGAGTGTCGGCTTACGTCGAGGCGGAGAACGAGAAGACCCGGCAGGACGCCGTGGATATGCTAGAAGAAGAAAGGGAACAAGCACTGGAAAGATCAGCCATATATCAGCAGGATCCGCGGAGATATCATAGCCGGCGCGTGAAAACCCGGGTCTTCCAGGAAGGAGACCTGGTTCTGCGCCTGGTACAGTCAAAGGAAGGAAAACACAAGTTATCACCGCCATGGGAAGGACCGTTTATCATAAGCCGGAATCTGCACAATGGATCGTATTACTTGATAGATGCAAGGGAAGAGTCGGCTACGGTTAACGACACCGCTCATACCACTTCATCTATGCAAGAGAGAAAGACCATGGAACGTAGCTCAGCTGCGTCCCTACTATACCTAGTATAGACCAGACTCACAAGTGGAATTACACGATGTAACATGCAGCAGGTTTCAGACGCACTCTTTTCCTATCCAGGGTACCTAAGGGGACTGGAGGGTTTTTTAATGAGGCGGCTTGCTGACCTAACTTTCTCATATCAATAAAGAGATGGTTAAGCAATATATCTTTTTCACATGTTTTATCAAGTTTTATTTTTCTGTTATGTTTTTTACTTTTCTTCCAGGTAAGTATTAGTTATTGTTTTCTTAGTACCTTAGCTTCTTCAGTATGTTGCATGTATTTAGGTCTTGGGGGCTGATTGCTTGAATAGCACAGTTACAAACTCAAAGACCCGGCCATGATGCCTATGAGTTATAAGGGCCGATTACTCGCAAACGAGTACGGCTGCAATCTTATAACCGGACAAAGGAGCCAAATTTCTTGACTTTTCTTATTTAAGCTCGATGTGACTCGCACTAAATTGGCATGCTTTGCTCGCTTACGATTACAATCAGCCATGATGCCCAATGGGACTTGCCTGACTCTGTTTTCGTACAGATGTAACAACATGATATCCACGCGAAAGCCGGCTTACAGTACAAGAGAGTGAAAAGGGTCATCTAAACCACAAGTTATGCAGAGTACAGGGTTAATAACCGGAAACTCAAAGTCTATTAAGCATAACTTCAAAACCTATGTGAAACGGCTCTAGGTTTTGGGCTTAGCAGAAACAACCTGTTTTCTTTGGGAAACCTCACACCCCAGACTCGGAATTTCAGGCCTTGGGGACGGGGTATTTTGAAAAGGAGAAAGTTGCTTAGCTAGTAAGCTCAAAAACCCAAACATCCGAGTCTTGGGGACTTGGGGACTTAGAGAAAAGTTCACCCGTCAAAACCCACGAGACCCGGAAACCGAGTCTCACAAAAGGAACCATAAAGAAAGTCGGAGTATCAAGAGTAAATAAGCTCAAAGGCAGATAAATATCAAAACATCCAAAGGCCAGAAGAGGCACGAAGTATATCAAGGCATTAAAGTACATTACAAGTCTCGATACTAGTATCAAAGGTGCACAGGCGCACCGTCAAAAATAATTGTTCAAAGGGCCCATTGGCCGACTGACGCATACGAAATGACAGCGGATAGCAAATATCACTCGGCATTCGGGGCTGAGGCATCCATCTTCCCCTTGCCCTTGCCAGCCGGGTCTTGTCCCTTGACTTGCTCTTCAGCACTCTTGGTAGCAGCAGCACCCGGATCAGCAGTAGTGCCGGCCCGTGCAGGAGGAGGGACGATTGGTCTGGAGGTAGCAGGCGCAGAATCAGCCTCAGCCTTCTTCTTCGCGGCCTCCTCTCTCAAC
Organism: Alopecurus myosuroides; assembly: GCA_028641055.1. Lineage (NCBI taxonomy): Eukaryota > Viridiplantae > Streptophyta > Magnoliopsida > Poales > Poaceae > Alopecurus > Alopecurus myosuroides. Next base: position 235,035,382 of record CM054057.1, on the reverse strand, counting down.
TGGGCAGCCTCCGCCTTCCATCGGGCCAGCATGTCGTACGGCTTGGGAAGATCCGACTTAATCGCCTTATCACCAGCACCATACGCAGGGATAATTGAGTTGATATCCAAGCCATCAGCAATCACACTGGCCGGGTGACGAACTTCCTTCTGGATGCCTTGAAATTCTTCACTGAGAACTTGGACCCGTCATGGTTGAATTCTGGAAACCCGCCCACAAGCTTGGCCGGCTCGAGCTTAGGAAAATAAGCTTTAGCCAGCGCAAGCCCCCGAGTTACTCCAATCCGGCAGGACGAGCGCTTCCAATGCCCAATCCACTCGGGTATAGTGGAACAGGCGTCCAGCAACCTCTTCAGGTTGCCGTGTCCAACACCTGGCCATTGCAGTTCTTGAAGGATCCATTTGGTTCCGGCACAGAGCTGCCGGATAGTGCTCTTGATGGTTTTCAATTTGGCAATGTCATCTTCCTCCGGGATTACTTCATCCGGACCTGCAGAAAGTAGGAAAAAACAACGAGTAAGGAAATCCGACTATTTATCAAAATGAGAATCCGGGTCATAATTATCAAAGTTAGGAATCGTACCAGCCAATGCACGATATGTATCGGCAATTTGAACAGAAACCTTTGTCAGCTCATCTTCTGCTGCATGAGCCCTCCTCCTATACTTCCTCGTGATCTTTCCGCTCCTCCTAGCTTCAGCTTCAGCCGCCTCACGCAGAGCCACCTCCTTCTCAATGAGCTTGGTGGCCTTCGCCAATTTCTTCTCGGATTGGGTCACGAAAGCCTGAGTGGAGACACAAGGAAGGATTAGTCGGCTATACTACGAAGTTCCAAGCAAATTATCAATAAATTCACTCGGAACTTGGGGACTAGATAAGGATACAGGCAATATTATTCGGATTTACCTCATGTTTAGCTATCAAAGCTTATAAGATATTTTCTTCATCGGCCCTCAAGGTGTGAAGGGCATCAAGCATCTGGGAGAACGTCATGTCTTCGGGCCTAACACCAGAAGATCCGGCAGCTTGATCGCCTGGCGGGTGAACCTTCCCCGACTTTGGAGTCGAGACCCGGACTGTCTGGGTGTCCGGGTTTGGAGAACTCATCTTTGTGTCCAGGATCTCAACCTCCTCGTCCTCAACCTCTTCGGATGGCTTTGGAGACCGGGCTTCCTGGTGAGATGGGTCACCCAAGGGGCCTTGTTCCTGGTTGTCTTCAGCATCACCGCCAGTCGCGGCGTCCGTATTATCAGTCGGCCCCTCCGTCTCCCGGTTATCTGTCTCCATGTTCTCCGGGTCACTAAGTGTGACTTGGGCGCTAAGGTAAAAAGAGAGAAACAGTTAGCGGCAGTGGAGGAAGATTAGCGAGTATGCGGGGATATCATACAGCAAAGACTCACCCGGTGTTTACAGCGTAATCCGGGGGGAGCTCGCTGCTGGAAGCGGATGAATCTGTTACAGGAACCGATAGTGGAACCCGGAACTGCCCGGCCCGTGGATGGTTGGGGGAGGGGTGACGCCGAGGAGAGTTGGAAGGATGAGGTGGAGGAGTACCGGCACGGCGGACTGGTGAGGTGGAGATGCCCGGGTTGAGGGGATCGTCACCCGGGGAACTCCGAGTCACCCTACGCTTGGCCGGAAGAGAGTCCTTCAAGTGTGATGAGTTGGATAATTGTTGGTTAAGTTTTCGCATGTTATCAAAGGAATAGGGTTCGGAGGACATAAAGGATGAGGGAACCTTGGATACTACCCCTCTGGTCTTCCTCTTGGCTCCAACAACTGCTTCTTGTTCAGGGTCGCTTTGGTCGGACTCGGTGGCCTCCGGGTCCCCCTCCTCCTTGTCATTTTTGTCCTCCAGCCCTGAAAGTTTGGAATGTACAGTCGGGAAAAGGTGAGATATGTGAAAGAGGAATGGTATAAGTGTAATTTATCGAATACCCGGATAATACCTTCTTCGTTATCAGCCGGCTCTTCATCTTCTTCCGGGTCTCCGGAAGAAGGGGAGGTCTCGACGTTCCAGAAGACGTTATCAGCCTGAGATAAAAGCATGAAAATGAGAATTAGTGGTGGTATCAAGTCAAAGTGTGAGGATAAATGCATAGGTATTGGATTTTACCGCTGGAGCCGGGTTATCCCGGGTAAACGGTGCTAACCCGGTGATGTTCTTGATCACCTCCAACTTTTCCGTCAAGAAACTCTTGATGGTCTTGTTGGTATCGCCGGCTGGGTAATTCTTAGAGGAATATCGGAGCGCGTCCGTGACGTGCCCCGAATAGTCGCACATCAGCTTGGTGCGGATGGAGTTGGGCTGGATCCGGAAGTCCACCCATGTCTTGACCAAGTTGAGCCCAAGAAGACCTTGGGCGGAGAGGACGGCTATCTTGGTTAGAAGAGGTTGGATGGCCTCCCTGTCCGACTCAGGGGAAAAATCATTGAAAGACTCGGAGATATCAAGGAGACCCTCCGAGTAACCCGGCAATTTCCTTTCGCCGGGTGGGGAGGTGTCTCGGCAGTAGAAGAAGGATAATTGCCAGTGTTTAACATGGGAATTCAGATTGAGAGTCGGCATTGGTGAGTTCTTGCGGCGCTGGATGGAAACCCCGCCGCAAGCAAGAAGCGCCCCGTCACCGCTTTCGCGGCACGGTTTGCACTGAAAGAGTTCAATGAAGAGAGCCAAATTTGGCGGAATGCACAAATATGACTCGGAAAGGACGATAAAATGGGTTATGTTCAACATAGAGTTAGGCCCTATGTCGAACACCCGGAGGCCGTAATGGCTCAAGACTTCACGAAAGAAGGGGTGACCCGGAGGGCGGAACCCCCGGGTCACGTACTCGACAAAGCAGATTACCTCGTCGGCAGCAGGCGTGGGCCGGGTCTCATCACCCGGCACCCTCCAGTGGATGTCTTCCTGAGGGGAGGACCCCTAGCTCGGCCAGCTCCTCCAGCTTGGCCTTGGTGACTGTGGACCGCGCCCAGTTGGCGGATATCGATTGGGTCATCCGGGTTTTAGCCGGATGTTTCCCTTGCTTCTTGGGAGCCATGGGTTCAGACTGCAGAACACAAGACAAAAAGGTATGAGACATAAGATTCGGAAATCGTGAGTTATCTGAACATAACGCGAACAAGTATCAGTAAGAGGCATGAGGACTATGAATTATCCGGGTATCACTGGACGGAGCGAAAATTACAGGTTATCCGGGTATCGAGTAGCAGTACAGAAAATACTGGGGGACTTACATATTGGCGAGCGTTTGTGGAAGAAGGTTGATTGCCCATGTATTTACTGCAGGAAAAAGAACCGGAAGAAGTGGACTTTCCGGGTATCAATGGCAGGTGCGGAAAATTTGGGCGGACCGAGCCTAGATTGGAAATTTCATTTTCAAATTCGTGGTGAAATTAGTGACTACAAGCAATAGGAGAATGAAGTGGAGCCTATATCCAAGCCATTGGGTGAACTAGTGTGAGTCTATGCGACCTAATCCTGCGTGGGGTAAGAAATCGCCCGCGGTTGACCTAGATCCAATCTAGAACGAATCGAGAAATCGTGAGGCTAATTCAATGGGAGCAAGAAGCTTACCGGAGGAGATTGGAGCAGAGCACGACGGCGACAGATGGCGCAATCCAAATGCCCCTTTGCGATTCCCGGCGGGCAAGATGAGGGCGCGGCGGCGGAGCTTGGCGGCGGCGCGGAACGGTTCGAGGACGAACGTAACCGGCGGCGGCTTTGCTCCGGCGGTGAGCTCGAGGTCCCCGTGGTGGTGTTGCGCAAGCGCGAGCGATGGAGAGGAATAAGAAGTTGGAATGGACCGTTGGGGTTAGGTTATCCCCTAGGTACCTATTTATAAGGTACGGGTGGGTAAACCTACTCCAACGGGCGTGAATCGGAAATTTCGGGATAAGGGATACCCGCCCGGATTTTCTGAGATATGCTTTAAGTGCTGGACGAGATATCCGGAATGGATAGGAAACAAATCTTCTCCGCGATACCTGGATCGATTAACAAGTAAAGTAAGCCGGATCTTTGGCGTTTGCATCAGGGGCGTTGACCCGGAAAATTAAACACTGGACTTGGAGAAAGCCGGGTTACTATATGGCCACCATGGAGTTAAGCCTAGCTGTTTATCAAAGCAATCTAACCCGGCCTCTACGAACTTGTGTGTTTGTTATTTTTGCAGGGAATAGCGTGCGCTTCAGGGAGGATCTCATGAAGCCCAAACTATTCTGGGGACTACTGATGGAGGGATGATAACCCGGTAGGCCAATGCCAAGGAGTAACTCGGCCCAAAGGACGCTGCGCAAGACCCGGCTTAAGTTAAAGGAGTTTCTAGAAGGCCCAGGAACGTAGGCCTCGTAACCCGGATTGTGGGTTCCGATAAGGAAATTTAGGGTTTGAAGCAGTGTCCGGGTAGGATTCAGAGTGCGCCTTGGAGAGTAGGCCAGGGGGTCCGGATATTATATAAGCCGGCCCCTAGGGTTAGACCAAGAGAGATCCAAGAGTTCGAGCAATATCGCTAGGTATCGAGTATCCAGTGTAACACGAGAGTTGAGTTAATATATCTAGATCGGAGACTCGGCGACTTGATTGCCGGCTACCAGATCGCATATCATCATGTTTTCCCTTGAGCTAAACCCTCTCCCAAACACCAGAGTCGAATTGCCCCAAGATAAGTTACCCCCGGTAACGTCTGCCGTGATTATCCCACGACACTTGTCGTTGGCCAGCGATGAGAAGTTTAGAGAAGATATATATGATATTTAGCATTGCTTTGTGACGAAAATCGTTCATCAAGTGGTGAACAAGAGTGGAGCCTTCCACTGCCAGTTCCCCATGCCTAACCGCGAGATAGATACTATCCTAGCAACTCAATGTGACGACAGGGCCTTCATCACTCTGAAGGGCTGGCCCGTGGTAATCCCTGGGCTGGGTCAGAAGGATTGAGAATTATTGTAAGGTAGACTACCATTTTCGAAAAGTCGTTGAACTTAATCGTTAGGGTTATGAATCGTCAATCGCGTAACCCAATGCTTAATTATGTTCAATGCTTAATTATGTTTCTTTTCATTATTGTGGCCCTACTTGTGATGTTTGATCTTTTTTTATAAATACTGATGATTAAAAGAGTTGGTTCACACTAAGTTGGCCTTGATGGTCTAGTGCGCCTTGTGATATTCACAAAAAATCATATCTTGTGCATCTGATACGTCATAAACGTATCCATAATTTTTGATGTTCCATGTTGTTTTCATGCCATATGCTACATGTTTTGTTTACACTTTATGCCATTTTTATCGATTTTCTGGGACTAACCTACTGACAAGATGCCATAGAGTCAGTTCCTGTTTTCTGCTGTTTTTAGTTTCAGAAAAGTTGTTGTGGAAATATTCTTGAAATTGGACGATTCAAAAGCCAAAAGTCCTAGAATTCAAGGAGGGGCAAGGAAGTCCAAAGGAGACCTGATCGCCCTTTTGCCTATAAAGTCTACCTGATGCATAAACCCTAAAAATATCAGCCTTTTACACGAAAAGTTTCGTAGATCCGCCTCCGCCGCCGACAAGTTTCGGAGGACAGAAATCTTTGTTCCGGCACCCTGTCGAGATGGGGAAGTGCCCTCGGAACCATCTCCATCGACTCTACCACCATCTCCATCGCCGTTGATGTCTCCTATGATGAGGAGGGAGTAGTTCTCCCCCGGGGCTGAGGGCTCTACCGGTAGCTATGTGTTTCATCTCTCTTTCCCATGGTGTGATCTTTATGTGATCATGAGCTTTGTAATCTAGTTGAATAAGTAGATGTTACTCTTCATATGTTATGCTACTCGAGTGGTTTTGTTATGAGATATCCGTAAACACTTCGATCACGGTGTAAAGGTGACAGTGTGCACTGTGTGGTTTAGCATGATATTTATATCTTGTGTTGGATGACCCTTTGAAATTGTGGTGTTTGTCTAGTACCTTCTAGGGAGCTCATAGTGACAGTGTGGGGTTAACTAGACATGGGAATGCGACTTTGAGGGGTGCTGTTACAGCCCTACGCAATGAATTGGTGTTTGTTATTCGTCCGGAGAGTGGTTCGGAGTAGCATAGTGAAGAGATGATATTTATGCATTCAATTATGTTATCATTGTTGAGAGTGTCCACTAGCGAAAGTATGATCCCTAGGCCTTGTTTCTAAGCATTAAAACATCGTTGACAACTAGTTCTGCTACATGTTTGCTTGCTGCCATTTTTTATTTCAGATTGATATTATCACTTAGAATCATCCGTATTACTTGTATTTCACTCCCTTTTTGCCGAACTAGTGCACCTATAAAACTGACAATTGTATTAGGTGTGTTGGGGACTCAAGAGACTTCTTGTATCGTAATTGCAGGGTTGCTTGAGAGGGATACCTTTCACCTCTACCTCCCTGAGTTTGATAAACCTTGGGTAATCCACCTATGTTGTTCCACAAACCTCTGCACTTGGAGTCCCAACACTATTGATACGTCATAAACGTATCCCTAATTTCTGATGTTCCATGTTGTTTTCATGTTGTTTCCCACATGTTTTCCTTACACTTTATGTCATTTTTATCGATTTTCCGGACTAACCTATTGACAAGATGCCACAGAGCCAGTTCCCTGTTTTCTGTTGTTTTTAGTTTCAGAAAAGTTGTTCTGGAAATATTCTCGGAATTGCAAAATTCGAAAGCCAGAAGTCCTAAAAGTCCCGGAAGCCTCCAGAAGTCCCGAAGATCCCCGGAGGGGGGCCACAGGGTGTCCGCACCATGGGGTGGCGCGGGTCCCCCCTTGCCGTGCCACCTAGGGGTGTGGGCCCCCTGGCCACCTCCTGGCATCGCCCTTTCGCCCATATATACTCCCCGATGCATAAACCCTAGGTGCATCGACCTTTTCTGCAAAATACATCCGTAGCTCCGCCGCCGCCACCGACAAGTTTCGGGGGACATATCTCTGTTCTGGCACCCTGTCGGGATGGGGAAGTGCCCCCGGAAGCCATGTCCATCGACTCCAACGCCATCTCCATCGCCGTTGCTATCTCCTATGATGAGGAGGGAGTAGTTCTCCCCCGGGGCTGAGGGCTCTACCGGTAGCTATGTGGTTCATCTCTCTCTCCCATGGTGTGATCTTTATGTGATCATGAGCTTTGTAATCTAGTTGAATATGTAGATTGATCTTCATCTGTTATGCTACTCAAGTGGTTTTGTTATCTCCGTAAACACTTTGATCACGGGGTAAAGGTGATAGTGTGTGCTCCTTGTGGTTTAGCATGATATTTATATCTTGTGTTGGAAAATGAACCTATGAAATTGTGGCGTTTGTTTAGTACTAATTTATGGCGCTCGTAGTGACATTGGGGTGCCCTAGAGAGGGAATACGGACTTGAGGAGTGTTGTTACAACCCTACGCAATGATTTGTGTTTGTTTTTCGACCGGAGAGTTGGTCGGATTAGCACAGTGAAGAAATGATATTTATGCATTCAATATGTAATCATTGTTGAGTGTCCTCTAGTGAAAGTAGGAGCCCTAGGCCTTATTTCCAAGCATTGAAACACCGTTTTCCGCCTGTTCTGCTACATATTTGCTTGCTGTCATATTTATTTCAGATTGTTATTATCACTTATAATCATCCATACTGCTTGTATTTTACTCTCTCTTCGCCGAACTAGTGCACCTATATACCTGACAAGTATATTGGGTGTGTTGGGGACACAAGAGACTTCTCGTATCTTAATTGCAGGGTTGCTTGAGAGGGATATCTTTGACCTCTACCTCCCTGAGTTCGATAAACCTTGGGTGATCCACTTAAGGGAAACTTGCTGTCATTCTACAAACCTCTGCTTTTGGAGGCCCAACACTGTCTACAAGAATAGAAGCGTGCGTAGACATCAAGCTCTTTTCTGGCGCCGTTGCCGGGGAGGTAAGGTAAAAGGTACTCACATCCACGGGTGTGAGTGCTCGAAGTTATTTCCTTTAGATTCTGCAATTATATCTTTTTGTTTCTTGTTTTCACTAGTTAGGCTTATTTCTACTTGTTCCTTGTTTCTATTTTTACTAGTTAGTCTTAATGGAAAACAAAAAAAAAATGAGAGAGTTTTATAATATTTATCTTGAGTTAGGACATGAAGGGTTTGAAGAGAAAATTAAAAAACCTCTAGAAGTTTATTTGCATGCTAATAGAAATGTTATTAGTATGAGCTAGTCATTAACCCGTGCATCGCACGGGCTCATCATTATCTCCCGATGTTTACGTTGATTGTAAGCACGGTAATTATTGTCTTTATGATTGGTTGAAAAATTTAGAACCAAAAATTTATTAATATGGTTACGATCGATTGAGAACGTCAAAGCATGGAGCAATGAATAGTCTAATATAATCTTGAAATCAGAAATATTCCTAATAAGCATGTTTAATTCAACATTTTTATCTTATATGAAATCTACTAAATGGCACACAAAGCAAGTTATCACATACACGCACCCCAACGGACACAAATACACACACCCTACCCCTTATAGCACCTCCGATAGACTAAGCCGGCAGGGTGAGTGTTGAGATTGACGAATTCACCACTGGCGCCTCACGGTCGATGGGAACGCCTCCCGCTGAAGAATATTCACTGATGTTAATGACTAAACTGAAAAGCTACCTAAGAATCATGGCTTGTATTGTATATATGTAGTGCTATTTAAACTAAAAGATTTTCTTGTAGACCTTATTTCAAAATGAATGATTGCTTAGTTAGATGGAATCATGGCTGAATTTGTTGATATGCAGTATGTATATGAGAAATAAAAAAATATTGTCCTGTATGAGATTTGTTTCCGGTACATCGAAGACAAGCAATCGCGGAGGGGCTGGGCGCCTCCTCGCGCTATCCACGTCTCCCACCTGGCGCGCACGGGGTGGCTCGTTTCTTGTCTTTTTTAGCTGCGTCGATTTGGCTGGTTGTGGCTTGTGGGCGATTGCTTGACGGGCCAATAGAACACCACGCACGGATAGAAACCCTAGCCGCCAGTCGCTCGCAGCCCGTTCTCCCGCTGCCGCCGCCAGGCGAGCTCCTGCTCCTTCTCCTTCTCTCACCGCTCCTCCCATCATGGCGCCCAGACCTCTGCCCTGGAGAAGGACGACGAGATCAAGACGAGGTGAACCCTCCCCCCATCCCATCCTCTTTTCACTTGCTCACCCCCTCCATGGTTCTCAGCTGCCGGCCTACCATGGCGTGCCGCCGCCAATGAGACCAGGGATGAAAAGGAGGAGGCAGAGAGGGGCGTGACACCTAGGCCATGGAGAAAATGGTGACCGCCATCTTCCTTTGCCTCGCTCTACATCCACGCCCTCGCGCCGCAACCGTCGTCTCTCCGCATGCCGCGCTCGCCCGCTCGTGCCTCCCCTTCCCCACCCGAACAGAGAGCTCATGGGAGGAGAGGCTCAGCCCGCGTCGAGCACATCCCGGCGGCGGCAGCGTAGGTAGGCTCCTCCTCCTCCCTAGCCCTCTTCCTCGCCGCCCTCCTCCCTGATTTCTCTCCAGGGCTGTCGCTCCCTGCAGGCTGCAATCTCCCTGTGACGCCCCGAGATCGGGCACTACGCAGATTTCAGCGTTCCCGCCAAATCCGCATAATAACCGATTCCAGGTTGCCATTTATGATAACATTACAATAGTTCACGAATAATCCACAATCACAACAGCAGCAAATAGATACAAGATGACTCCAACGAGCCAGGGTTACAACTGATACATTACAAAGATCCAAATAACAGCGGAAGAAACAAACGTCCGTCTACGGACAAGATCCAAATTGGACTAAGAGTCCTGAAGATAACCGAAGGCGTCCAATCCCTGCCCAGGCCAAGCCGGAGGGATTCCCAAGCTAACGTCGTCAGACTTCATACCTGTTGACTGCAATTTGGAATTTGCAGCCACGAAAGAGATTCGTGGGTCAGTACGGTTAAGTACTGGCAAGGGGGATAAAACCCATACTCACAAGTTATACCGGCGTAGCCAATCATCACAAGATACAAATTCTTTAGGATCAACGGAAAGGAAGGGGGTTATTGCAAATAAGCGACAACAGGCTGCACTAACCAACTACAGAGATTCTATTACTTCCAACTATCAGAAAGGAGATAAGATCGAGTGATAGTAACCAACTGAAAGATAACTTCAAACGAACCCATCCTGGATCTCGCCCCTTATCCGAAGAAGCAATCCGAGGATAACTCACACCGTGGTATTAAAGATGAATCAAGTTATTGTGTGAATAAACCTATTACTAGTCAAGTTATTAATCATTGGGTGAAACATGATTGTTCATTATGTTGAAGTTGTCCTGAGTACTTGTTAGCCAGTACTTTCACCAAGTAATCCATAACCGCGGAAAACACGGCTTCTCGAGAAGATTTACCCTGCAGGGATGCACCAAAGTAACCACACTCATGAATATCCTGCCAGATGGAATGCCTCCCACCAAGCGGGGCACTCAACACAATCCAACCCTTCTTCGCATCAAGCCCAAAGCACCTTGGGCGCACGGCTAATCGAGCCCAGAAGAAAATGGACCCTCATAGCACTCTAAGAACGTGTCCCCCTATATGCCGACTACGAAAGTTCCACCCGGGATCCAAGGGCTCGCAAAATCATGCATGCAGCAAATGGAAAACCCGAACTAAATGAGGCGATTTGGACGAGATGCGAATCGGGTCAAACTGAGGGGGAGCCCATACTCCCCAAATGCGGGTAGTGCGCTCATCATGGATCAGTAGACAAGACCCTTTTCCTATTAGGGTCGACACTAGCAGGCCTCAAAACCTCAAAGGGCCTCCTGCCGGTGCCTTATCATCAAATTATTATTATTATTACCATTAGCAATTATCAGGTTTGATTGATTAACATCGAGCCCCCGGAACAATAATAATAGTGAAGAAGTAACCGACAACGAGTTCGAGCAAAAGCAACCCTAAGCATGCTAGATAGGAACAGGCTCAATCAATGGCTGTAGGTATGGGAATGAGGCAATATCAAGGTTAAGGGATGCATGTGATGGGTTCGTAACAGAAACAACTACTACTAAGGCTAGCAGAAAAGAATCAACGGAAAGAATCGGTAACAAGTGATGAAAGACAGCCATATGGCATGCAAGTGAGTATACTTGCCTGAGATCCCGCAAGGTAGCAGAACTTGTCGTTGCTCACATCATCTCAACGTCCTATCCGAGAAGAAGCAACGAACCTCGAACAAACACCGGATGCAACAATTACTACTACGGCAAAAGATCCAGCATGAACAAGGTATGGATGCATGACAAGTTTAATAGATGCACCAAAGTAAACTAGTGGATATGATACACAAGTTTAAAGGGATTCCATATGCAAAGATTGCATATGGCAAACCCATGCCTTATAGTTGAATTAATGGTTCTAACACTAAGCATCATGTGTAAGTGAGTTAGAATGATGCATGCATGATGAAAACAAGAATGTAACAATTTAGATGCAATTAGAATGATAGTTAACCAATTAAGAAAGCATTTATTAAGTTTGGAAAATTGGTTACTTAATGGTGTTGAGCAAGTAGTGGTTGTTTTCAGCAAGTTAAAGTGTGCAAAACAAATATCAAGGTTGATATTTGAAAAGGTTATCAAATTTTAGTTGGATTACATGTTTCACATTTTGAAATTGGACTTTGGATTATTTAATTATGAATTAAACAATTTTAAACAATTTTTAATTGAATTAAACAAGATTTAAATAGTTTAGGCAATTTAAATTGTTCAAACCAGAAAACAAAATTTATATTTGAATAGATCATTCAAAATGGGGTGGAAAACATATTTTATTTGTATTATTTGAAAACAGTATGAATTAGTTATGAATTATTTCAATTTGCATTTGAATTATTCAAATTTGAAATTTAAATGAAGTTTGAATATTCAAAACAGAACACAAATTGCATATTTGGAAAGTTTATAAAATTTGGATCAAGATTCATATAAAGTTTGTATTCATTGGATTTATAAAACAAAAGATATTTAATTTCAAAGTTTTGGTTTTAATTCTGTTTATTAAAATGAATTTGTTATTTACAGAAATTTGCGCAGAAACAAAGGCTACACACTGGCTTTCTACCCCTAGCCACTAATCAGTGGGCCACATGCCACTGTGGCACCGCGCGCAAGCGTGCGTGGCAGGGAGAGCCACTGACTGGTGGCCCCCGCCTGTCAGCCACGCGGAAGGAAAAAAAGGTGGGTTTTTTACTCGCCCCCGCGAGGAGTCGAACCCGCGCCTGCGCGCAAGGTTCAGAGAGAGCGTTACCGCTGCGGTGGAATCGGCTTTGTTAACAGGTACAGCGACGCGGGGGGTATAACGAATCAGAGCCAGGTTAACTGAAGTTAACTGACGAACAATTTCTTCCTCGACATGACAGAGGGAACTCGCCGTCGACGATCTGCAGTGAGTGATGCCGTGCGTGCTCGACGTGAGGTGCTGAGGTGATGGTGTGGATGCACGCGTTCGGAGGAGAAGGGAAACGGAGGGGAACAGCTGCTGCTCACCGGAGATTCGTCGTGGAAGCAGAAGGGCTCGGTGACGCTCCCGCGGTGGCGACGGCGGGGTTGTGCACGGCGGCTTCGATCCAGGGGGTAGATGACGCCGGGGAGACGTCCACCAGCTCGGGGAAGGGGTGGCGAGTTGATTCCCGCGGGTGGCTAGTGATGTTTGGCTCTGCAGTGACGACGGCGTGCCAAGGTTCAGTAGGAACGCCGCGGTGGCCGGCGGTGGCGTTGAGGACCGCGACGTCGAATCCGTGCGTCTCCGAGGGCCCTAGGGTGTCCAAAAGGGAGAGGGGACAGCGGCGGCCTGGTTTTGGTGGCTAGGCTAGAGGGTGGCGCAGCGAGGTGGCCGGAGATACGACGGATTCAGAGGGATCGGTGGCGTCTCCGGTGAGCGCTAGCAGAGGAGGGTGCGACAGCAAGGAGAGGGATGGCGGCGATCGCGAGGTGGAGGCGGAACCCTAGGAGCCTAGGGTTGCTCCCAGGGGCTAGGGCGAGCACTTATAGGCCGCGGGGAGGGGGGCGGCCGCCGGAGTCGCACGGGAGTGTCGCGGTGGCGCCGCGCGATGGCCTGCCGTACGAGGGGGAGGAAGGCGATTAGAAGAAACGCGAATCTCGGCGCAGCGAAGGGGTACCAGGCTGATTGGGCTGCTGCGCGCGCGGGTTAGTGGTCTAGGTGGGCTGGGCCGCGCGGTAGATAGGTTAGCTGCGCTGCGCTTTGCTTTTAATATTTTCTCCTGTTTTATTTTTTTCTGAAACAGTTTTGGATTAAAACTGTTAAGGTTTTGATTAAGAAAAATTCCAAGAAAATTTAGTTAAGCTTTTTAAGTAATTAGAAACCACATTGTAAGTTTGGATTTCAAAAATTAAATTTTAAAATAGTAGTTTGTATTGGAAATCAAAATAGAGGGATTTTTGATATTAATAAAACCTTATTTCAAATAACACTTTTTAATAGGGTTATCCCTAAGTCTTAAAGTGATTTTCAAGGGGCAAAAAGATAGTGGTGAACTTTAAGGTTTTAAAAGGATACTAATTGAAAACTTGGTTTGATTTGGAAATGGTTTGGAATAATTGCTTGAATTAATGGTTTGAAGTTGGAAATAATTGATTAATTTGGGTAACTGATTTTAAGCAACAACTTAAAAGGTGAATTGTAATGAGTTGCTTTAAAGCAAAAGAGGGTTTTAGTTTGCAAGTCTTTCTTTGAAAAGTTGTAGCAGACAAGTGGTTAAAACAGAATTAACCAGTGGGAAAAACAAGTTAGGGGTTTTAATTGCAAGTTTGAAATTGGGAATTTTGAGCAAGTGTGAAAAGTTTAAATTGTTTTGAAATTTTTAGTTGATGCAAACATGGTGCAATGCAATGTGATGCTTATGATGCAACCAAAACAAACAGGTAACACCACAGGTGTTACACTCCCTAACCTTCTCATCTCCGCTTCCCACAGACGGTGGGAGCAGCCGTGAAGACCACCAGGGGCTGCTGCTCTGTTGGCAACCAAGGAGGAAAAATAGAGGGTCTCGTTGGGTGTGTGGATGGATTCAGCGATGAGATGGCGAGATCGCATCATGGTATGGATTCTTCTCCTCTTTCCTAATCCTCTTCACATCATTTTTTCTATCTTTCTAAACAAGTTACTTTAATTGTAAAATGACTTTTCTCTCGAGCTTAACCTCCATGAGGCTTCCTAATCTGGATTACTCAGATGGATTATGTGGTATCTCACTTTTCTTTGGTAAAATTATGGTTTTCTGATTCTACTGGGCTTTAGGAAATTCGTCATGTCAAATGGATAGTTGTGGTTCTTTACCCAAATAAAAAAGGATTAGATAGCATTCGGTAGTATATCATAATCTTAATTGGCGTAAATTCTTGCCACGGTGCATAATGCCTCTAGAGTTCTTGAAATATAGTCAAACAATTATTTACATTTTTATTGTTGCAGTTTGATACTCAATTGGACACCAGGGAGTCATACAAGTGAGGTAATTTTCCCTTGGCAATTCCTGAAATCTTCCAGGTCTATGCACATGTTCTCGCTTCCTGCTCAAACGTTTGAATCCCTTTAGTTCCGAAGCAAGCTTTCAGTTCTCCAAACTACTGATTTTGCAGCTAGGCTTAGGATGTCCAGGAGTATCATATACCCCAACGGTGGATGTTTCCTGGTACCGGAAACTCCTTCGGTTGTGCAGGATCACAACCGGGTTCTGTCAGTTCCTAGATTGGTTGCTCAATCGGCTAACCGGGTGGAAACCAGCACCTAGGCCGGAAACCCCCTCGGTAGTGCCGGAACACAGCGAGCAACTGATACAAACAGGGCTCCCCTATATATGAATGCAAAGTGCACTAGAATTTAAGTGCACTAGAAGTACAAGATATCAAAATATGCAAGTAACAACTTGGATTAACATAAGGATGTAAGCTAGATAATTTCACATCCGAGATAAACAAATCTTGTCCAACACACAACTTAAAAAACGAAATCCGAATATATCAGGTAGCACAACATAAACCGATAGACAATCACAGAAATAACAAATAGAAGTTCAAGATGGCTTGCGAGTGCGAGAAAACCCTATGAACCCGCACAACCTAAATAGAGAGCTCTACACTTTCTTCCCCTTTGGTATCGAAACGCCAAAAAGAAGCGAAAGGTCAAGCGTTGCTAACGATAGCCCGGTTTAAACCATGCCTCCATCTTCACCATCATGAGCTTCTTCACCATCTCTAGCTGCTGGCCTGTCCGTTCCCTCATAGCTTGTGGAACCACCATCGACGAACCCAACAAAGTCAGAGACACGAATAGGAGGCATCTCAAAATCAACATATGGAGTGGGAGCAAGTTCAGGTCCATCAGAAGCATCTATGCCACGGTCACGAAGATCCTTGTTCAGCCGATGACGAGTATCCTTCGACAGCTCATAGTTGTTGTGACTAGTGACATAATTCTTCTTGCAAACAGCAAACAATTCCGAGAAGAACTTGACAGCTCCCGATGTCCTCTTGGGAACTAGCCCATGGGTACAACCAGATGACCCAGCACGAGATGCAACAGGCCTATTCTTACCAGACTTGAACTGACCTTCGGAAGGCATCATATCAGGAAGATCAGGACGTTCATAGCGAAGAGGCAGACTAAGTCCTTGCTGTTTCACCCTTTTCCCTAGTAGAAGATGAGAAGGAAGAACCTTATCGAGGAATCTCTGCACAATAGCTGAGTAACTCGGCTTAAAGTCACAGCAATACAGTTGTTTTGCTTCCTAGCAAGCACTCTAGCTATATGTAGTTCTATCATTTTAAGCACCTCACAAGTTACATCCTAAGTTTCCATCAATCACCGTTACTATTTTTATTTCCCTTCCAACTTTCTGAAATAAGTTATTTCATATTGAAGAAAATGTGCGACTTACAATGCTCTGAAAGAAAAAGCGGAAGTAGAGGTATAGAACTACGAAGTAGCATACTGCTCTGAAAGAAGTTCTGGCTCGGTGTTCAGTAGGATTGCTTTTTAGATAATATAGAAGACTAGGAGGTTCCAACCATTGGTCTTCGAGTGGCATTTCCTAGGGAGTGACCTGCTATAAATTTCACAAGTTGATTCAGAAGCCACAATATTTCCAAGGTGACTATCCCTTCCCCGCTCCCTCCATAAAACGTTTCTCCTATATATTTTTTATATTTATTACACATGTTTCTACAATCTGCATTTAATCTTGGTTTAGTGCATTTCTGGTTCAGCAGTGACATGATGTGATCACAATTGTAAAAAACTTGATCGACAGTTTATGGCTCAGATCATCTAGAGCAGCAATTAGCTAACTAAATTTGACAATTGGCCACTGGACACAATTTATACTACACACATGTGTGCTCGCCTCTCTTGCCTCATCAAGTTCTAAACTGGAGCTTGACGTCCACTCCACTTAGTAGTACCAGGTAACCCATGAGGCCCTGTTTGGGATGGGGGTAAAATTGTAGTGTCTGCTGGTATTTAGTCCAGCTTTGAGCGAAATACCGGTGGCTACACTAATTTTACATCCATTCCAAAGAGTGTTTGAGACTGTTCCTTTTTTTTTAGTTTATAGATTTTTGAAGACTTTGGTCCGCTGATTGATGTTATAAGAATTACCTTTTAACTGGACATAATGAAAGCTAGCACATCCCATTTGAATTGAGTAACATGTGCGGTTCATAGATCTGTATCTGTGTGCATCAATTTGTTTTCGACGGTAAAGGCTCCTATATGTGGTTGATTAATATTTATGAGAGCGCGGATTAAAATATTTGTGCATATACAATGGCACTATTTACTAAGTTGACTAAGTTCCAATTCTTGTAATTTAAACTGTGCATATACAATGGCACTATTTACTTCCTGTACATCTTTGAGGCTGAACATCTATGAGTTTGATGTATATATATATCTTATAAATATGTAATTGTATTGATGAAATTGTGTTTTATAGGTGGCATGAAGGTCAAAGCTGACAGTGATGAATCATCCCCTTACGCAGCCATGCTTGCATCTCAGGATGTTGCAGTAAGATGCAAGGTAACAAACAAGCTACATGCTAAAAAAGTATCTCTTCTGCACGGTCAAATTACCTATTCAAAAGTTGATGAATCAGTTGATACTTACTGTGATCTTTCCCTCTCTAGGAGCTTGGAATCACTGCCCTGCACATTAAGCTCCGTGCTACTGGTGGAAACAAGACAGACACCAGGTCCTGGTGCTCAATCTGCGCT
Organism: Alopecurus myosuroides; assembly: GCA_028641055.1. Lineage (NCBI taxonomy): Eukaryota > Viridiplantae > Streptophyta > Magnoliopsida > Poales > Poaceae > Alopecurus > Alopecurus myosuroides. The sequence continues at coordinate 235,018,086 of CM054057.1, read as the reverse complement.
CAGAGCTCTTGCACGTTCTGGCATGAAGATTGGATGCATTGGTAAGCCTGTGACACCATTGTTTATTCCGTTCGATGACATTTCATCACATTTGATTCTATGCCCAACCTGGTACATGTAGTATTTTGCTAGGTATTTTTCATTGTTGTACCATAGTCCTCTGTATTCAGTTAGTTATGTCTGGTAGTTGTACTATGTAAGGAATTTCCTCGTATAGCTTGTTGTCTTAGTCTCTAAACAGTCTGGTTAAAGTACTTTGACACATTGGCCTGATGTCGCATTGGAATGAGTTTTCTCCTTTCCTCGGGTCCTTCCAATGCTTATGTTAACCCTGTTTTTTCGTCCCTTTTACAATTATTTGCATCTGAAACTTTCCATTTTAATGAATGTTGTGTTATAATACTTTGGAGACATTGGCCAGGTTTTGCATTGGAATGATGTTTTCTCCTTTCATGTGATCCTTCCAATGCTTATGTTGACCATGTTTTTTCGTCCCTTCTACAATTATTTGCATCTGTAACTTTTCATTTTAATGAATTTTGTGTTAAAAACGATAAATCCATGACGGTTCTTTTTTCCGCTGAGCAGAGGATGTTGCTACAGTCCTAACTGACAGTACTCACCGGAAGAGGGTGGTAGGAGAGGAAGATCCCCTATGAGCTCAACTCTTAAAAATCTTCCTGCGATTACTGTATTATTTCTATTGCAAACCATCTCAGGCATTGCTCATAGATTAAGTAGCATTGTCAATTTACATATGTATTATATGATACTTCAATACATGTGAATTCAGTCTATACTTTGTTTCCATTGTGATTTATATAAATAGTAAATGTAAAAATTCGTTGTCAAGGTTTTTTCCAATATAACTAAAGAAATCTTTTAACTGCGCGTCACTTTTGTAGGCTCAGCTTATGCCTCGAGAACTGCTTTAAACTTCACTCTCCAGGGATGGCAATTATGATCGATCCTTTTGTGCAGTTGATGCTTCATGGATGTTGATCTCTATGAGCTGAGCTAAGTGACATTGCGATGCAGCACGCTGCACCTATCATGCTTTACGAGTATGACTGAAAAAGACTAACTTGGACCGATCCATATTATGAGTTCATGTGCTGCCTATTCGTGTAGTCGTTAGGGTTTTGGACCAAATCACAGGCCTTGTTCATTCTTGTACCTATCTGAGTCCAGTGATAAAAAACTTGTATATTTTGTTTTATAGATGGCAATCGTGACTCAAAATGAAACTTCTACAGCTGGCAATCCTCTGTATCTGTTTATCATTTTTCGTTGCTCCTCAGATATTGTACCTAAATGTTTTGCCTTATTTGTGAACCAGGAGTGGTGTTACTTGTAAGGCAGGGAATCCTCTTTTTAGTGTTACTCTTTTAAGTGAAGTTGCTCCTCAGATATTGTTCCGAAATCTTTTGCCTTTTTCTGAACAATGAGTGGTGTTACAAGTGAAGTTCCATTACTACACTACTGCATATCTATTTTGCAGTTGGTGATTCATCTGACCAGGGAGAGTAGTGCAGGAAGCATGCAAGCAATGAGCTGAAGGGGCAGCGGTCGATGGTTTTCCTGCTATGATGATTATAGGAGTTCTTTCTGACCCTATAAAGCAGATGTTTTATAGTCCTTGAATCGCCTTTCAAGAACATCATGATCTATCGACTGTCGTTAACTGATAATCTTCCAATGAATAATTGTTTAATCTTACATGAGTAGTGCACAAGTAAAGTAAGAAACCAGAGTTTCAAGCTAACTTATTCTTCTTGAAATTGACGCACATGACCAACTAGGAAGCGCCCGAAGGGGCGCTCCAGCCTCTAGTAATTTAAAACCGTGAATGCATTGCATGTATATGTAATGAGGGAGCTTCCTCGTACTTTACTACATTCTTCATTGCTAATCTTAATTTTTCTAAGTTATTTTTATGTAAGAATATCAAATCTTGATAATAGGCTTCATTATTAGTAGAAATATTTAAGTAGATGAGCACCAATTTTTTAAGTAGACAGATAATACCATAGAATAAATTTATCCCTGCATGAATGATGAAACCTGCATAGGCATGCGTACAGATCGTGCACATAATAAAAGACAGAACATAGGATACTGACTTATGTGATTACAATGACTTTATCATTATTTTAACTGAAGCTTAGTATAGTTGTTAGTGTTCAGAGCCGTAAGAGTGCAATTCAGAAAAAAAAGGAACCCAAGAAAGACATACCCGAGAAAGACCCGATGGGGAAACGCGCATGTTGTTGCCCTCCCTCTCGGCTTGATGGCAGGAATTGGATTACATGCATGTAGAACATGTTGTGGTTAGGTACGTGAACACCAAGGACCAATATATCTAGTAGCTGATTTCTTCCAAATGTGAAAATACAGCTTAGACTGCCTCCAAATCTGGGATATCGATCCGATACAACTGCACGTGCAAGCAATTAGAAGAAACAGAACAACATTTTATGTACTTTGGTAAAATTACATGTATGACTCATACATAAATAATAGAAATGTAGGTAAAAGTTGAAAGGCTTTATCTTGTACACACATTTATGAATACCTCCTATTAATTCTAGTCGTCCACCCGTGCAATTGCACGGGATACCTATTTTGAGGAACACCACTAAAAGAAGCTATTTTGAGTAAGACATTGGATTTGTATCAATGACATTTTTCAAATGTAAGAAAATGAATAATTTCATGCAAGAATACGCTCTAAACATCTAATAGTTCTTACAGTAAGTAGGGCCGTATTGTATATATTTCTCCTATTATTTCTAGACTTCTGCAGTGAACTATTTACTTTATTTATTTCTGATCGTTGCATACATATTTATAATATGTAAATTCATTTCGTGCAATGTAACTTAATATTTTTAAGCATAATCACGCTCTTATATGTATACATCTTGAGTAAGATTTTTTCCCTGTCTCTACCAATTGGGCACTCCTTTTCCTTAGTGTAATGTAGCAATATGTACCATGGTGGGGGGGGGGGGGGGGGGGGGCAAAAAAATTGTCCGTTGTCGATTGAACTGGATTCCAAACTAATAACTCGGCAATAGTATGTGAATTCATAAAGCATCAAACTAAAGTGTGGAATGTCGAAAATTGATAATGAATTTAATTTGAATTAAGCAAATATTATTAGAATGGAAAACGCTTCGCGTCAGCCGGTGGACGGACCGTTCCTATCCTCCGCATCCTACCGACGCCACGCGTCCTGGGGCTGGAGCGTTCTCGGCCAAGTACGTGTCCCGCATGGTCCCACACACCACCGCACCTGTCATCCCTATCCTCTCGCTTCCGGGAGAAATTCCCCAAATCTTTCGTTACAGCTCGAGCGCCCATCGCCTCCACCACCGCTGCACCGCCACATGCTCCATCTTCCTCAGCTCGCCTCGCCTCCCACCTTCCTCTAGGCGAGCACAGCCTCCATCTCCCTCAACTCGCCCCGCCTCCGGCCTTCATCTAGGCGAGCACGGCCATGCCAACCACGGGAGACCTCTCCCTCGCCTCCCGTGGCGGGCGGAGAAGTGGCGGGAGACCTCTCCCTTGGCTACGAGAAGTGGCGGGCTCATTCTCCCAATTCCGGCCCCAACTCTCTTGCTCGCCGGTCTTCTTGTCCTCCGGCTGCTGCGAGCCGCCCCGTCACCATTCTGGTGCAGAGAGGGCGGGCGCCGAGGCTGCAAGGGGGTCGGCGATGGAGCTGGCGGCGGTGCTGATAGCGGGCACCTCCGGTGATGCGACCACCTCCGAGCAAGCCGGCCATCTTCCGCCCTTCGTGTTGCCAGCCGTCGGTCGCGCTGCTACGAGCCCAAGAATGAGGTGCTACACAGAGACGGCGGCGATGCTCCCATGGGCGGCCGACGATGCTACTACAGGACGGTCCGGAATGCTGCCGGAGTTCTGCAAGGGGGACGACGACGATGCTCCCATAGGGGAACGGCAATGCTCCCATGAGCCAACGGTGTTGCTACCATGGGGAAAACCAAGATGCTACCACGACGGATAGAGGTGCTACCAGAGTTCCGCAAGGAGACGACGGCCTTGCTCCCATGGGGAAACGACAATGCTCCCATGGGCCAATGGCGATGCTATCATAGGCAAACCAAGTTGCTATCATGGCGGACCGAGATGCTACTGGAGTTTTGCAAGGGGACGAAGGCGTTGCTCCCATGGGCAAACGACAATGCTCATGTGGGCCAATGGCGATGCTACTACAGGCAAACCAATATGCTACCACGCCGGAAGAAGATGCTACCATGGAGTGCCGACGAGGTCGATGGCGATGCTCCCATGGGGACATGGTGATGCTCCCATGGGGACATGGCGATGCTCGCATAGGCAAAGGGCGATGCTACAATGGACGAATCGAGATGCTACCGCGGACCATCGGCATTGCTGCAAGCGCCTACCGTGGTGCTGCGTCGTGTCGTCGCATCTCTGTGTCTATGAAGATGACCATGGCTGACGGGGAGCGACGCCGGCGTGCACGGGGGAGAGAGGTGCCGTGGGATGCGGCGCCTGCTCCATCGGCGATGCCACGAAGGTGTTCTCCGGCGAGGACGGCGGTGCAAAGGCCCGACGGTACAACGGAGCAACAAGGGGTAGGATTGAATCTGCGCGGCTCCGTGGGAGTGGCCATGGCCTGCGTTGTGGAGAGCAGGTTTTTTTTTGTGTGCTTTTTTTTCACGGGAAAGGGAAGCGCGCGGTCGTGCCTCGCTCGTTGACCCAGATGGGACACGTGTCGTCCCGTCGACCCGGGGGATGAGGGGAAATTATCCCCCGGGGGACGCTCAGCGCGGCCCTATTAGAATGGTGCAATGTGAATTTCTAGAGCCGCCGGCGAGAGCGTCTTCGACGCGACATGACTCAGTCTGTCTCATGAAACGTCGCCGCCAGTGTCGTAATCACCCATAAAACATAGATGCCGACATGGCACAGTCTGTCTCATGAAAAGTCACCTCCGGCCTCGTAGTCACTTATATAACATGGCTGCCGTGTGGCCACCGGCAGAAGCGTCTCTGGCGTGACGCGGCGTAGCCGGCGGTGTTATAGTCACTCATAAAATGTGGCTCCGAGTTGCCGCCGGCCCAGGTATCTCCGGCAACAGCAACATGGCTCGAGGTGGTTCATGAAATTTCGCCGCCAGTATCATAGTGTCTCATGAAAGCTGGCTTCTGGCTTGCCGGCGGAAGCGTCGGCGGCAACAACAGGCGCCGCTCCCTGAAAATTCGTCGCTGGGGTTGTAGTGGATCCTGAAACATGGCTGGTGCCTGTCAGCGTCCTAGTTTAGAAAAAATAAATTGCTTCACTAGTAGAAAACAGGGCATTGAGCCAAGCACATTGGAACCGGATTGGATATAAACCGGTTCTAAAGGGTCTGTCCGCTGGGCCCCCTCCCTGCAGCAAATGGCCGCAAGGCCTTTAGGACCGGTTTGTGTTACAAACCGGTCCTAAAGGCCTTGCGGCCATTTGCTGCAGGGAGGGGGCCCAGCGGACAGACCCTTTAGAACCGGTTTGTATCACAAACCGGTTCTAAAGGTTTTCTCATTTTTTGCAGCAACTGCGGGACCCGCTGTCAGACCCTTTAGCACCGGTTTGTAATACAAACCGGTCCTAAAGCCCTCCCCTAAACCCTATATTCCACCCCGAGCTCAGCTCCATTTTTTCCAGCTCGAGCTCAACTCCATTTTTGCTCTCTCCTTCCTCTTGTGAGCTCTAATCCATCCCCATTTTTCTCCACCATTTGTCAAGATTGTTGGTACCCATCGGTTCTACGGTTAGCATCAACATTCCCTCTTCCGGCATTGCAAGTTTTGCTCGTTTTCTTGCTCATTTCATTTTTGTTGTGCTAGCTAGGTGTTTGATGAAATGACTAAGCTAGAATTTGTTATTCATTTGTTATGTATACAATTTGATGCAATTTGAGCTCAAATTTAATTATGATTTGTGGTTTTTTTTAGTGTCGCGCGCCTTGACCCCTTTCTCACCGCCGTCGATCGCCCCGTCACCGACACAACCTTGGTGAGCCTATTGTTTTTATTTACCAAAACAAATTTTGATTCGTATGATTTACATATTTACTTGTATATAATTTTCTTATTGTGTAAGATTTTTTATATATATATAGCGCCATGGTTTTGATATCCGTCCCCGTTGGCCCTCGTCTAGTCTATGATTCGGATGTGGTATATTATCTTTTATAACTACATATTTTCATTTCCTGATTATATGACAATTAATTACGCCGACCAACTTGACATAGATATTTTTGTCTAGGAGGTAGTGGAACCGGAAATGCCAATCGACCCTATTGTTGAGAAGTTATACTTAGTTGAACAAGAAAATGTTGGCTTGAAAGAAAGATTGAAAAAAACTGAAGAAAGGTTGGAAAAAACTGAAAGAGAGAAGATGACCTTGGAAAAGGTTCTTGCCGGTGTCGTCGATGGTCACAAGAGCGAGATGGACGCAATGCGCCTGAAGATTAGAAAGATTAGAAAATATGCAATTAGTAAAGAGACTTGGTATCATTATGTCGTCGGGTCAATTGTTACCTTTGTTGCGATTTTGATCGCATTTGTTGTTGTTTTTAAATGCATTAATTAGAGAGATTTTTTATGGATGGTTTCAGTGTGTATTTTTATGAGAACTATATATGTATGGTCACTACGCTACTTTGGTTTTAACGTGTGATGAACTTTTTGTATTAATTAATTAATTAATTTAGTCATGATGATTTAGCATAATGGTTGTTGATAAATTTATATAATGCAGATGAACCGGCAATGGATGTACAGTGATCGACGTTGTCCCGAATTCCTTAATGGCATGCATAGTTTTCTCAATGTGGCTGAGAAAAACAGGCAGAATGGATTTATTTTTTGTCCATGTAAAAAATGCCAGAATAAGAGGAATTTCCCCAACTCAAGAACCATACACACCCACCTGCTGCAAGAAGGCTTCATGCCCAGTTATTTTTGTTGGACCAAGCACGGAGAAAGAGGGGTTGTAATGGAAGACAATGAAGAAGAAGAGGATAATGATAATTATCCTATGTTCGGTGAACACGGTGATACTGAAATGGGGAAAGACGAGCCTGAACTTGAGGACATTGTTGATGAGTCTGATGATGATCTTCGTCAGGTCATTCGTGAAGAACAGATAAACTGCGCAAGTGAAAACGAGAGGTTGAAGTTGGAGCGCATGTTAGAAGACCACAAAAAATTGTTGTACCCGAATTGCGAAGATGGCCAGAAAAAGCTAGGCACCACCCTGGAATTGCTGCAATGGAAGGTAGAGAATGGATTATCTGACAAGGGATTTGAAAAGCTGCTGAAAATAATGAAGAAGATGCTTCCAAGGGATAACGTGCTGCCCTGCAGTACATACGAAGCAAAGAAGGTTGTCTGCCCTCTAGGATTGGAAGTGCATAAGATACATGCATGCATCACTGACTGCATCCTCTACCGCGGTCAGCACGAGAATTTAAATGCCTGCCCGATATGCGGTGCATTTCGGTATAAGATCAGACGAGATGACCCTGGTGATGTTGAGGGAGACGATCGCCCCAGGAAGAGGGTTCCTGCAAGGGTGATGTGGCATGCTCCTATAATACCACGGTTGAAACGTTTGTTCCGAAACAAAGAGCATGCCAAGTTGCTGCGATGGCACAAAGAAGACCGTAAGGAAGACGATATGCTGAGACACCCCGCTGATGGGTCGCAGTGGAGAAACATCGATGATAAGTACGAGGACTTTGCACGTGACGCAAGAAACTTAAGGTTTGGTCTGAGTACAGATGGCCTGAATCCGTTTGGGGAGCAGAGTAGCAGTCATAGCACCTGGCCCGTGACTCTATGTATCTATAACCTCCTCCTTGGTTATGCATGAAGCGTAAGTTCATTATGATGCCAGTGCTTATCCCAGGCCCGTCGCAACCTAGCAACAACATTGATGTGTACCTGAGGCCATTGGTTGATGAACTTTTAGAGTTGTGGGCTGACGAAGGTGTACGTGTGTGGGACGAGTACAAACAAGAGGAATTTGACCTACGAGGGTTGCTGTTTGTAACCATCAATGATTGGCCCGCTCTTAGTAACATCTCAGGACAGTCAAACAAGGGATATAGCGCATGCACACACTGTTTAGGAGAGACTGAAAGTATACATATAGGCAAGAATGTGTACCCGGGGCATTGTCGATTTCTTCCAGACAGGCATCCCGTAAGAAAGAAAGGAAAGCATTTCAAAGGCGATGCAGATACACGGAGGAAGCCAACCCTCCCTAAAGGTACTGATATATATGACATGGTCAAAGATATAAAAGTAATCTTTGGTAAAGGTCCTGGCGCACAATCTGTTCCGAATGACGCCGACAACCACGTAGCCATGTGGAAGAAGAAATATATATTCTGGGAACTACCCTATTGGAAATTCCTAGAGGTTCGCTCTGCGATCGACGTGATGCACGTGACGAAAAATATTTGCGTGAACCTGCTAAACTTATTGGGCGTGCATGGGAAGAAGTCGAGAGATACACCAAAAGCACGGCTGCACCACCAACGTATGCACGAACGAGACGACCTGATGAATCCAGAGAATTTCAAAGGTCCTGCCAGCTACGCTCTTACCAAGGAAGAGAAGGAGATATTTTTCCAAGTCCTGAGTAGTATCAAGGTCCCGTCTGGCTACTCGTCGAACATAAAAGGAATACTAAACCTGGAAGAGAAAAAGTTCCAAAACCTAAAGTCTCATGACTGCCACGTGATCATGACCCAGTTACTTCCGATTGCATTGAGGGGGCTTCTGCAAGAAAACGTGCGAGTACCCATTGTGAAGCCATGTGCATTCCTCAACGCAATTTCTCAGAAGGCAATCGATCCAGCAACTCTACCAAGTTTACAGAAGGACGTGGTCCAATGTCTTGTCAGCTTCGAGTTGGTGTTCCCACCAACCTTCTTCAATATTATGACGCACCTCATAGTTCACCTAGTCCAAGAGATTTCCGTTCTCGGTCCTGTATTCTTACACAATATGTTCCCCTTTGAGAGGTTCATGGGAGTCTTGAAGAATTATGTTAAAAACCGTGCTAGGCTAGAAGGAAGCATGCTCAAGGGCTATGGAACAGAGGAGGTCATTGAGTTTTGTGTTGACTTTATTCCTGACCTGAACCCGATCGGTGTTCCTCAGTCGCGCCATGAGGGGAGGCTGCGTGGAAAAGGCACGCTAGGAAAGAAATCAACAACATGTATGGACGAGCAATCTTTCACTCAAGCACACTACACAGTTCTAGTTAATTCCAGCTTGGCGGCTCCATATATCCAGGAACACAAGGATATTTTACGCTCGGAATACCCGGAGCAACCTGAAGATTTCATTGCTAAAGAACACGCGAAGACTTTCGGCGGTTGGTTGCAAAGACGTCTCATTAATGACAACATTGTTGAAGATGAGCTATACTTGTTGGCCAAGCAACCATCTTCGACTGTATTGACCTTTAAAGGGTACGAGATAAATGGTAACATATTTTACACGACAGACCAAGATAAAAAGAGCAGCAACCAAAATAGTGGCGTCCGGTTTGATGCAAAAGACGACAACGGGCAAAGGGTCACATACTATGGTTACATAGAGCAGATATGGGAACTTGACTACGGACCTTCCTTTAAGGTCCCTTTGTTCTGGTGCAAATGGTTCAACCTGTCAGGCGTGAAGGTAGACCCGAAGTACGGAATGACAACAGTGGATCAGAAGAATCTTGGGTACGGCAATGATCAATTCGTCCTAGCCAATGATGTGGCTCAGGTTTTCTATGTGAAGGACATGTCTAGCAGACCGAGAAAAAGAAAAGATAAGGAAGCGAATACATCAGACGATGAGCCAAGGCGCCACATAGTTCTTTCAGGGAAAAGAAACATCGTGGGAGTCGAGGACAAGACAGACATGTCAGAAGATTACAATAAATTTGATGAAATTCCTCCCTTCAAAGTCAAAGATGATCCAAGCATTCAGTTAAATGATGAAGATGTTCCATGGTTACGGCGCAATCAGAAGAAAGGCAAGAAGAAAAATAGAAACGGATCATCCCTTTAGTCCCGGTTGGGGACACCAACCGGGACTAAATGGGTTAGGGTTTCGTTTGGACCAATCAGATAGAATCACACGGATCGTGTGTTTCTATCAAGAGCTTGTGAGTCGTTGGATCCGGGGTTTGTTTCTTTCGAGCTGTTGTGAGCCGTTCGATCAGGCTACGGTGTGTTTCTTTCGAGCTGTTGTGAGCCGTTGGATGAGGGTGTTTCTTAACCGTTGGATCAAAACTCTAGCTCAACACTTTGTGAGCCAGAGGACCCTATATATAGCCCACCTTCATACACCGGTCAGTTCATCGAGCAAATACAAAACATCCGGATTCGCTATCATACGTCCTGCCGTGCATTTGGTATGCATATATGCACCCAGTAGCCACGGTAGGGCTGTATGATGGCGATACCGATTGTTTTGTTTTACACCCCCTCTTTAAGGTTTGATACATCATATATTTAGTTCATCGAGCAAATACAAAACATCCGGATTCGCCATCATACGTCCTGCCGTGCATTTGGTATGCATATATGCACCCAGTAGACACGGTTGGGCTGTATGATGGCGGTACCGTTTGTTTTGTTCTACACCCCCTTTAAGGTTTGATACATCATATATTCAGTTCATCGAGCAAATACAAAACATCCGGATTCGCCATCATACGTCCTGCCGTGCATTTGGTATGCATATATGCACCCATTAGCCACGGTAGGACTGTATGATGGCGATACCGATTGTTTTGTTCTACACCCCCTTTAAGGTTTGATACATCATATATTCAGTTCATCGAGCAAATACAAAACATCCGGATTCGCCATCATACGTCCTGTCGTGCATCCTCATCACTTAACTTAATGCTTTATTGTTTTAAATGACATTTAGACAATTTTTACACAAAACATGAGAAAATATAAATATGTTGTTATAATATTTGATTTTACAATTTTTTGAGTCTACTTTGATTTTATAAATAAATGTAAAAGAAAACAGAAAAGGGAAACAAAAAAGAAAAATAAAAGAAGAAACAGGAAAAAGAAAAAGGAAACAAAAAAATATCTTTATATTTCCAAATTAGTTTGATAAATATCTTATTTTTTATTTTTTTATTGTTTTAAATGACATTTAGACAATTTTTACACAAAATATGAGAAAATATAAATATGTTGTTATAATATTTGATTTTACAATTTTTTGAGTCTACTTTGATTTTATAAATAAATGTAAAAGAAAATAGAAAAAGGAAACAAAAAAGAAAAATAAAAGAAGAAAAAATAAAAGAAGAAACCGGAAACAAAAAAATTTCTTTATATTTTCAAATTAGTTTGATAAATACCTTATTTTTTATTTTTAATTGTTTTAAAAGACATTTAGACAATTTTTACATAAAATATGAGAAAATAGAAATATGTGTTTATAAATATTTGATTTTACAGTTTCTTGAGTCTACTTTGATTTTGTAAATAAATGTAAAAGAAAACAAAAAAGGGAAACAAAAAATAAAAATAAAAGAAGAAACAGGAAAAAGAAAAAGGAAACAGAAAAAAGAAAAAAAGAAATGCGCGCTCCCTGTACAGGCCTTTAGCACCGGTTTGCGCTAACAACCGGTGCAAAAGACCCGCAAACCGGTGTTAAAGGCCTGTATAGGGGGCACGCAGTCTGCATGTGGCCCCGGATTTGGACCTTTAGTACCGGTTGCTGTTAATAACCGGTGCTAAAGGGTCTTTAGCACCGGTTGTTAACAGCAACCGGTACTAAAGGTCCAAACAGGGGGCACTTCTCTGTGTCAACACTTAGCGAAATTTTTCATCTTCACTTCATTCGCGCGTCTTCTTCCTCCCGGGCGAAGCCCTGCCTCGCCGTACACCTCCTCGTCGCCGTCGCCTCCTCGCCGCCGTCGCCCCGCCGCGCGCCCTCGACGCCGCTTCGTCGCCGCCACCCTCTGCCCCCGACGACGTCCGCCTCGATCGCCCGCGCCCCCGACGCCACGCGCGCCCGCGCCCCCGACGAGACGCCGCCGCCCCGACGCCATGCCGCCGCCCGACGCCGCGCGCCCCCCTCTGCCCCGACGCCACACCCACGCAGCCGCCCGCCGCCGCTGCCTCCCTCTGCCCGATGCCGCCAGGTCCCTTTGCCCCGACGCCGCGCCACCCTCTGTGACGTAGGCGTGACGTCACAGAGGCAGACAGAGGTGAGTTTTTTTTTGTTTTTTTTCTATTTGTATTATAATTAGAGTAATTATAATTAGCAAGTAATTATAATTAGCTAGAATTAGAGTAATTATTATTAGCTAGTAATTATAATTATCTAATAATTAGAATTAGCTAGAATTAGAGTAATTATAATTAGCTATTAATTATAATTACCTAGAATTAGCTAGAATTTTGTAGTAATTATAATTAGAGTAATTATAATTAGCTAGTAATTTTAATTAGCTAGAAAAATATACTAACTAGAATTAGAATTAGAAAAATATTTGGACATATAAATTTCGCTAAGTGTCCGATGAAATAATTTCGCTAAGTGTCCGATGAAATAATTTCGGTAAGTGTCCGATGAAATAATTTCGGTAAGTGTCCGGTGAAATAATTTCGCTAAGTGTCCGATGAAATAATTTCGCTAAGTGTCCGATGAAATAATTTCGCTAAGTGTCCGATGAAATAATTTCGCTAAGTGTCCGATGAAATAATTTCGCTAAGTGTCCGATGAAATAATTTCGCTAAGTGTCCGATGAAATAATTTGGCCAAGTGTCCGATGAAATAATTTTGCTAAGTGTTCTTTATTTTATAAATTTTACTAGCAGGTGTTGAGCTATGGATCCCCACGCCGACCAGCTCGCGGGAATGGGTGAGGCGGAGAAGGAAAGATACATGTGCCAGATGATTTTTGAAGATGCAACGGCCATATATCACGATCACGACGGTGGACAGGCGTTTAGCAATCAATTTTTGAACGACTCCGGTGACGGAGCTGAGAATATAGAAGATGTAGTAGATGATGACGACGACAACGTCGAGGATGCAGAAGTGCCCTCCAGAACAAACTCTGCCAATGTATATCTCAAGTCACCGTTGACGCAACAATTAATTTGTATTGCACTTACTAACGAATCATTATTTTCCCGTTTAGGCGCCCTCCGGAACAGCTAGCGCAAGTACTGAGACAAAGTCGAAACGAGGCCCGGCCGCAAGGTTGAAAGATACCGTAAGGTTCCCGATCGATACAGTTGCTGCTGATGGCAAACCACTGGAGCCCCCAGAAACTTATCGCAAATTCGTAAATCAGTGCGGAGTTGTTGTAAGAGACATGGTCCCGATCAACTTAATAGAATGGAATAAGCCGAAGACCGGCGCCAACGTTGGAGCTACTTATGTCGATGACAGATTGAAAAAATTTCTTTGCGATACGGTATGGCTAAATTTCAGCGTAGCGGAAGATAAGAAGAAGAAAGTCGAGGAGTGGGCTTTGAAGAAGATGGCCACACAATTCCAGAGGTGGAAGAAAGACCCGTGGAAGAAATATAAGGACGAAGATCATGTTTTCACTGGGCACCTAGTGAAGATAAGAGACGCTTGGGATGATTTTAAGGCGTACAAGAAATTGGGTGTCTTTGCATCCCGATCAGCCACAAATAAGGAGAATGCGAAGAAGAAGAAATATAACCATATTTTGGGGTCAAGTGGATACATGACTGCCCTGTCTAGGTGGCGAAGCTATGAAGATGTGCTTCTGAAAAGAGGTATCATTCCACAGACACATGACTGGCCCGATAGGTCCAAGTTCTGGTTGTTCGCGCATGGGGCAACGTTGGACACTGAGACTGGGAGGATTGTTGCGGAGGGACCATGGTCGGAAAAAATAACAAATGTCGTAGCAGAACTAGACAAGGCAATAGAAGATGTTCGAAAAGGAACTTTTGTTCCCGATATAGAGAACGACGAGCTGACGAAGGCACTCGGGAACCCCGAAAAGTGGGGACGAACACGAGGCTTTGGAGCCACTACCCCGTGGAGCCAAGGGTTTCCAGCGTTCCTTGGCACTTACAGAAGCCGTGGTAGAAGCAAGAAGAAGGCGCTGGATCGGATATCGACATTAGAAGAGAAGGTGGCGTTTCTCTTGGAGAAAGGGGGACACCCTGTACCTGCACTGAAGAGGAGGTAGAACATCGTCCTGCACCTGATCAGCTGCAAATAGAAGACGATCATGTAGCAGATGCCGTCCCATCTCAGCATAGAAGCAGCGTGGGTTCCACGCAGCTGCAGCTAGAAGACGGTCGTGCAGTCGAACCGTCGGCGCCTCACTACCCCGTGGATGATATCACGGAGAAGACAAACTGTGAGATACATATGCCAACGGGGAACATATCCTTCAGGGTGGCGTCAGGCTATGCTTTACCGAATCAACCTGGAGCAACCTACCATGGTGGTCAGATTCCAGCATCCCATGCTCGTCTCGGGTTGTCAACAATTACGCCGGGATGCCAGTCAATTGAGCTCCATATTCCCGGAGGTGAAGGCGAGAAGACACTGGGAGAAATGGAGCTTGGTATCATCTTGTGGAATAAGAAACACATCGTGTTTCCTAACGCGGCGCCAAGGCCACCGACTCCTCCAGGTACAAATGCACCACCTCCATCAATTACTGAATGTTGCACCACATGTAAGCCTATTTTTAATAGTTTTTTCACTTTCGTACAGAGAATGCACGACCTTCAAGTCCACCCCCCAACGCACCTCCAAGTCCACCCCACAACGAAGATTGGGAGCCCGAGGCCGAGGGTCCATCGCCCGTGCACTCCCGTGAGCCGACGGATGCGCCCACTACGGGTACGGCAAAGCGGAAGCTGCAGTTCAGAAGAAACGGGACTCCTCCCAAGAAGAGACCAAGGAAACCCAAGAAAGTCGAGACTCCCCCGACGTTACCAGGCCTGATGACTCTGGAGTAACTAGCCGAGGCCGTGAAAGCCAAAAACAAAGCATGGTTCGCACGGTTTCCCCTGAAGCCCCCTCCAGACGCCTGGAAGGAAACTCTGAAGAACATCCCAAAGTGGAAAATTGAGCGCATCATCGACAACTTATATTATCATGCACCGCCGCCACCGCCGCCCCTTTCAGACTATGAACGGTACATTGAAAAGATTCACACCGCACAGATGAAGCAGGCGGAGCAGATGAAGCAGGCGGAGCAGGCGAAATGCGGGAAACAAGTTCCCCAGCTCGGACAACAAGAAGCACGGTCAATTGCCCCACTCAAGGTGTTATCTGACCAGGCTTCAGTGTCCGGTCCACGCATGGGCGACGTGAGTTACGCTATTGCTGATGTGGTATATAAATACAAGCCCGAGCACCCTCTGGTAAAACATCCTACTGCTCTAACAACCCAACTACGGAATTTACATGATTGGTACTTGGAGGCCGCAAGGCAAAAGAGAGACTGTATCATGGCGGCAGTTCAGGATCAACACTACTTCCGAGAGTACGGTGTGGAGCTTGGGTTCGATGAATTCTTCCAGATGTACAATCAACGTGCCCTCGACAAGTCTATCCTTAGCTGCTACTGTTTGTAAGTGATTTATTTGTGTAATTTAATTATTTAGTTAAGCTCGCGTTCATTGCCCGTATAATTATCACTCACGATATTCTTTTTGTACGCTACTATGCAGAATGAAGATTCGTGAATGCAGGCTGGCAGGAATGTGGGCCTTTGGGTTCATTGACCCGTATTCGTACCATCAAGACACAATAGAAAAGTTCAACAAGGATACACCGGATGATTTGCTAAGGTTTTTGAAGCGACAAAGTACCAAAAAAGAAATACTTTGGCCCTACGGATTCAAGTGAGTGTTACTGTCTTGTAGACATTCCATTTTGCTTACCTGATGTTAAGTGTAATTGATAAGTATGCATGACTGCGTGTGTACACGTGTGCAGGTCCCACTTCATATTGTTCATCATTAGAATCGATCAAGGACAAGTTGAAGTCTGGGACTCGTTAACCTGAGACGCTGACACATGGAAGAGCGCGCGTCAGATGCTTCAAAGGTATATATATATATCGGCCTCTTTCGTTCATCGGCCTCTTTTTCGTTCATTTCCTGATATCAAGTAAGTAATAATTAACTCTTGTATTCATTTTTCTTTTGTCGGCCAGGGTTTGGCAAATGTTCATCAAGGAAGAACCCGGTACATGGGCAGACAAGCTCCACTTTCAGATTAACAAAGTAAGTAGTACTACGTACCCTGGTTTCAATACCATTACCATTCTCTTGATTATTATTAATTTGACTGAATTATGTTCTCGTATATAGAACGCCCCGCAACAACCAAAGGGAACTGATTATTATGGATACTACGTTTGCGAGTTCATTCACAGGATTATCAATGAGAAATCCCGTACTTCCAGAAATCTAGAGGTACGTAACCAGATCTTCACAACTTTATTTATGTTGCCATCAATATTATGTTTAGTTTTGTTCATAACTTAATTTTTTTCATCTACTTCTTTTAAAGATGCAACGAAAGCGGGCGATGCTCAAACCAATCCAACGTTGCAAGGCAGTTGCAGAGGAATTGGCAGGATTTCTCCTCACGCAAGTCATAGATGAAGGCGGAGAATTTTTCCATCCTATGAAGTATGAACCAATAGACAACTCCCTTCTCTATGCAAGTATACAGCTATTGGAAACGAACTTCAGATTATGTAATGCTCGGTCGAGTACTTCGTGTTACATGTATATATATATGTACTTTTATTTGGTGCATCAACATTTAACCGCAAACACGAAATCGGAAACACTTCACCGCAAACATGGAATCGGTGTTTCCGGATACGTATTTCCGATTACGTGTTTCCGATTCCGTGTTCGTAAGAAACGAAACAAGGACACACGGAATCGGAAAGACTAAACGGAAACACGTAAACGGAAACACGTAAACGGAAATCCTGAAAATACGGAACACGCCCTAAACACTAAACCCTAAATACGGAATCGGAAACTCTGAAAAGAAAAGGAAAAAAAAAAAGAAAAAAAAAAGCATTAGGACTGGTTGGTGTTACCAACCGGTTCTAAAGGTCCTCCGCCTGCGCGCGCTCTTCGGCACCCACGTGGAGGCCTTTAGCACCGGTTTGTGACATACCGGTTCTAAAGGGGGGGCTTTTAGTCCCGGATACGTAGCACCGGATTTGTATCAGGATCCAAAGACCCTTACAAACCGGTGCTAATGCCCTGTTCTCCACCAGTGCTTCGGCCTGATATATATTCGCATGCATTGACATGCAATCGATTTAATAACTCCAGGTAAGTTGCGTTTGAGCCTTGATATTTTCCAGTAGTGTTTTTTTTCTTGACATTTTATTTTCTTTTTCTATCAGTTCCCGACATACATGCTGGGCCCATTGTATGAAGGAGCGGTTACGTGAAACGTGCATTAATAGAACTAGACAAATGAGCGTGCTTCGCCGCGCCGGCTGCATAGCATTCTGCCACAGCTTTGCCGGTGCGTTAGGCTTGCCGCCGCTTTGCTCTGTACCGCCGAGTGTTAAAACAACGTTCTATACGGCACACATGTGTCTAAAAATGGTAGCTGGTGCGCAGAATGAACACCGTGGCCATGTGTGTTCCGTACATGGTAGATGTGGTCAAACGGGAGTATTGGCGTGGGTGTAGTATTTTGCAACTCCGTTCGTTGACGCTGCTTTCTCGCCAAAACAGCGGCCAGGGCCAAATTTATATAAGAATTCCTTAATAACAAAATAATACTTTGTAACTCTAAATCTACCCATACAAATCGAGAGGGGGAAAATTGTGATTACCAAGTAAGTCAATTCATAATTTTTTTGCAATTGCCAATTAGAATCTAAAGTGTTACTTACCAAGAAAGCTTAACTCAACCTGGGTAGTTCTCTGTCTGTCCTCCTACATGACCTGAAGTAAATAAATCAGTACACTCAACGAAAGAAATACTGGACTGCCCAACATGTATATTCGCATTGAACTTGTATTGATCATTACAATCTCAGACTGCATATCGCGACCCGTTCCCCTCGCGTCGCCCCCCCCCCCCCCCCGGCGGCGCTAGGGGCATGAAGCTCCACCGCCGCACCCCCTTTCCCGCCTGTCCCCCTCGGCCGCAGGCTCCTTCTGCGGCGGTGGCGGCACCCCTCTGCTGCCAAAGGTGGCCGAGGGGCGGGTCCCTGCGCATGCTTGGTGGTGGCCGGCCGGGGGGGGGGGGGGGGGGGCGGAGGCGGCCGGGGCGGAGGACGCCGAGCCAGCGGGCTCGGGCGGAGGTGGCGTCCGGCGGCCCTGGGAGGAGGCCCCGGTGGTGCGGCGGGCGCCAGCGGAGGAGAGCGCCCGGGAGGGGAGGCGGCGGCGCTGGATGGGCTGGGCGGGCCCGATCTAGGCCCTTCGGGCCCGGGCGGCTGTGGGCTGCGGTTGGCCTGCGGCGGGGCGTCGCCGGCGTGCTGGGTCGGCGTGGAGGAGGTGCGGGTGGTGGAGGTGCGGTGGTTGCCATGGGTGGGGGCTCTGCACCTGCGTGGTGCGGTGGTTGCCATGTTATCGCTTCTCCTCGCCGGGTACTCCGGGGGAAACCCCAGATCCTCGGGATCGGGCGAGGGCGGCGCTCATGCGTCGCATGCCTCTTTGGGCCTCGTCTTGGATGTTCCACTGACCAGAGGGACCAGTGGAGTGATGGTGGTTGGCGGCGGCGAGTCTTCGTAATCGGCTTGGGGGTGCGCGGCCCTGGGGTCGGCGGCTTCTGGCCTTTTCACCTCCGCCGTGCTGCGTTGAGGTGGTGGAGCGTCGACTTTGGTCGTTTGGGTGTCTTGGTCACCGGCTCGTTTGGGGCGCAGCCTTGGGGCTGGCGGGGATGACGGGGCGACGACTTCGAATACTTCGCCCCCTCTGTGAGGCGTCGAGGTTTTGGTGTCGGATTTGGACGCTAGGGCGTCTTGGTCGTCGACCCGTGTGGTGCGCGGCTCTGGAGTCGGCGTGGACGTCGGAGCAGCGGCTCCAGACTCTTCTCCTCCTCCGTGTGGCGTTGTGGGGTTTTGGTGTCGACCTTGGCTGTTTGGGCAGCTTGGTTGTCGACCCGTGTGGGGCGCGGCCACGGGGCCGGCGTGGATCGAGTTGTATCTTTTTTTCATTTTAGTCCTTGTCCTACATGTTTGCTCCTACTATATCAATATAAAAGGTAAAGCTTTTGACTCGTTTCAGAAAAAATACAATCTCAAACTGCTGAAACCTGGTATGATCTGCAAGTTTGCAGCTAACTCACACATGGTTTTCTGGCTAACCTGAAACTACACTAAGT
This sequence comes from Alopecurus myosuroides, assembly GCA_028641055.1. Lineage (NCBI taxonomy): Eukaryota > Viridiplantae > Streptophyta > Magnoliopsida > Poales > Poaceae > Alopecurus > Alopecurus myosuroides. The sequence continues at coordinate 234,998,680 of CM054057.1, read as the reverse complement.
ACTTCCCCAAAATATGAGCAGCATCCCCACATTAATCTTTCCTTGCCCTGAAATTATTTCACAAAATTGCATTCTACCTCATTATATGACAATCTTAGTTAAATGATTTGCTGGACGTGTCAGATATGAACTAAAGGAGGACTTCCATGTACACGATAATATGCTTGTTAAGAGTGCTGAAGTTCAAGGAATGAAACTTTGAAAAAAAATCAAATTACTAAGCATGTGACAATTCCAATTCCTTAACAACATGAAAAACTTCAACTATGTACGATAATTGTATGACATATTCTGGAAATGTGGTCATACTTCTGCCAAAAAATCGAGAACTGTTTTGTTCCACAAGTCCTAGCTTTCCGGGAACACAGATTTGCATAACCTTTACTTATCATTATTCAAGATATGATCCTGGAGAATTCACATACATGGATGCTAGCGCTGGCATGACATATGGATTAAAAGAAACATGAATAAATAAATTTAAACACGGCCTGCATTTGCATATTTTCCAACTCTGTGCACTTCCGAGATTGTAGTAAAGATAAATAATACTGCGGAGCAAAGTAGATATGAAATTTCATGAGATACTACTCCCCAAATATATTAAAATAAGTAGCAAGTTATCGTGGGTGAGAGTCTGATACGTGCAATACTGCAATACTGACATAAACCACATGTAACATACCATCGAGCAAATGCAAAAAATATCTCAGTTTATTAACTCTAAGTCAGGACATCACGGCAACATGGCATGCAACATATTGAAACAAAATGGTTACTCAATCATTCATGCATACGGTGTTCTACTTTCATGTAGTAGTTTACAGATGAAACTTATAGCAAATCTGGAGCCATACCTTAAGCAGATATATACCATCAACCTCGTAAATATGGACCCTGTAGATGAGAACTAAATTAGTATTATCCCATCATCTTTTAGACAATGCTCACAAGGCTAGGAATTCGAAAAACAAGAAATGAAGGGCGCCCCTGCTTCGGTCCTCCCCCCGGCCTCTCCTAAACGTACAAATACGAGGCTAGCCGCAGCTAAACGAGCCCAGCTGAATGAAGCCGCGGTCAAACGAGCCGCTTGGCTGGCTTGGATACAAACATGTCTAAAATAAAGAAACAAATTAGCAAAACCCAGGATTCAATAAAGAAACAAATTAGCAAAACCCAGGATTCGAACCTGGGTCTCCAGCTAGCCGCCCGCATAGCAAAGCACTGAACTAGAGCAACTTATCTGTTTTGGTAGGCCTATTGGGCTTTTTATTTACACCTTTCAATCGAAATCAACCTAGGTTTTTCTTTTGTATTAGAATCATAATGGAACTCGGTTTCTGTGACATGCAGCCCGCACGTTCTTTTGAACCGGCCGATCGACGTAGCGGCCGATCGACCTGACGTAGCCTTCCCGCCGGCCGATCGACATCCAGAGGCCGCCGCGCGATCCAGACGCCAATTCCGCCGGCCGATCTAGGCGGCAGTGTGGTGTCGCCGCAACTTTGGCCCCTGCATCTCGCCGCCCCCTCGTAGGCCGCGCCGTCTACTTCCTCTCACCCGATCGCCGTCTTCACGAGGGCGACGTCGTCACATCCCCTCGATCTCCGGTTGATCGGCGACCTCTTCACCATCAAACCGTTGTATCTGTACCTCTAGACGAGGAGAAAGTGTACATCTAGGTCGAAGTTCTATTGCTTCACACGGTGAGTGCTTTTCTGAACTATGTTGTCACGAGTAATATCACATCACTAGTATGTCAGCATAGTTTAGCCAATGCCATATTTGTCTAGATGAAGTTGCGAACAAGAAAATCTTGCAGTTGTTTAATTATGTCTAATTCAATAGTTTGTAAAAAAAATTATTGTGTACATAAAATTGCAGGGATGGATGAATTCAGCTCTTATAGCAATGATGATATAAGTGAGAATGCCAACGACATCTCTAATGGCAGCGCTGAATCTTGGTCGTACGAGGACGACCATATAAGTGTGGATGGGAATGATGACGTGGTCGATTCTTGGCCATCATACGCAATTGATCCTCCAGAGGAGAACGAACTAGTTGGTACTAATCAAGATAATGAACAAGAGCAAGTGCCTTATTCTTCCTTCTCAATTTTTCCACCGGAGGACGACCATGTTGTCGGTGATGAAGCTGATAATAATAACGTGAGTCGTATGTATTTTGATTTTTCTCTATTGCAAGTGACAACGTGAAACTTACAGTCCTTTTGTTTTTAAATTATGTAGGTAAATTTGTTGTATGTAAATGAAATTGAGTACACCAATTCAGAGGGAGAGACGGACGAATCGTGCGCTGATAACATGAGTCAGGTATGGTGATAATTTTGTAAGATCCTCAATTTTGTCGCAATTGTGTTACAAAAAGTTATACACTCAAGTTATAAGTGTTTTAATTGTCTGTGCAGGTGGTTGGTTATGATGACCACGATCACGAACCGTTCGTAGACATAGAGACTGTTGAAGATCAGCAAAAAACACTAGATAACTACTGGAAGATAATGTCCACGACATTTAACTCCGACGGGGAGTGGTACGATTTCTATAACAACTATACGAAACAGCGTGGCTTCAGCATCAGAAAGGAGGGGCTTAAGAGAAGAAAAGGTGGTGCAAAAGAAATACGGTTGAGAAAGTTTGTGTGCTCAAGGGAAGGGAAACGCCAGAAAGAGAGGTTGACCATGGAAGGTCGCACACGGAGGCTAAGACCAGAGAGTCGGTGCAACTGCAAGGCGGAGCTCACGGTGAAGTTTCATATTTCCCGTAAGGTTTGGTATGTTGCAAAGTTTTTGGACGATCACAACCATGTCCTAGCTCGATTTGATGAAGTCCCATTTCTCTGGTCACATAGAAAGATCAAAGATTTTCAGAAGGCAGAGATAATAGCACTGGGAGCGGCTGGGATTAGAAAACATATGATCATGCAAAACTTTATCAGCAGATATGGAGGTTATGACATGGTAGGATTTACCAGGAGGGATATGTATAACATGTGCTGTATGGAGAAGAAGAAGCTCCTACAGAACGGAGATGCTGCCACAGCCGTTGGCATCATGGAAGGAAGAAAGGAGAGGGATCCCGAGTTCTTCTTTGAGTATAGGACGGATAAAGAAGGACGTCTGACGAGCATGTTCTGGTGTGATTCCCAATCACGTCTAGACTACCAAGATTTTGGTGATGTAGTGATTTTTGACAGCACGTACAAGATGAATCGCTATGCAATGCCATTCATTCCATTTGTCGGAATAAATAATCACCGTAAGACAACGGTTTTTGGGTGTGCCGTTGTATCAGATGAGAAAGTAGAAACATTTGAGTGGCTGCTGGAGACATTGTTGAGAGCAATGTGTCAGAACAAACCGAAGTCGATAATCACTGATGGAGACGCTGCAATGATGAAGGCTATCCGGAAGGTTTTGCCAGACGTGAGGCACCGGTTATGTTCATGGCACATTGAAAAGAATATGCAAAAACACTTGAATTATAACTCTTTGAAAGAGTTCAGGTCACTTATATACAATACGTCATCACATGCAGTTTGGGAGACAAGATGGAAAGCGTATGTTCGAAAATGGCAAACATCCCGAACAAAGTCGTTGCTGGGAAGGATGTATAAGATGAAGCGGTATTGGGCCGCCTCTTATCTTTCGGATGGATTTTTCCTTGGCATGAAAAGCAACCAGAGAAGTGAAAGTCTGAATTCATGTCTTCATACTCACCTAAACTTCGGTATGACACTGGTCGATTTGGTTTTGCACTTTGAGAACTGTACTATTCGTCTCCGCGAAACGGAGGCACATGGCAACTCTATTACTAGACATTCTACACCAGTGCCAATTACCGATTCAAAGGATGTTGAGAAGGCATGTGCAGATGTATTCACTCATGAGAATTTTTATATTTTGCAAGGAGAACTAAAAAAGATCGGCAGCCTAGAAATTGGTGAGGAAATAGTGGGGAATAATGGATATAGAAAGTTTCTGGTGTCATGGAAAGATAACCGCAACCTACACCGCACATTTATTGTGGAGTATACCCCCGCAGATTTGGTTGAATCTATAAAGTGCAATTGCAGGAGAATGCTTCGGAAGGGGATCCCATGTAGGCATATCCTGCGTGTATTGAAGCACTTGAAATTAAGTAAGATTCCTAGCTGTTCTGTTCTTAAACGGTTATCAAAGGAAGCAAGAGGTGGCTTGCCATCAAAGCGCGTGAGTGATCTGTTCAGCTGGGGTTGGGCAAGCGTAGAGGAACGTGTAGCATATGGTGAAATTAGCCAATTACAGGCAGAAGCAGCCTCCGTAGCTGTCAAGAACCCATTCCTGATGAAAAAGTTGAGAGATGCTTTAGAGCATATAATATCATATCAGCATGTACCCAAGGTTAACGAGGATGGGACCAGCAATGCCAGCAAAGAGAATTCAAAGCCTTTCAAAGTACGTTCAGTTCCAGTTGGATCCTCAAAAAGTTTCCACGAAGGGCCGAGCAAGCTGGGAGTGATCAAAGTGCAAGATTAGGGGGGAGAAATGTTGGCTTAATCCTGCATTTGCTCTTCTCAGTTACACAGTTTCAGTAAGTGTGCCACGGCAGAGAATGAGTTCAGTTTTGCTGCCACGGCAGAGAAATTGGATGGTTTTGCTACCGCGGCAGGAAGTGCAGTTTTAGTCTGAAACTGAGTTTTCAGTTTCAGAGGAATAACGCCGTGTTTCGATCGCTTGTGATTGATCACGGATAGATAGGCTAGTAGTTTTCCTTTCCACATATCTAGGATCGCTAGCTCTGCATGGGAGACGTGGGATGGCACGTTTGGTAGTTACATGCAGGAGCTGGTCTTTCGGGCCGTTGATCGAGCCTTTTTCCTTGTACTGGTTAAATAACAGAAAACGGAGAAAAGCAGTAGGTTGAACGCTGCACAAAAACTCGCCTGTGTCTCGTTCATCTCTTGATCATACTAGTTCTTGCATTCGTTTCCACGAACCAGTGAGCTAGTGATTCGTTTTCGCAACGACAGAAACCGCTTGTGTGAACTTAACTTTTTTCATTTCTTTTTCTTTTCTACTCATGTTTTCTACACACTAGAAACCTTGTACTAAAATTTGGGGTGATTTAGAGTTGGTCGAAAAAATTCAAAATTTTAGGGAGAAGCCGTCTGGTCTCACTTAAACCAATTTTTGTAATAAGGTGGTTTTTTCGATCTCCTCCAAATCATTTCAAAATTGGCACACATCATGTCATGAATGAACACATATAGAATTTTAAGGTTTCACACTTTTTTTGTATTTTTAAATATTTATAATGCCTTAGTGAAACTGGGTTAAAATCTCGGAACTTACCTTAAAAGGACAGTGTGAACTTAATTTTTTCATTTTTTTTCTTTTCTACTCATGTTTTCTACATGTTAGAAACGTTGTACTAAAATTTGGGGTGATTTAGAGTTGGTCGAAAATAATTTAAAATTTTAGGGAGAGGCCGTCTGGTCTCACTTAAACCAATTTTTTGTAATAAGGTGATTTTTTCGATCTCCTCCAAATCATTTCAAAATTGGCACACATCATGTCATGAATGAACACATATAGAATTTCAAGGTTTCACATTTTTTGTATTTTTTTAACTATTCATCTTGAGGGTGGTATGTTATTGTTGTCTCGGCTAACAAACCGGTTGACCGGATCCAGACCCGATACCTGAGTTGGCGAGCAGGCGTATGAGCCGGCCCATCTAGATGTACTGGTTCGACCGAACGGCCGTGTGCTCTGTTT